>CAXKVX010000522.1:0-227066 GCA_964058865.1 Eleocharis quinqueflora
TCTCCGATCGCAAATCGGACTCAACGCGGTGGAAGTAGACTCGGATATCTACAGCTCAATGATTTGCGACGTTGAAAAAAGTTTAGTTATAGTCTCGACGAACGCAGTCGAATTCGTTACAAAAACTTACCTAAATATAACCCAACTCATCAATTAAAATATTAATATTTTTATTATTAAAAAATTGGTGCATCTCTCCCTCTCCAGCGCCATTCTTTTAGTTTTAATCAAACCGGATTCTTAGTTTCCGGTTGGGAACCGGATTCTAAGATTCCGGTTTGTCTAATTTGGTAAAAAAAAAATTCTTTTTGGCTATTTTAATGTTTTTCTATTTTATTTTGTTTATTATTAAAAATTTCGGCTAAAACCCTCCCCTCCCCAGTCCCCATTCCCATTGGGCATTCGCGGATTCGCCATTAGGGTATTAGTTATGGCACGAAATATTTTTTATTTTTATTTTTGCACTTTCTTTCTTTTTTGCTTTTGTTTTTCGGGAAAGTTTCTGACCTTTTAAATTCCCAACGGGATTTTCGAATTTAATCGTACAACGTTTAATGAAGGGAACGCTAGCTCATTTTAAATTTGTTCTCGTTTGATTTGTGTTTCTAGTAGTTTGTAGTTCGTTCTGAATCAAGAGAAAGTATTCTTCTTTGTTCATCTAAAACAAATTATTACAATATATTTTTTGTTTTATTTTCTTTAGTATAGGTTTTTCAATGTTTCCGCACTGTTAAAGAAGAAGAAGCTCGTTTTCCCTCAAATTTCTTTTATTTACGGCCTCTATTTTTTGTTTCGACTTCTACCAGTTTTCCTTTGAAGAAGAGCTTGTGGTGTGATTTCCTATAAAATGGAGGTGCTGATGGTAGATGGGGCGATCAAAAGCGAAGCAACTGCTGATTCTCCCACTTCAGTCTTAAAAGATGAGGTATTATCTCTATTTTGGTCATCTCTTTTATTTTACTTTTAGTCAATAATCTTCAATCTGTTTAAAATGCATTTTCTTTTTTTGGGTTGAGGTCTGGGGTTTAAGGAAATAGCTTAGTCTTTTCGTTCCCTATAAACTTCCAATTTTTCTTCATACTGTTGATTGATTTTGTAAGCTTTTCCCTTTCAAGGAGGCACTTACTGCTAAAGAAGAAGTTAAGTCAGAAACGGAGGTTTCTTCTTTTCATATGGAGTTAGAGGCAAAGGATGTAGATGATTCACTGATAACAGAAGCCATGAAATTAGAAGAAGAAAAATTGGTAGAGGCAAGAGTTCAGGAAGAGGAAGAGGATGCCAAGTCAATGACATTAGACCCAAATTTCAAGTTTAGTAAGCTTGATGAATTGCTGACTCAGACTCAACTCTACTCCCAGTTCCTCCTAGACAGAATGGAAAACATTGTGGTAATTAGTTTTCAAGGTCTCTTTTCCTTTGTTTTTCAAGTAAAGGTAGAAATTTCAGTTTTTGGCTTAGGTAACAGACCTGTTGACTCTAGTTTCTACTGTGGATGTTGATTTCAATAAGTTCCTTTTTAATTCATTAGAAACTAATTAGCAAAAATGAAGGCTTTAGTTCCAAACAAGTGGATTGAGATTCCCTACTTTTCTCTTCTTTTAATTTGGATCGTTAATTTATAATGAATGGATCATATCAATATAAAAAAATCCCCCTGAATTTTACTTGTGCTGATCAGTCCGTTCGTTTTTAATCTGACGGTCCATAAATGAATAATATGACCCTCCTTTTCCCCCAAAATAATAGCAGATTCGGACCCCAAACAAGTTGGGGTAGTATAGAGATGAAACCCAATCGGAGTAATGACTAACCAATGCAGAATTGTTTGGTTAATATTTTGTTCAAATCCCAAGGCAATAATTTTTTTAAACAAGTGGGGAGCACCCACCACCTTCATTTAAAAAAAAACGAAGAAATTACGAAACTCAGTCACTACTAACAATATCAACCCCTCAATCCTCTATCAATCTCATTTTAACTATTCTATTGCATCGGTAGTTCGGTACCACTACCTATGGTACTGATGCCTAATTTCTATCTAACCCTATCTTTCCACGAAAAGAAAATTATTCTAAAACTAATGTATGTACTGATAACTCCAAGCAAACATCTCCAGCTCCAAAACACTAAACTGGAAATGAGCAGCACAACCCAATTACATAGAATAAGTTCTAAAGTAAAACTAAAACTGATAAATCCTATCCACATATAGGCAGATTTTCACCCCTATACGCAAGCATCCTTCCATTACCACCATCTATCTGCAGCTGCTTAGTTCTCTCCTCTTCTACCACTTGAGCTTTTGTCATCCATTCCAGTATTGCATCCTTAAGTGTTCCTTGCAGCATACCTGTCCAATAAGAGACCAATGCTTTAATTCTAAGACACATTGCTCTGTGAGGTAACTTTTTACCTTCATTGAAGCAGCAATCATTTCTTGCTGACCAATGTACCAAAATCGAAGCTGAATACACAATCAACATACACTATTTTCTTATTGGGTTATTGTGATCTAAGGAGAAGTAAGCATCTTCTAAACAATGAGGCAATGTTAGAACATCAAATGTTTTCAGTATCCACCTCCACACACCCTGAATTTGCACACACAAAAAGAAAAGGTGGTCAGTATTCTCATTATGGTCACAAAATTCACAGGTTACTGGACCATCCCAACCCCTTACCCTCAAATTGGGTTTGACCAATACTTTTCTTTTGCATAACAGCCATAGGAACAATTTCACCTTTAGGGGTATCTGTATATTCCAAATCTCAGTAAGATATATACTTTTCATTCCCCTAAAAACTATCCATTCATAGATGTCTTTGTTTTTTAAAAGCCCTATTTTGTTGTCTTGCCATCTAAGTAAGTCAGGTATATCAGACAAAGGCAAGTGGCCAGTAACAAGGCTTTGCATTTGACAAAACTAGTTCCTTTGCCCATGAGAAAAGTTTCTTCTAAATTTAAAGATACCAAAACCCTGGTGAACAACATTTGCCACTGTCACTTGTTGATTTTCACAAATTCTATACCATTCCACAAAAGCCACTGCAAATGGTCTATGACCACATCATCTATCTTACCAAAATACTGTGTCCTCCCCATTCCCTACTATCACAGTCCTATTTATCAAGATCCCAAGGCATTATGAATTTCATATAAATTTGGTTTAGCAATCTGAATTTGAGATATAATTTTAAGTTTCTGCGAATTGAATCAATAATTATGCATTTGGTAGCACTTCATTTATATTAGACTGTTCTGGTGTAATCTTTTATTCTTTCATATAATTTGTGCTTATTAATTTGCTCTGTTATGTTGCTGCAGAATGAGGTGGAGAAGGAAGAGGAAGAGCCTGAAGAAAAAACAAAAGGCCGAGGCCGAGGCCGAGGCCGCAAGCGCAAGGCTTCTACTAATCAATATAATAATGTACGTTACATGCAACTCTTGTATATATCGATGCCAATATATACCAATTTTGATTCCATGCTTCATTGTTGACTCACCAGGTTACAGAGAGGGTCATTAGTTTAGGACTCATTCTCCCCATTTTCTGATGAGTTGTTTCCCTTTGATGAATAAAGTTTCAAAATGCTCGCAACTCACTTCACTTTCCTGATTTGTCTTCCGTGTATATATTTTAGTTCAACTGTATAATAGGCATTCCTTCTGCCTCTTTCCACTGGTTCTTGATTTTTCCCGTTCCTTTTAGAATAAAGCCCAGAAAGCGGTTGCGGCTATGCTGAAAAGATCCTGCGATTCTGTGTCCCCTGAAGACTCCAGCTTAACTGAAGCCGAGAGATGCGAAAAGGAGCAAAGGAAGCTGGTACCGTTCATGACTGGAGGGTTGCTGAAGTCATACCAAATCAAGGGGGTTAAGTGGATTATATCTCTGTGGCAGAATGGTTTGAATGGGATTTTGGCTGACCAAATGGGCCTTGGCAAGACAATTCAGACTATTGGGTTTCTTGCTCACCTTTTAGGGGAGGGGCTGCATGGACCTTATATGATTATAGGTCCACTCTCTACTCTTTCTAATTGGATGAATGAGATTGCAAGGTACTATGTTCGTCTCATAGTTGTCCTAAGACTTGTTGCTGGTACACTGAGGGTAGGCAATTTCTTGTCACATATTGTGCAAGCAAATTACATTAAGATGAATGTAGACATGTATACTCAGATTGTAAGCGGGCAGGTACACTTCCTTTTAAAGATGAATGAAGGGAAAATTTTCTGAACTACTACTGCTATAGTTGTCCTATTCCAGATGTGGAGATGTACCAATATGCAACATGGCTAGTTAAAATACAACTACACAATAAGTTGTGCATCCAAACTTTAAGCCATGCTTTATTATCCTTCAACTATGTTCCCTTTGAAGTTGATATGTTCATTTCAATATTTGGTATCTTATTGATAAAATTTCAGGTTTGTCCCTTCCATGAGTGCAATATTATATCACGGAAATAAAAAAGAAAGAGATGAAATAAGGAGGAAGCACATGCCCAAGCAAATAGGTCCAAAATTTCCAGTAGTTGTTACTTCATTTGAGATGGCACTGGCGGATGCCAAATGCCTTGCTCTCTATAAGTGGAAATATGTTGTTGTTGATGAGGTATTTGTTGAATAAGCCATACTTGTGTATTTTTATTTATGACTGTGTAATGGTTGACTTATTTATAATAATGTCCAACTTTGTTCCTTGTTTTCTTCATGTAGGGGCACCGGTTGAAGAACACAAATTGCAAACTAATCCGGGAGTTAAGGCGGATTCCAATGGAGAATAAGCTTCTTCTCACAGGAACTCCCCTTCAGAATAACCTTGCCGAGCTTTGGTCTCTTTTGAACTGCATTCTACCTGATATTTTCTCATCTCAGACGGAGTTTGAGTCATGGTATGCTTAAAGTATCATTTAGTTATTATGATACAATATAATAAGCTTTGTCAATTAGAGTGTTAGTAACACACCTTTGAATTTAGGTACTACCCTTGTGTTCACATGGTTTACAAACATTTATTTTCTAGTTAAAAGTTCTCAACTTTACTATACTTAAATATTTTTCTTTTCTTTTTGCTTGATTGTCTGGTTCTCTTCTTTTTTTTCTTTAAAAAATAGGTTTAACCTATCAGGGCGTGAAAATGATTCCGAGCAACAAGAGAATAATGAGAAGATGAGACTTCAGGTTTTTCTTTTTTCTTCTACATTTCCTTTTTTGTGTCTTCTGTTTCTTTTCCTAACTTGTTATTACCTAGGTTATATCAAAACTTCATGGAATTCTTCGGCCATTTCTTTTGAGGAGGATGAAAGCAGACGTGGAACAGAATCTTCCAAGAAAGAAAGAGATAATATTGTATGCCAACATGACTAACAAGCAGAAAGAGATTCAAGATCACTTGATCAACAAAACCTTTCATGAATATGTTGAGAAAAATAAAAGTGAGTGATTATCTAACTTCTTTTTATCATTCTGATGGGACTTTAAGTTTTATACTATACATTTCCATTGATTATACTACTAACAGCTTGTGTTAGGGTTGATGCCAATTAGGTAAGATCATTTCAATTCATACCCAAGAAAAGGAGAAACCACATTAGTAACCCAAAACATATGTACATGAATAAATGAAGCTGGTATGATAATTTGCTTGTTACCTATACACTTCCCAGAATTTTGATTCTTGATTTGTTTTTCTTTTCTTGTTTATTTATTTTTGCATGCATAAGAGGGGCGGCATTCTTGGGGCTACACATGTTAATTATTCTCCGTTTTTATGTTTTGAAACAGTGATCTTGAAACCTGGTATGAGAGGAAGGCTCAATAACCTACTAATGCAGCTAAGAAAGAATTGTGCGCATCCTGATCTATTGGAATCTGCTTTCAACTCTGCAGGCATGCATCTAAACTGAACTCTGCATGATTATGTTTTTTTTTTCTTATAGGGAAGTGATAAGTGCCACATGAAGACACTTTTATATCCTTTTAAAAAGTTTTTTAAGTAAAGAACTTGCATACAATATGTGTCGAAAGTCTGTTACAGTATTTAAACAAAAGATAATTCACTACCAGATATAGTATGATTACTGCAGTGTGCAGTGCCCACATATAAAGGAGAAGCTTTTTTTGCTTATATTATACTTATGTGGATGTCATTTCTTTGCTTCAGCATTTTTTTACCCGCCCATAGATGAGCTTCGGGAGCAGTGTGGCAAATTTCAATTATTGGACCGTTTGCTCAGCTTGCTACTTGCGCGAAAGCACAAAGTACATCCGCTTCTTTTGAACAATAAATTGAGTTCTGTCTGACTATCCGAGTGTTGTTGAAGAAATCACATACACAAATCGATTTGTAAATATAAAAAAATCAGAAAGAAGACGAACAAATGCAGAGCATCTTTTCTTGTTTTCCAAATTTTCTTCATTGAATTTTGATATAGGTTTCTTCTATTTAGGTGCTGATATTCTCTCAATTTACGAAAGTACTAGATGTTATAGAGTATTATTTGACTGAGAAGAATCTTGAGGTTTGCCGCATTGATGGTAGTGTTAAGCTTGATGAAAGGAAACGTCAGGTATTAAATCATTTTACTGAGTAACTTGTTGTGATTCTGGCTGAATCCCCATTATAAAGTAAGGCTGTGGTTTTGTGTTGTCTGATTGTAATTTGTTTTCCCTTTCATGATGGCAGATAGAGGAATTCAATGACATAAATAGTAATTTGAGAATTTTCCTCCTGAGCACCCGTGCTGGTGGGCTTGGTATCAACTTGACTGCTGCTGATACTTGTACAATATATGACAGTGACTGGGTATGATTTTCCCTATTGTTATTGCATTCTAGTTTTCTTTAATCTGATAGACTGATTTTACATTTGAATTGGATTACTTCAGAACCCTCAGTGTGATCTACAAGCCATGGATCGCTGCCATAGGATTGGCCAAACTAAGCCAGTACATGTATATCGCCTTGCAACAGCAAATTCCGTGGAGGTATGTGTGAAAGCTTGAATCATCAATGCATTCGTTGGACATTTTGCATGTTATGCCTTCAAGGCTTTTGCATTTTGGTCCTACTACAATATTATTATCTGCACGGACAGAGCCAAAGTTTAAAGTAGGAAGGGGAAAAAAATTTCAACAATGTCATATTTTTGTAATTATTCTGGAATATATGTATAATTTTACAATATTTTCTTAGAAAAACATAGCTAGGGAGGCATAATTTGAAAAAGGTTCTTGAGGGTATGGCATAAGTATGCAAATATTTCTCATCAAAAGCATATTTTGTAAATTTGCTTTTTAAAAAGTGCATGAAGTTAAGGTCCTTTTTTTTGGGCCCCTATCGGCATGCTTTTTCTGAATCACACTTGAAGGTTGTAGTTCTGCCCCCATACATTTGCCTGCTGGCTTGCTACTCTTTCTTGATTAAGCATGTAAAGTTTATTATTTTCATCTTATGCAGGGTCGCATCATTAAAAAGGCTTTCAGTAAGCTGAAATTGGAACATGTTGTTATCGGCAAAGGACAGTTCCAACAAGACCAAGTCAAACCAAATGCCTTAGAGGTACTGTTTGTATATCTCACTGGTCACTGTATATCTTTCTGAAATCACATAAAAAAATGTCACCTAATATTTATTTGCAATTTCAGGATAGTGAGCTGCTAGCACTGCTCATGGATGAACCAAATGAAGAAGACAAACTGATACAGGCTGACATTAGCGATAATGATCTTTTGAGAATCATGGATAGAAGTGATCTTGTGGGGCCTGCTGGCAATTCTGATTCTGTACTTCCCCTAAAGGGACCTGGATGGGAGGTAGTGATCCCTCCAAAGAGTGGTGGAAATGTTCTCTCTTCTCTTAACCATTAGGCATGAAGTGCTTCTGTGGTTAACATGGGACTTGGACTTTATTTGTTGGTGCCCTAAAACTTTAAACAATCTAGCAAGTGCACTTGCCGAAGAAATTTTGTACAGTTGCATCCCATCTTCAAGAGGTAAGTATTTGTATGTTGGTTAGGATGCTTTGGTTTAACCTTTTGTGAACTCTATACCATGGATCTAGGATAGATGCTGCAATTTTTGTGAACTCAGCGTGCAGCAATTACATGATGAAGTTGATGGTTATTTTAATTCATTGAACTTGTGTAAGTGTAATAGTATTGCTGTTCTGATTGATTAATTTATCCTGAATTTGAATGTCTTTCACAGATAAAACGTACACACTTCTTTTAATAAAAATGGTGAAGTTGGGGTTTTATTCAGTCGGTCTCAGTTTATTTCATCCCAATAAAAGCATGTACGGCCGGACTCAGATCCCCGTTTCACATTACATGATTATAATTGTAAAGTGTAAACCAATCCTGCCGAAAATTTGAATAGTAAACAAAATAAAATAGAAAAAGATTAAAATAGAAATTTTTTTTTACCAAAGTGGGAAAATCGGACTCTAATAATTCGGTCTAGAATCGAGATCTTAGAAACCGGTCTAGAATCGAAATCTAAGATTTCGGTTGAGTATTAAAAAAATGAGTGGGTCAATTGATGTATGTTGCTGCACTCTCCTCAATTTTTAATAATAAAAATATTAATATTTTAATTGATGAGTTAGATTATATTTAGGTAAGTTTTGTAACGAATTCGACTGCGTTTGTCGAGACTATGACAAAAAAAAATTTTAACGTCGTAAATCATCGAGCTGTAGATAACTGAGTCTACTTCTACCACGTTGAGTTCGATTTACGATCGGAGGAACGTGCAACTCAATTTTTGCTCCATCTTGAATTTATACCTTAATTAGTATTTTTTATCATGAGTTTGCGTCGGATTCAATTTTGAATTGTTCATTTCTCCGATTGCAAAACAGACTCGCTTGACGCTTGATGCATGATGTTTGACGCTTGATGCATGACGTTTGACGCTTGATGCATGACGTTTGACGCTTGACGCTTGATGTATGACGCTTGACGTTTGATGCATGACGCTTGACGCTTGATGTATGACGCTTGACGTTTGATGCATGACGCTTGACGCTTGATGCATGGCGCTTGGCGTAACCAATGTTTATTTTACATAGTATTTTCATCATCACAAAGTTGCTTCTTACCTAAATTATCCCATGCCAAATGGATGAACTCGAACAAAAAAAAGAAGATCATGGTTCCATTTTTCAGTAGTGCTTTTCACAGATTTTTTTTTTTTTTTTTGCGAAAAGCTTTTCACAGATTTTAATTAAGCAGAATTGTTTCCCAACTGCCCTATTTGTAATTTATATAGAATGTGGTTTTGTAAATTGGCCACGTGTGCCCTTAAGGTGTTAAACATCACCAAATTTGGTGATCACATGGGAATGCTATTTATAATTTATATAGAATGAAGTTTTGTAAATGGTCTATTAATCTATTATGCCATGTTGGACCCATGCAATGTATTAGGTTCTTCTTTTGTAGGGCTGTCAATATCCTTTCGTTTCGGACGTTTTCGTTTCGTTCCGTCTAAAATGGAACGGAAATGGAACGGTTTTTTTGTTTCGTTTCAAAGAACGGAACGGAAATGAAAGTGAAATCCGTTTCGTTTCAGTGCAAATTCCGTTGAAATAAACGTTCTGTCCGAAAATGAATGAAACGGAACGGAAACGAAACACCTCAGTTCCGTTCCGTTTTTAACGGTTGACACCCCTGTTCTTTTGTACTCTTTTGATCACCAATATGAGACAAAACAGATTAATGGTAAAAGAATAAGGGAAAAACGTTTTTAGAACTTGATTTTATTACCATTTGATGATGTGTATAATGAATACAACTCTTTAAATAAGGGACCTGAACTTTAAAATAGAATTTGCAGATATCTGAAAATAGAATTTTTTATCTCACGTTATTTATTCCTATCCTGACAAAAATTATTCACCTCAAAATAACCTCCCATGCCTATTACAGGTACTATGCCAAATAGAAATGCTAAAAACAAAATTATAACTAAATCATCTCACGACTGTATCACTAATTATGATGGAGTCGCATCACAAATCTCCAACTCGTCTTCATTCATGAATCTTGACTTCATGATTCTCTTGCCCTCAATGTTGTTGACATTTCTCCTAGTTACACCAAGTTAACCAAATCCACACTATGTTTGAATTTAGTTAAGGAAAGAAATTTTGTCAACATATTTGCTGCATTGTCAGATGTATTGGTTTTCTCCACAATTATGTCACCTCTTGCTAAAACTTCGCTTATCTTGTGATATCTCACATCTATGTGCTTAGTACGCTCATGAAACATATTTTCTTTAGTGAGATATATTGCACTTTGGCCATCACATATAATCCTTAACCTCTGAATGCCTTGAGTTAATTTGCCATGAAGATTTCGAAGCCAAATCTCCTCCTTAATTGCATCTGAAAGAGCCATATATTCTGCTTCAGCAGTAGATACTGCTACACACTCTTCAAGCCTTAATCTCCAACATACATCACATCCTCCAAAGTAAACACATATGCTGATGTTGATCGTCGAGTATCCAAACATCCTGCATAATATGAATCTACATAACTTATGAGGTTTGTAGTATTTTTTGAAAATTCAAGGTGGCTTGATTGTGTGCCCTTGAGATATTTGAATATCTATTTCACTGCTTGCCAGTGCTCTTTTGTCAGATTGGCCATGAACCGACTTACAACACTAACATCATGTGCTAAATCTGAGCGACTGCACACCATTACATACATCAATGATCCCACCGTGCTTGCATATGGTAATTTTTGTTGGATTAAACTCATCTCGTGTTTGACAATTTGCAAAACAAATCAGTACTAACCTTGCACAATTGAGTTTTGTTGAGATGCATGTTAACACATGTACAACATGATGTTGCAAAGGCTCAAACATGCCTAACACAAGTCAAGACATGTCCAAAAGTCCGTCAGAGAAGCACATAAGGACAATTCTTGAAAGGTGCCAACTCGTTGTAACGAGTTCCATAACGCGTTACAGAATTGTGTAATGCTTCAGGTCATTTTCAACACTTCAAGACTCCAAGAAGTGCTCATCTTATATATACATTGGGGATACGAACCAAAGACATCTGAAACACCCCACAAGCTTTCAAGAATCAAATTAAGCATCATAAAGAGCAACAAAACCTTCTTCTAAAGCTACCTAAACCTGAGAGAATTAGAATAGCTTCTATAGTCTAATTGTCAATTCGAGAACTTTTCTTTTGCTAGTTTCTTACATTTGTGTTATCAAGTAGTGCATCCCTATCATTGATTGTGTAGTCAATTAGACCGTTTACCATGTAGAGTGGTGTAGACTCTTGCATTGGTCTAAAAATCCAAGATTGATTTGCTTGTTGAGAAGAAATCAAATATTGGTTTCACAATTTTAAAGAACACTTATTACTTAGTGGAATCGGTCCAGAAAGGAAGTTTTGGTTTCGAGAGTCCCGTGTAGGCCTACTTTATTTGTAGGTCGAATTATGTTATATCGCGTGTTCTTGTGTTCTCTTGATTGCTCTTGCTCTTTACTCTATCTCTCTTTACTATTCTAGCACTTTGTTGATTTGTGAATTGCTCAATTGTTCTTAGTACTTGCTTGTTAAAATTTTAGCTATGTGATTAAGGTCTAAAAACTTGAATTGTAATTGTTGATTGAAAACGCTTCCATTTTAATACTTGACCTTAGTCTTTTTACTAGTCCCCCAAATTCTAACAATTTTTTCGTTTCTCCTAGCTCTATGTTGAGAAACTGGTGCTTATTGTTTTGACAGTTTGAAATGTGCTGCCATGGGTGTGTTTACTGGTTTTTCTTTATCCATTCCAAACCTCTCTAGATTTTAAGAACATAGTTTTCTTGAGATAGGTACAGTTTTTTATTCTTCCTATCTTTCGAAATTTCCATGCCTAAAATATTTCTTGCTGTCCCGAGATCCTTCATGTGAAATTCGGACTCTAGCTGCAACTTAATTTTCTTGATCTCCTCTAAACTTTTGGCGGCCAACATGTCATCAACATATAGTAACAAGTATGCAAAAGAGATCTCACTTCTCTTACAGTAAAAACATGCATCATAATCGCTCCTCTTGAAACCAAATTTCAAGACAAAATGATCGAATTTCTAATACCATTGGCCTGGTGATTGTTTAAGGTCATAAAAAGATTTTTACAATTGACATACTAGATGATCTTTTTTAACATGGTTACATTTCGATAGCTCCATATAAATTTTCTCATCTAACTCGCCATGGAGAAAAGATGTTTTAATGTCTAGTTGTTCCAACACCAAATCATCTCGAGCAACAAATCCGAGAAACAATCATATTGACGTATACTTGACCACTGGCGAGAAGATATCATTAAAATCAACACTTGGAACTTGACTGAACCCTTTTGCAACCAATCGAGCTTTGTAACGCATGTTTTCAACCCCTGGTATGCCTTTCTTTTTATTAAAAATCCACTTGCATTTAATTGCCTTTTTGCGAGGGGTAGTTTCCTCAAACACCATGTTGAATTTTGTTGAAGGGAGTGCATCTCCTCTTGCATTGCCTCCACCCATTTGTCAGAATGTGAACTGCTCAATCATTGTATGTTGTGGGTTCGATACACACCAATTCGACTACCACTGCACATGCAAACCAAAAAAATTTGTTTCTTCAATCAACCTTGTCGGAGTCTTAAATTTTCTTCTTGAAAAAGAGAAACAGTGAGTGTTTGTATCTAAACAACTTCTGGAGCCGCAGTGGGCTGATTTTGGTTCCATCATTGCACTCCATATGAACCTTGTACATGTCTAACTTTGTTTTCTGTCGCACTGTGCTGTTGCTGGTAAGAGGTGCAGTGTTGTGCATCAAGTTGACTTGAATCGTGACTGAAAATCACACCAAAAGGAGCTGTTGTGAGCTAATTTAACTGAGACATCACACCAGGTTGATTCGTGCCAGCAGGGGCCGTCTCAGAGGAGGATGGATGTTGTGCTGATTCTGGTGGATGTAACTCGCTAGAATTAGTTGTTGCTCCACCTTGTTGTAGCAATGTGAGAGAGGTAAGAGGCGTATGTTGTGTTTTCTCCATCGAATCACCATCAAATGTTTTCTGATTCTTCAACATCTTGCTTATTATTTTTCAAAACAAAATTTTGATAAAAAAAAATACAACTCTAAGTACAAGTATTTTGGATGTTTGAGGGTTCCAAAGTCTGTAACCTTTTACACCAAGTGAGAACCCAAGAAAGATGCACTTCACAGAACGAGGATCAAGCTTACCTTTACTTACATGTGCATATGTCGGGCATAAAAAAATCTTCTAGTTGCCATAATCTGCTAGTTTACTCGACCAAAACTCTTCAGGTGTTTTCATGTCAAGAGAGGCATGTGAAGAACAATTCACAATATGACAATGTCGCATTATGAGCTTCTACCCAAAATCTCTTTTCTAAACCACAATTTGAAAGCATGTACCTTGCTTTCTCAAGAAGTGTACGATTCAATCTTTCTGCAACTCCTTTTTGTTGAGGGGGTATATGGAATAATCATATGCCTAACAATTCCATTCTCTTAACAAAACTGATTAAATTCACCCTGAACAAAATTTCATCACATTATCAATTCTTAATTTCTTTACTGCACAACATGTTTATTTTTCTATCACAGTCTTTCAAATTTTAAAATTACTAAATGCATCTGATTTAGTTTTCATAAACATAAATCCATGCCTTCCTTGAGAAATCGTCGATGAAGGTGACAATATACCGAGCACCATTAAGCGATGCTTGTTGTGAAGGCCCCAAAACATCGACGTGTACATAATCTGAGATGCCTCTTGTCACATGTGCAGCGTTTCTGTTGAATGACACACTCTATTATTTTTCAAACATACAATGTTCACATAAACCAACTTTGAAAATATTGCATGCGTCAAGTAACACAAGCTTACATAATTCACTTAAACCACGATCACCAATATGGCCTAGTCACAAATGCCATAATTTTGTGTCGTCTTGGACCTCTACTGTATAAGCACTACTCTCAGTTGTTTCATCTTCCTGTATATAGAGGGGTTGCCTCTCCTTAAACCTTTCATTACCGATAACTTACCTCTTGAAATTATCAAGATACCATCTCTTGCTGAAAAATGAAATCTTTCATCTTTTAAAGCGCTTAATGTATAATTATAATTCTAGTATAATATTTCATATTATATATATTTTTTTTCTCGTTAATGTATATGCTCCACTTGCTCTAGTGTTGTGTTTGTGTTCATGAGAAATATTAAATTTACGTGTCTTTGTGTAAAATATGATTTATTTATAAAACTGAAAATATTATATTAATATTATCCATATCAACCGTTACCCGTTCGTTATCCTATAATTTTAACGAGTAAAAGTAGAGTAAGTATAAATCAAATTTCAACAGTTAATAATAGAATATTAATAAGAATAAATTCAAATGTATACAAGCATGAATACACAAAGTATCCATTGACACCCCTACGTCCGGCCTGGCACTAATGCTGCTCTCAATAATCGGTCGAGTCAATCTCTTGCCTTAATGCCTTCTCGTTTTTGGTGCACCAGATTTGAAATTGAAAGAGGCGAGAATCCAATTTGTATATAATATTTCATAATCCGCCCGTCCCCACACGACCCCATCACCCATGCATGTTTCCCCAATCACCAATCCACAATCATTGACCACAAAAACATGTTTTGGGTTCGACACTATTTTAACGTGTTATCTATAAAAAAAGTAATAAATAGCATAAACAACCCTTTACCAAACAAATATTACAAGATGGGCAGCAAGCCGCATGGAAGTTAATTTACTGCAACAAACAAAACTGAAAAGAAAAAAATAATAATAAAGAAGAGTAAGGAAAACAAGCAAACAAAATGAGTGGTTAATCTGAACAGGTCAAACAGTCGACCAATCAGAAACAATTACAAGCTTGCCAGAAACTAAAATGAAACAAGCTGAAAGGAAAACAAACACACCATTCACAACCTCCTTCAGAGAACCCACAGTTAGGTGTACTGAATATAAATATTTCTCTCAGTTGAAGCGAGAAGCTTGTTCTGTACCAAAAAGAGAGAGCGCACAACACCAAAAAAAGGGGGAAATGAAGAACAATCTTATCCAGCAGAATGGGTAATAGGTGAGGTAACAAACTGTCCATTCTTGAATGCATGCACAAACTGTTCTGGTAGTGAGTGTTGCACCTATATCGGCATATCGTGAAACCAAAATAAACAAATAATATGACATGATAATAGCAAATAAGAGATTACAAGAAGTGTTTTCCTTATGTCAGTTAAGGCGGACTATAACATTTATTTTATCTAAGACTATTGCATGAACTATATATTGATATCATATATCATATATTAAGATTAGAATTAAGGGAGAACTCATACCCAATCTTCATCAGGTATTAAAATTAGAATTAAGGGAGAAATCATACCCAGTCTCCATCAGGTTCAGATCCAAGGACAAGGATGTTGACTTCACTTGATTTGGCAGTGGTAATAGAAGCACTGAGGGCATCCTTCCCCAGGTACAGCTGGCATCCTGATGTGTTATCTATCGAAACTGTTGGAGCTGATCCCTGCATGATTTATTTGGAAAAGTACGTTATATTGGAATCCACATAGTTCTCAAAACAAAGTCAAACAGTTCAAAGAGGTAATGCCTCCCCCGCGCCCCCCCCCCCCCCCCCCCGAACTTTGATTTTGTGACAATTTCACCCCTCCGGTTATATTTCATCTGAAATTATAAGTTTCTTAAATGAAAAAATGCCTTTAATGTCTTATGAAATTCAACCAGGAGTGAAATTGTCAAAAAAAAAAAAACAAAGATCAGGGTTTGGGAGGGTCTTTGTCACAACCCAAAAGTTTGGGCAGTAAACTAATTTTGGAGCAAACATTTAGCATGAAAAAGTGGTCATGCAATGCAGTTCCAATGGGAGCAAAACAAGTAGAAAAAAATAGGCTGGTACAGCAATTCTGGTGACAGAGTAATTTTGGAAAGTATTTGTGTTTTACCTGGCACTGGACCTCAATACCATTGCAGTTGACAATCTCAAAGGCTGCCACAACATCCTGAACATATCAAAAGATAGGGTTAGCAACTTAGCATCAGTATCCTAGTTTATAAGTAGCTAAAACATCCTAAATGGTGCAATGTTAGAATTTTGTACTAACCGTGAACAGAATTCCTGTCTTAGTGCACTTGTCAAGGGTTATGTTGTTCACTTTACCTGAGAAAAGAACCTTGCAATTTAACTAAAAACCAAATGACCTTTTGAATGAACTTTTCAAGATTACTTGAGGTGACGTACCTTTGACTTGTATAACCGAATCCTTGCAGCCATATGCATAAACTGATTGCTTTGAATCACAATCATCAATTACCAAGTCCTTCTTGCCAACTTGATTTTCAACAACCCATCTAACAAATAAGTATCAAATAGATGAAATGTTAAAAAACATAAAAATTCACTCAAAATACTACCATGCTTTCAAAAACGTATATTAGAATACCCTTCATCCCTTTCTAAATCTCAAGTTAGATAACGAATGCGACAGAAAAAGAGAAACAAAACAAATGCATAAATAATGAAACTGAGATATGGCTAATGGCTAAATAACAGAGGTTCACTTCATAGTAGAAAAGCAAATTGAGGATTGAAGCTATGAACCAAGTACATACAAGCGTGCAAAGAGGATGGTGGGGAAAACTCACTTGCGTCCCATTTGGAGCTCCATTTTGGGGGGACAAGTTTTGAATGAAAAGCTCCCGGCTCGAGAAGCAGGCTTTTCTGGTGCAGCAATGACTCCTGTTCTGTCTGTGCGGTTTTTTGCCTTCATGTCATCTGTCACCTTCCTCAAGCCTGTCAAGAATACACAAATCACATTTAATGATGCACACATTTTGGTTGAAAAAAAAAATTTATTCATTAATTTATTGACTACCAAGTGACAACAAAATTAAATACTTACCAGAAGTTACAGGTTTTCCAGAATTTATCTCTTGAAACACTGCAGACATGCCTAGTTTGGGTTTGGAAGTGGTAGAAGTTCCCCCCTCCAATAGAGACTTTGGAGGTAGCGGTGGTGGGGCTGGTGACTTTGCTGCTGGTGCCTTAGTTGCAGGCCCGGTTGTTGTAGGAGGGGTTGCAGGGGTTGGAGCTGGTGCTTTCGTAGCCATACTGCCAGCGGGGCCCCAAACAGGACCTAGAGGGTAATTTTTCTTCACATAGTCCCTCAAGCTGGGAACATATAATTCTTTTAGTGCCTTGGACCACTCTACATGGTCTGGATTTGAGTTCCTATATTCCACAAGTACCTAAATGGAGAAGGCAAGGATTTTTTAGTAATTTGTACTATGCAAGAAAAACTTTAAGAGAAGTTCCTGCAGGTGAAGATGGTAAATTCCTATGAGAGACATTTTACAATGGACAGAATAGATAAGTCTGTTTAGCTGTGCCTTCTTTTTGGTTACTTTTTGAGCTTTCCTCATTCAACAATAGCTTGCAACCGAAGAAAAATTAATAGCCAGAAGTTATCCAGCACTTTGATTGGAAACCTTCTGGTTGATGGCATTTCTAGTTTCAACTATCCTATTAAGGGTCAAAACGGCTACAAAGGCAAGAAATGTTACCATGATATTATTTAAAACATACCTTATTATTGTAGAATTCAGCAACCTGCCAGCATTCTTCAACATGTGCAGTTGGAAAACTCATTCCTTTTTCAAGTAGAAAAAAAGAAACAGATAAGTCTGTGGCACTAATAATACCCCAAACAGTGAGTACCTAGGAGGACTACCTGCTTTCAAGGCTTGACCAAGCCCCAATTAAATTATTAAGAACCGCAATGAAATATAACAATATTGGTATTGGATTGGATTCAAATTACTACGCCATAAAGTATTTATATGGTAACAATATTCAGAGAACTTGAATTAAATTATAAAATGAACTAATATCACACTGACCACAATCTTTTCCCAAAAAAGCAATCCAGGCAAGAGCTGTCAGACTGTCAACAATTGCCTTCAGGTGATTAAAATACTCAGGCCTCCTTCCCTCAGTCAGTTTATGTGCGTTAGTAATCACTTCATTTAACGGCTTCACAAATTCTTGCAGACCATTAACATCTGGTTTCTGTAATATAGGCCACTATTTAGTTAATTGGGCACCTGGATGAATTACTGAATCAAAACTTTCTCAGCTATGAGTATGATATGATATAACACAAATTACCAATCATGTAAATATACCTCTTCCCAGATAATAATAAATGCCAAATAATTTTCAGCAAATTATCAGCAAGCACTCCCCCAATTTTTTGACATACATAAGATACAAGTCTTATTAACTAAATTTTATGCCCCTGAAAGAAAGTGTCACTTAAAACTCCTCGTAAATTACTAGAAACTAGAATCACTTCCTTTAAGAAGCCTTCTGAGACAATGCCAATTTAAATATGGGGCAAAAACTAAAGAGAGATCTTGCTCAGCCTAACCACATTGGCCTAACCAAAATAATTATAAAGTGCTAAAGCAATCTCCAAACAATCTGGAAACAATATAGGTTCCAAATGAAATTTCAACGGATCACACAAATCCGAACCTGAGTTTGCTTCGCCTTAATCAAGAGCTCCCTCAAAACTCCAAAAGCCTGTTCCAAAATCTTCGTGTAATCTAGAACCTTCCCGCCGATTTTCTCCGCAGCAGCGACCACGCGGCGCAGCGGGCCCTCCACGACCTCGTCAAAGGCCAGGATCGCCGGATCAGTCGCCGCCGGTAAGTCTCCATCGAGCTCCCGCGCTGAGGCGGAGATAGATCCATTGGCGATCGCCGCCTCTAGGCGCGCCACCGCCGCCTCGAGCCTCTCCACTAGCGCTTTCTCCATTGATGAATGTGTCTCGTCGTGCGGTGAACAGCGAGATCTGTGCGATTTTGTTTCCGTTTTATATTTCCCTTATATTTCGCGCCTCTCGAGTCTCGGCTACTTTTGGTTCATGTTTCTTTTTCAAAAGATAATGGTGTATCCTTGATCCTCTCAAACAAAGAATCTGGTCTGTGATTGATCAGTGTAATTCTTGCTCGTCAGATCAACCTGAGATTTGATGTGAGCGCGTGAAATCTTGACGGTAGATAAAATTTTGAAGTTGTTATAAATATAGAAATATTTCCACTCCTCCCGTCTTCCGGGATCCGGTTTCGATTATTATATCTGAGGTTGCGACTTATTACTCTCAAAAAAAAAAAAGGTTGCGACTTATTTCAATATCTTCTACCGCGCACCAAAAATATAGTGCGTGCTGCACAGTAAATTTTAGTCTTTCATTTGCATCGAGATTCGTACAAGTTAAACTTTCTAATATCAGATTCCTGAATTAAATCTGAGCCGTTCATAACTTACAGCGCAGAAAATCTGAACCATACATCAGTGGTGCACGATAGAAGAACAGCTTCCACGCCTTGGTGCCTATTGCAGATTAGTTCGCTCGGAATCGCACAAGGCAAGTATTTTAATTGGAAAAGAATGAGATATTAACCCGTTCGTTTTAAGGATTCAAAAATAAATAAATAATTAAATAAGAGTAAAGACTCAAAACTTCTATCAATTTTTTAATTTTGGCATGTTGCCTTTCGAAATTTTATGTTGATCAAATATTCGCTGATCTATGTAAATGTGACAAATACGTTTCTGCAGTAATTTAATTTATAATATTACATTTAAAAAGTGTGAAATGACATGTTTGTATAATAATATTAGTATGATAATCATAATTATATAATTATTATTTTGAACTTTTAATTTATGTAGTATTATGGATTAAATATATCAAAGGAAATATTTGTCACAGTTGCATAGTTCGGAGTAGAGATTTGACAAAATTCGTGCGGGTCTGACCTAGCTCGGAAAATCCGAGGTCGCGACCCGATCCGGTCCGACCTGAGGGCAAATCTATATGGGCTCGTCCAGAAAAAAAATCGGGTGCCTAAGACGGATAGCGGCCATCATCCTGTGTTAAACCTGACTCGTCTAACCCATCATCACCCGCCTTAAAATCTGGATTAACTCGTCATTAACCAATCATTAACCCGTGAAATAAAAAAGCAAAAAAATTCAAAAAAATTTAGAAAAATAAAAAAAATAAGAAATCATAAAAAATTGGTAATTTTATTTTATTTTTTATTTTCTGATTTTAAAAAAATCGGTAATTTTTTAACCTCTTGTCATTTAATTTTCATTTTTAACAATTTTTTTGAAAATTGATATTATTTTTAATTATAAAAAATTTAAACAAATTTGATATTTTTATGTTTTTTATTTTTGACATTTTATATTTGATTTTTATTTTCTGCATTTTTTTAATTTTTTTTGGAGTTTTTTAAAATTTTCGAAAAAAGAACGGCCAAACCCGCTGGTATGCAGTTCATGGGTCTTAGATGAGTTGCAGTCGGCTTAAAAAATTTTGATCCGTCCAAATTCAGCTTGTCCAACTCATGAACCAGCCAGTCTGTTGATCCGAACAAATTTGAATCGACCTTGCCCGTTTTCAAATCCCTAGTTCGTAGAGAGGTGTAAGGAGGTTGCTTGACCAAAATAAAAAAATATTTAAAGATAATTTCAAACCTTTTAAAGATGGGGCAAAGTACAAGCAACTCTTTTTGTTTTTTTGAGTGAAACCCGTAGGAAGTAAAAGCAACTCAATAATTGCTTTAGTCACCAAATCATATTTTTATTATATATATTTTCTAGAGGGTTGCAAAACTTTTTTGGAAATAAAATTATTTTTATTTTCAAAATTGTAGTATATCACTTTTTTTTGCGATCACAGAAAAGAATTAACCTTGTACTCAACAAGAATTAGAATATTATTTATCATGTTTTTCTATTCAACAGTGCACAGATAATCTTAACAAATAAACAAAGAGAGGCAATTAGGGCCTAAGATAGCATTCCTGTTTCAGTTCAAAATGCATCACAGATCATAGCCCAACTGGAAAATAATTTCTTAAAAGGGCCCAAATCATGCCATTTGAATAAGTCAATTGGGTCTTATCTTGCCAGAAAGCAGTCAAAGGTACTTCACCAGACTCAATTAACATCACTCATAAGTGTAACTGGAGTTTGTACTGGAAACCATGTACTATTTGAATCTCTGATACTACTTTCATACTACTGCTGGTACGACAGAAAGCAAAAGCAATCAGTTCCTCCTCCTATAATTAGAGTTGCTTAATTTTGGTACTGCGAAAGGGACAAGAGAGGGGTTATGAAGTGCAATATTTCATGCACAGTGGAGCTAAGTGTATCAGGACCACTTAATTGAGCAGCTTTTGGATACTTGTCACTTATAGGTCCCATCCTTTGCTCTCCTCCTTGGCTTTGCAACAGCAATTTGGTATCTGAATTAATTGAATGGATGGTGCACGGTCCAATACTAATTGCACACTGTTCCTGTCTTCTTTAGTGCACTGGATTATAAGGAAAGAATGATTAATGAAGTACCAATGAGCAAAAGAACTGATCATGCAATGAAAATCTCTGGTTTAGGTCTTGAACTACTTTTTGAGATAAAAATCAGAGACATCAAACTTTTTAAGTATTCACAAAAAAAAAACAACCGAATTTCAAACATGTGATCTCCTACTCATATGACCTCGGTCTCGGAAATTGGTAACGTTGCTGCCTTGCTGGACTTTCAATTTTTTTTGTTCTGTTAAAAAATTTACTAATTTTATGGTCATAATAAATGTTAGTGACAATGATTTGACGTATACGTGTTGGTGCATGGTATATATTTAAGGCGTGACTCAATACTGTTGGGGCATCAATGTGCTGTGATTATACATGTAAGTGATGATGACTTAACAAATATTGGTGATGACATGGTTTTTAAACTATGCTAATATTTTGATGAACTTGACATTGATGTACAGTTCAGATTAGAAGTGATGTGATGCCACGCTGTCATTTTTAATAAAAGTTTTAGTGGGTTTTGATTACATGATGAAGTGCAAAATAGTTCAACATAATATTAGTGGACAAAAAAATCAATTTGAAGGTAAGTTAAATGGTGCAAAATTAACTTTTTTGCGCTCGGAAAATAATAGTTAAGCATTCACGACTTTAAAAAGTGAAGAAAAAAGAGTTCAAATCCGTTAGAAAGTAGTTAACAAATCTCTTTTTTTTAATCATACAGATGCTAATAATTGAGTCTAATACCAAAAGATCACTATATCCATCAATTTAATTTTGTGTTGGATTTTAGTGCTAAATATGGTCCTGGTACAGACGCACCAGAGGAGTGTCAAGAGATGCAAATTGATACATTATATTTATCTCTACAGGTTATGCCTCTGTTTTTGGTTCTGGTTATATATATTAATTAAGTAAAAAAGAACTGAATATTAGAGAGGATATTGTGTGAGAGAATAATATCGAAATATATCTCTGGGGTTTTTAACTTTTTATGTGCTAAATAACGAGGTTGCAAAGTCTGATATTTAAACTGTAAATTGTGTCGTGTCAATTCTACGAGTTAGTATACATCGGTGATACCTCGAAGGATTATTGTGCAAGATCAAAACGGATAGTAAATAGACATGGTTTAGAAACAAGTGCAAGGAGGAAGTGTTTGATTGATATTGCTTCCGTTTATGGTACCGATTTATATTTTATTTACTGTTAAATAGATTTTCTAGCAAATTGTTATAGTTTAAAATATTAATTTTGATGATATTTAGTTCCATATTATAGTTGGTTCGATGCCAAAAAAACTTATAATTTAACCAATAAAAAAAACTATGTTCTTTTGTGTTAGGTTTGAACTCAAGGTGGGCATGTGCTTACCATGAAAAATCAACTAATATCGTACGTACCTTCATGTCTTGATGTTGTCAGTATGTTAAATGACCATAATTACAAACTTCAATTAATAGTAGAAATAAATTGGCATTTCTAGTACAGAAATATCAATGCACTGTTTCAGTGAATGAATATGAATACCTTCACGCTGTCAAAAGGATGGTGTATGTAAAGATGTCTTGAAGCAAAGCAGTGGGGATGAAATTTGACCCGTTTTTTAAATTTGGTTGCCTTTTGTAGATTTTGAATCGGAAAAGGAGAAAAAGTGATGCATGGAAGAAACTAGGAATTGAAATGGGAGATTCCTCTTGCTTTCGGTTTGGGATTAGAAAGAGACATTGCTGCACCGAGCAGAGCTTTACCAGATAAGGCTCAGCACAACTGGTGTGAATCCAACTTGTGAGATGTGATCAGCAAATCCAAAGCTAGAAAACAGATAAAAGAAAAAGGAGAGATGTGTTGAGATGGAAAAAGGGATTGGATATGAGTTGCTCTAATGTGGGGCCCACCAACAAGGAGATAACACGTCAGAGGTACACCTGGTTCACTGGTTTCTTGTGCACTGTTTAGTTGAAAACTACTTAAAATTATGGAACTAGGAAAGGATGAGCAAGGCATGTCCCCCGAAAGAAGTTATCTATTGATCATGTTAATTAAATTAAGGATGAATTTAATAAAAATAATTTGTAATCTGAAGTGAGATCTATAGTATATTTATACAAATTAAATGAATGAAACTTGATTCAAGATCTACGATTTGTTACATAGTCTAAAGTTACATATATTTAAATGCATTTTGATTGATTTCATAAATCATAATTTATATTCCGAGACCACTTGAGATAACCGTAAAAGAGTGCAGAAATAATACATTGTTCAATGAATGTTGCTTTTTCGAAATCTCACTTGAACCTTGAACTTGCCGCTGTGTACACCGTCAATCTCATTTTCTCTTGGTGTCTCCTTGTGTTGGCTGCGAGGTCTTCCAAGAAAATAAACATCAAGTTGTCGGTTCCCTTAGTCCTTTACACGACAACACTCATGTAAAATCCGACGGAGACTTTACAAAATTTCTCTCTTATCTTCCTTTTTCTCTTTTCTATTTCCTATATTTTTTCGTGGAGAGAGTAATCTATTCCTTTTGTTTTTCTGCTCTAAGAGTGAAAGAATCTAAAGCTTATCTCTTGGGGACCAGGTACCTTTTAGTAGGAGTGTATACCAATTTTACTATTATGTCCATCAATATATTGTTAATTATCAAATTTTAATTTCTGCACATTAAAAAATACATTTCTATAACACTTTACATCCATATTAAATATATTTTATTGATCACTTAATTATGAATATTAATGACATATAATTAATATATAATTGTATAACACATTAGTTCATAAAATTTATCGTTTCATATGGCGTTCCATACGACCCGTATAATTGTAAAATTAAACATGATTATCAAACGATACAACATTAATTTGTAAGTTCAACAATATGTTAGTATTTTTTTTCTTCGGTTTCTTTAAATAAAACTAAATTGTCAAAATTACCGAAAATTTCATTGTCAGAGCGGTCTACTTTTTTGTAGTTATTGACCTCAATTATGACACTTTTACGTATAACTATCTATAGTATCACGGGGCAATCTATAGTGTATTAGGGGCAGACAAGTGTCTACCCCTATATTTTAGATTTCTACATAAGCCCAATATTATTTCCTATTAGTGTTTGACAATGATTTACAGTTGGGCCCGACCCTGCACTGAAATTTGTTTTCCTGGCCCAAACTACTATGGTTTCTCTTCGCTAGTGCCTCGTGACCCTGATCGAATTGTGGGATCCAATCTCCCTTCGCTCATATGTCGCAAATTGCACCCATATCGCAAATCTATCTGCTTCGCTTGCAAATCGAACCCTAACCTATTCGTTTGTCGAATCCGCTTGAGAATTGCCACCTTGAGAATCTCGAACGCCCCACGAGTCTCTCATCTTCGCTGGAGTCTCGAACATCACCTCCTCGCAATTGCAGCTAGCCCACTATCTTCGCCATTGCCTTGGCTCCTTGCACAACTACAGAAAGGGAACCCCCATTTAATAGCGGACGCAGAGGATCTCCGGTTTTATAGCTTTTTAAACGAGACAACAATACAATATCGCTATAAAAATATACCTATTATAGCGGCCCTTTGCCCACATCCGATTTTAAAGCTTTTTTTATAGCGCCCTAGGTGGTCCGGTCTTAAAAACTTGTTTTTAAAAGCGGACTTCCATCAACCCGATATAAAAGCGCCACTTTTAATAACGGACGGGGTGCAACACCCACTATAAAAAAGTTTTATAGCAGACGGGGTGCAGCACTCGCTATAAAAAGGCTTTTAAAAGTCTTTTAAGAGCGTGTACAGCTATAAAATCTTCTGGACCAATAAATTCTCTTCCAACAGATCATCATTTCATCTCAATCCAACCATTCGTTTCTCTCAATCCAACGCTTCAAACAAACACAAATTTCTCACGAATCAAGCCTACACTTTTCCTCCCATATTTTTCTTTTTCTATAAAAGACATGCTCTCTCCTCTCATTCATCTTCTTCTCACATAATTCTTCTCTCATTTTGCTTCTTCAAATATTATTGTGCTCCTTCAAATATTATTGTGATCATTCAAATATTATTTTGCTCTTTAATTTTTTTTACAACTCATTTAATAGTTTTCTGAAAAAATAAAATTAAGTTGTTGGTAAGACATTTTTTACAGAAAAACGTATTTGCAAAAATAGCAATAAATGTCTTAAAATGATATATTACAGCTATAAAATGGCATATTTGCAAATCGTAAGACTTTCTTCTAATTATATTTTATAAAATGACATATCTGCAAATATACATGTCAAAAGGACATATATGTAACTGTAAATTTCATTTTTTAGACCTTTTAACTAGATGATGTGGAAGACCCGCTATTAAAAAGGGTATATAACAGTGGATCCTCACAAATGTTCGGTTTTAAAAACCATCTATAATAGCGGATTCTTGCAAAAGTCGGTGTTAAAAACAGTCTATAATAGCAGCTACCTCTACAAATTCGCTATAAAATGTCGACTTTTAACAACGGTCTACAGTAACCTTTAACACCCTCCGCTGTAACACCGGCTCTCCATTCGCTATTAAAAGCCCAATTAATCCGATTTTAAAGGTTCATTTTGTAGCAGTGTTGACTCCTTCTCCTATTGGACCTGTTCTCCATTCTCTGTCTTATAAGGTAAATATTTGTAAATTTAATTATGAATTATATTTCTTAAAGTAAATTTAATTGTATCAGCAAAAGCTAATAACCTATGACTATATTCAGTTACGAGTTATTTAATTGCATTGAAACAGAAAGGCTTACAGTATAATGGCAAAAAATGAGTAAATTTTAAAATAAATCGATGCCGGAGTTAATGGACCTTGCTTTTAACAAATATATATACACAAGGAGGATAAAAGGTGTTAGGAAAAAGAAACAAAGAAATAGCTTAATTAGTCATATACCGTGTAAAGCTAATTTATTAGGCTACAACATTTCAGTACAGTAAATTTAATTATCTGTGTCTCTCCACTTGTTGAAAAACCACTCCAAAAATTCATCAAACGCTGAACCAATAACCTATATTCAGTAACTAATTATTTTTAGATTAAGTCCTTTAAGTTATTTAATTCCGAGATACTATTTTCAGGAAATTCATAAATTTGTATCAAACTTGTTGGCTATTGCCCTCCACTGATTCTTCATTATTTTTTTTTTCT
The DNA here is from genome assembly GCA_964058865.1 of Eleocharis quinqueflora. Lineage (NCBI taxonomy): Eukaryota > Viridiplantae > Streptophyta > Magnoliopsida > Poales > Cyperaceae > Eleocharis > Eleocharis quinqueflora. Next base: position 26,665 of record CAXKVX010000522.1, read on the forward strand.
GAATTCTGCTGTAAGGTAAATTTAATTGATAATTTATTATTTGTGTGAATGAATTAGTATTTAGGACTAATCAAAATCTTTATTGATAATTTGGTCTTTCTAATTTTATTTTGAATTTGATTCTATGATATTTAAAATGGACAAGTACTTTAAGAAGGTGTCTAAATTTGAAATTGGTTCAACTTCACAAGAGTTGAGACAAATCTGATCTAATTTTTTCTTCAATTCTTCTCGTGAGATTAATAGCGCCGAACAAGACCTCTGTCTTATTCAGATTTGAGACCACCTATATCTCAATATGACCGAATGACCAAGTCTGTGTGCATCGATTTTATCTAAGTAAAAGTTCATGTCAACTTAGCGATCATATTTTTTTTTCCAAAGAGATATGAATGCTAAGATAAGATTCAACAAAGAAAATAAAAACTCATGAAATGACCGAACTTTCTCAAAAACTCGTGGAAGAGAAAAACACTTTATCCTTTGTTTTTTTTACCTATGTTTGCTTTTTCTCAATATGTAAATCATACACTTTTTTATAGTATTCAACATTTTGGATGAAATTTATATTTTTAAATTTTTTGTATGTAATTAATTTTTTTTGAGAAAGAAGTGGAGTCATTGCCTCAAGTTTTATTTCAATTTTGATTTAAAATCTTTCAGAGTTAAGTTTCAAATTTGCGACCTCTCTTTGGAAGAGCATGCTTTTAATCACTAGATCAAGAGTTGGTTTTTCAAAATTCTGCATTCGCCACTGCATGGTATTTCCTTTAACGTAGAAATATTCATTTAATGTATCTTATTCCATGAGCTTTTAATGCAGAAATATCAATAATACTGCGTTCATTCGAAAAATTCTCTAGCTGAGTCAAGATCACTTTAGGTCCTTTATCTAATCAGGAACAGAGCAATACACACTACCATTGCATTTGTATGAGATGACACTGCCATTGATTTTCACTTCTCACAAAAAGTTAGGAGGTGATTGTTTGTGTTTGGATCACAATAGCATTAATTTTAGGTCAGTGTTGTTATTCATGAAGAAATGTGATTCTAACATGAATTAGCAGGTTGAGAATAGTGTTGGTTAGTGTTATTTTGTTAACTCAATAAAATGATAAAATTAGCAAATTAGTACATGTCATGGTTAGCAAAATTATTATTTTAATGCTATTGTAATCAATCTTGGTATTATTATTTATTATTGCAATTATCATTATTATTATTTTATTTTTACTATTATTATTATCATCATAATCATCATCATTATTATTATTATTATATTATTATTGTTATTATTATTGTTGTTGTTGTTGGAATTGTCGTTATCATTATTTTATTATTATTATTATTATTATTTATATTATTTACTTTATTATTTTTGTAATATCGCCGATTGTGTTATTATTTTTATATCATCATTTTACTATCATTCTATTATTATTATATTATAAGTGATATAGATACTTTATTATTTTATTATTATTATCCGTTAAATTAAAATAATTCATTACTTTTTTAATTCTCACTATCACTATTCTAAATGTACAATTCAAACAACATTTTCACTATCTAAAAAATCTACTGATGGAAGGGGCTGCCTCTAAGCACAAAGTTAACACTATTTTGAATAGCAAAATATAACCACTATTTCAACCACTAAACTAAATATCACTATTTTTGCACTAATCATCACAATGATCCAAACGTTCCATTCTTACAAATCTCCACTTTCAACGGCTAATGGAAATAAAGTGAAAAAGGAGAAAAAAAAAAAAAAAGGAAGGAAGAAATTTGACTCTACTAGATTGCCTCTTTTTGAAGTCAAACCTGGCATTATAGTATTAGTTACTGATTGAATTTATATGCAGAACTCCCACAAAACAATAGGAAACTGAGTTTCTTTTCATCGAAGATATCCTTTTTACTTTGGATAGAAGACTCGTTAGTGGCCGTCCATTTTTAATATAGTTTAGTAATTAAAAGCAGCAGCCTTACTACGATCAATAAAGAGGGGTTCAAACTAGCTATCATTTGTAAATTTCGTCAATATTGCGTACAATATATTGAAAAATTTGACGAGAGCCCGTAGGTCACCTACGTAGGGACGGATTCAGAATTTTCATGAGGATGATTCAAAATTTACGATTTTTTTCAGAATAATTTAAAATAGTACATATTTTAAAAAGTTTCTAAATTATAAACATATTTTTTTAAATTTTAAATATATGATTGCTTTTGAAAATTTTATTTTCAGAATGAATCAGCTGAAAATTCACTGCGTTAAGACAGTGCCACAATGGTGGTATTTAATTTTTTATTTTAAAAATTATTGAAAATTCACTCATTAAATATAGTTTATTACTTATTATGTTATTTCACTATCATTTTGTAGCTCGCGCTATATGATGTTGCACGACCGTTGGATTCAGAATCAACAATTTTGATTGCTCGTTTATTTGAATTGTGAGGTTATTTTGTGTTGGTCACGCTAGATCTGTCAAACGTGTGAAACGATCACGAAAGATGGTAGTTTTGTTTAATGAACGATTAAGAAATTTTGTTTCGTTAAAGAAAACGATCGAAACGATCAAACTCATTTTCTTCGCTCTTCAATCATTTCTTATCTCATCATACTAAAGCAAACAAGAAATCGGTGATGAACTGTTCTAATCATACACAAGAATCAAATCCGTCATCTCTTCTTTGGAACAATCCTTCAACTCATTTCTCACCACCTTCTTTCAGCATTTGTACTTTTTATCTGAAATCAAAACAATTCTAACAATATATAATTACAACGAAATTATGAAACAAACGATCATGAAACAAAATATTTTTGTTAATTATTTCGTTATTTAAACGAAAGCAATTTCTTTAATCGCAATAGTTTCATTTACCGCGAAACGAAACGAAAAATGGTTAAACGACATACCATTTAGAGATTGAAGTTCCACAATTAGGATCGAATATCAATAGTTTTGATTGCTTGAGAGAGTTACAAAACTAACTTTAAAGAATCTCAATTCTCACATAATGACATAATGAATTAATGACAGGAGTTAATATTTAGACCCACGCTGAGGATGTGAAAGGAGTAACTAAAAGGTTTTATATTGACTTTTCAACTAAAATGAAAGAAAAAATAATAGTCATCAATGGATATTAACCTCGTAAATATTGTTCTAAAAATATGTGTAAATGTCTTTAAACAAATCAAACTTAGATAATAAATGTTGAGAGAGAAATATTTCAAACAGGGGTGGAATTTCATAGAAACAAGAGGGCTACAACCTCTTCTGAAGTTCAATCTCTAAGGGTCCGTTTGGCACTCCAAGGAATAGCCTATTCTTTGGAATAGATTTGCTATTCCAAAAATTGAAAGTGTCAAACACGGTTTAGTATTTTGAAATAGAGTTGGTTTTAGCTAATCCGCTATACCACCCATATGGTGGTATAGCCGGTATAGCAATTATGGAATAGACTTCGGTTTAGTATTAGTATATTTTAATAGCCGGTTTACTATTATTATTATTCATTAGTGTTATTAATATATTATTATAATATAATTATTATATTATTATTATAATATTATATTATATATTATTATAATATAATTATTATATTATTATTATAATATTATATTTTTATATTATTATAATATTATTATATATTATTATAATATAATTATTATATTATTATATTTTTTGTTATTATTATTTTATAATATTATAATAATATTATTTTTATAATAAAATTATTATATTATTATATTATTATAATATTATTATAATAATATTATTACACTATAATAATATTATTATATTTTTATAGTGATATTATTATAATATTATTATATTATTATAGTAATACTATATTTATTGTTATTATTATATTATTATATTTATCGTTATAATATTATTATATTTATTATTATTATAATATTATTATATTATTATTACAATATTATTATATTAATATAATATTATATATTATAATTATAATATTATTATATTATAATAATATAATTATATTATTACAATATTATTATATTATTATATTTATTGTTATTATTATTTTATAATAATATAATAATAATATTATAATAATATAATAATATTATTATAATAATATAATAATTATAATTATATTATTATAATATAATTTTATTATTATAATAATATTATTATATTATTAGTCTTAATATCACCCTCCAACTATTCTATTCCAAATCACAAGTGCCAAACAACATTGAATAGTCTATTCTACCACTCTTCTACCACTCTTCCAAAATCACACTATTCTAGCTCTATTCTACTTTTTTAGCTATTCTAGCTCTATTCCTTGAAATGCCAAACGGACCCTAAGTGAATTTTGTTAACGATTTGCTGATATATATTATGATTACACTATTAAATTGTTCCATAAAAAAGATTACAATAGAAATGATAGCTGTTAGTTGTGCTACACAAGCACATCAATATGAGAATAGAGATTTGTCAATAGTTAATGATTAAAATAGTAAATTGGAATGTTAGAGGAATTGGTAAGAGAGAAAAGAAACAGATGATTAAAGATCTAATTATAAAAGAAAAAATAGATATTATAGAAATACAAGAGACAAAAAAAGAAAATATAACACAAAGAACTTTGATGTATATTAGTAATAATCATACTTGGAATCAAATTAATGCTAATGGTGTCTAGTAAATGCTTTGTTCTAGTAATTACAATTAGAAAGATATTAGAGATAATTGTATCTCTACCGCTTAAAGTCGCTTAAAGTTGAGGAAATTTTCAGAATTATCACTCAATATCTATTTCTTTCATACTAGTAAGCGTGTCTGTGCACGATAACAGAAGAATGTTATGTAAAGAAAATTTTGAAGAAAGATATTTTGTTTGATGTTTTTTAAAGTGATGATAGTTTATAATATTTTCCAAATATGAAGGAGACGAGAGACAATTAATTTTTCTTTTTTTGTATGCGAGCAGCAGACCAAAGTATAAGAGAATTGAAAGTCTAAAATTGAGTGGTTGTGATCGAAAGAAATGAAAATCTCACGATTTGTATTGATCTGAGAGGTGAATGGAGGTTTAAGACTCCAATATTTTTTTATTAATAGTAAGGATTTTTTCACCCAAAATTGTTACTACCTATTTTTTTGTCACTTTTTTAAAAAGACAAAATGTTCTTATCATGACTACTTCGAGTTCGAGTTCACTCCGATCAACACTAACATCTCTACTGGTTTCGTTTCGAAAGATGTCGTAATTGATTTTAGGATCGACTTTGAAGAAAGAGAAGACCAACTAGTATCGCTACAGAAGAAGAAGAAGAAGAAGGAAAGAAGGCATAGCAGAAATACTTTTGTCTTTTTTCTAAAAGTGACAAAAAAAAATAATTCTGATTTTGTATAACAAATACGAAAAAATTATTTTTGAATGGTATTTTTGAAATTTCTTCAATTTTGAACGTCACAAACGAACTCTTTACCACATATTAATTCCCATTGAAAATTACCTTCCTACCCCTGTACTTATAATTATTAATTTGTATTAATAAAACTCACTCACTGTTGTTTGTAGTAGTCTCTTCTCAAGCGTGTAGTTGTAGCCTACTTACCTATGTGATTGTTCATCAACAAGTCACTTTCAGGTGGGTCCACTCAAGTTGCAGTGCCCCTGGCTGGAAACCGGAAACCGTAAACCGTAAACCGGTGGTGGTCCCGGTCTAAATGTCCCTCGAAGTGGGGCAACGAACCAGGCCCCACAAGGTATCCAAAAAGAGCAGTGATTTGCTGGATGAGCGGCACAGTAGGGCCCACTTTCTCTGTTTGAGCGCAAGCCTGCTTGACTGTTTGTGCAAGCTTTTAAGTTTTAATAAACACACAACATTACCATTTACCCGCTGCTTTGTCCGTTTCCGCATCCCACATGAGAAATAGCGACGTGTTTTGTGTCTTTATTGTATTTTGTTGATGTCAGAAACAGCGACTCCTGGTTAGAAAATTAATGCCAAGAAAACAAAGATTGGGAAATTGCAATGGGTACAACTACAATACAACTATGTAGAAAAGTGTTGGTGCATTGCATTGCCTTGGCACAGGCGGATTAGTGAATTTCGTGTGTGTACATATATTATGTTCCAGCGATGTTGATTTTGATTAAATATGGTAAGATATAAGCGGGAATAGGTGCTACAAAAGTGGATTATTTAATTAATTGATTTCTTACTTTGCAAGATTATATCATCTTCCTTCTTCTTTTTTTGAATTAAACCCTTAGGGAGTGAGGGTATCATCTTTCTAAAATAACATGCATAATAATAAAATGGATAGTGATTTTATTTAGGATAATGTTTCATAGATATTAATATTGATACCGATTATTAATATCGATGTTATTTTACACATTTAGTTGAATTATTATGCATATTATTTGAGTTATTATGTATGTTATTTCATATTATTTTTATACTGAAAAAAATATTATGCATGTTAACAAAATAATGTACATAATAACTCAAATAGCTGCATAAAAATTTCAGTACAAAAAATAACATGCATAACTATTTCAATACAAAAGATAACATGCATAATAACTCAACTAAATATACATAATAACATCAGTAGATAGTCGGTATCAATATTGGTATCTACGTATCAGCTCTCTTTTAGTTATCAATATTATATATAAAACTTGCTCAGTGTCAGCATGTTCAATTTTCTGACACTCGGGCACGTCATTTTGCCATTCTATTTGCATTGTACGTGTGTCTAGGTTTTCGGACACGCGACACGTCATTAATGAGGCTTGCCATTAATTTCGCGGCATTAATTTCAGTATAAATCATTAATAACATTAATTTCATGTCATTATGTTCATGCTTTCCTCATTCATATAAATCACCATACTTTCAAAAGAACTTCAGAAAGATGTATAGAATTTATTATTATATAACTTTAATTTCAGTGAAACAATGTTATTTAACAAAAGATTAAAGTTAGTATAATAACATTGTTTATTTTTCTAATACAAAAGATTTCTGGAAAAAAATTAAGCGGTGGTATGCCACGATGCAATTTTTGGTTCAGATAATTTGAGCAACCTATCTTTATATAACTATATATTTCTTTGAAACAATATTAAAACATGTCCGTGTCTGGTTCAGATAATTTCAACCTTTGATTTTTCACCATTTTATATCTTGGTCCTTGATTTTTTATGCAGAGATTAAATGTGACGAGTTATTTTGTGCATAATGTGTAGAGACGATATTATGAGTCATTTGCTATTGACATCATGATTATTATATTATTTAGCATATTGTAATGTTTATATTAATTGTCTACTTACTGTAATATTTAATGCTTTATCAGTTATGTTCCTTTTTTCATTGATTGTATGAATAAAACTCACTTATTAAATTTTTGTATATAGTTTATCCAAGATGTATATATTTTCATACTATCTACATATTTCATATTTCATATTATATATTTTTTATATCACATTAAATTTAATATTGTAAATAATTATATAAATCATATTATGTATTTTCACTTCATAAATAATAAGTCTATAAATCATATTATGTGGATATAGTTCTAACTCACATGTATATAACTCATATAATTCATATAATTATTTTCATTCACTTGTATATAACTCATATATTTTTCATAAAATAATTCATAAAATTTTATGTATATAAACTAATATAAAAATAATTTATAAAACATTATTCATATATTATACGTTCTAATTAGATTGAGCGAAGCTCAAATTTCAGGTCTAGTGTTAAAAAAATTGGAACCAATATTAATTTTATTTATTCAGATAATTTGAGCAACCTATCTTTATATAACTAATTATTTCTAATGTTAAAAAATTGGAGAACCAATATTTAATGTAATAATAAAAATAATGTTTTCAGTGTGAAAAGTTGTAGGTTTGAATTAAAAAAATTATTGTAAATATTTAAATTTAGGTGGCTCTGCGGAACTGTTATCTTAAAAGAACAATTAAAAAATTTCTAATTATGTCTACCACTAGATTAACTAATTTTTTTCCTAAAAAAAGACAACTGGATATTTGGAAACTGAAGCACGATCGATTCTTAGAGCAAAAAAAAAAAAAAAAAAAATTGTACCACATAATAGTCAAAGAGATAGCATGCATCCCTCTAATTTAATGGTTTTTTTGTTTAACTAAAACAAAATTTGTTACGATAAATGACAATTATTATCATACTATTTTAATATTTTACGCCGAGATCTGATATTAGTTATTAATTTTTACTAATTTTTAATCGAGATGCAAATTAATTCGATACTAGATAGAAGATAGAATGGTTGAATAATTTCTCATATAATTGAACTGACATGTCATTAATTGATAGCTCGAGAAAATTAATTATAATTAAAAATATAATTTGGTCACAATTGCATCATCTATTTGTGTAGATTTGGAGGTTTAAGACCATGAATGACAATAGATGTATTGGTTATCAACTAACATTAATCAAGACTGACTCGAATGATTTAAATTTTATCTAATTTTGACAATACGACTCCAGTTATGTGAATACATCACATATTTTTGAAATGTGATCGAATTATGAATTTGCATTCTAAATTTCAAGAGCATATTCGGAATGTACAAATGCATATTGAATTCAATAAGTGTATGTTGGATTATAAAATTTATGGTGAATTAGAAATGCATCTTGAGTTGTAAGAAGCGATCAACAAAGGTTCCATATAGATCAAACAATGATTCTATTATCTATTCACAATTTCACATGCAAGTTCGGACAAGTGTTCGGACTTGATTTTCAAAAAAATGTAAAATTTAGTATTTTTTAATTATTTTTGTGGTGAAAATGAGTTTTTAATGAAATTTTAGTAAATATTAAAGAATTTGTGCCATGGCTTGATCTAAATCTTAGTATCTGAACTTAGTTGTATCTAGACTTAAATGACCTCTGGATTCACCCCTGATTCTGTATGAAGTGATATCTTGTTTTACGAGTTTATCTAATAGTCCGATGATACATTTCTCAAACCTTTTTCTCACATTTAATGATATGTATACTTGAGAAGGTATTTTTTTTTATATTGACTATAAATCAATATTGTATTGTATCTAGTCCAAATTGATTGTATATATACTTTCACAACGTGTTTTATTTTTTAATATCCATCAAACATTTTCACATGCTATTGGCTCCTTGTAGGATCCAATATATGTTTATGTTCATTGTTCATGTACTAAATATTATAATAAATACTCAAGCTTACACCATGAAGATTTTGAAGCTTTGCTCTTACAATCTCTTGTTATGAAACAATCAATTTGTAGCAACAATGCTCTTAACTATATTTTCTCATTTCTTAATATATTGCATAACAATTAGTTTTTTTTCTCTCTAAATAGTAAATACAAATGCTGGCTAGATCGATAATATATACGAGTTTTGCAATTGTTCGTCCACGTAATCAATAAAATTTTATTCTTTAAATTTCGCATATTTTTAATATGTATTTTAACTATCAATTTCAGGATTTTCAAAAGAACTATACTAACATTCAAACAAGATCAATTAATGTTTTTTACATGGATGACTTATTATTTGCTGCTTTTGGTGACGTCTAGCATTAATCGATTATCAAATATCTTTTGTTGGGAGCCAATCCCTTATCTTTCTCTCATTTCATTATCAAGTAAAGGTTGAAGCTTCATCAATTTAATAATTGATCCGCCAAACTCACAAATAAAGCAATTAAAAAAATTCGACTAGTTGTTTTTCCGATTTTTTTATTTCACTAATTTGTCTTCCTCCGATTTATAATCCTCTAGGTTGTTCGGATACTTCAAAATCATGCCGCATCGCGTATCGAATACGTATAGGATGCGGATACGCGTGCGATACGAGTGCGATACACATCGAATACTCCACGTGGCGTATCGTATTATTTTAATATTGGGATACGGCTCAGATACCGCACATGATACGGATGGGATACGGCAGGAAACGACTGGGATATTTTTCAGTGCGCAACGGTCAGTATTTTGGTCATAAGTCCTTCATTCGAACTCCGAATAAGCTGATTCAAAGTGCGTTGGAAAGTTAAGAAAGAGCTTTATAATATTGACTTATCATCTAGGATATTTTGTCTCTTGATTCTTACAGTAAAATATATTAAATTAGCCTAGTATCTTGAATTCTTACAGAACAAACTTAATTTAATCTTAATTACTTGTAAAACCTACATAGCAATATATATCATTATTTTAGAACAAAATATTGAATAACATGCATCTATAGTGGTAGTTGAATGTAAACAAAATCAAACATTTTAATATATAATGTGATTTTTTTATTATTCTATATATATTTTCGTATTCTAATTTTTTTTAAAATGACGTATCTCCGCACCCGCAATCGTGCAACATAGATAATCATCAAAAAGTAAAATTCTGATGTAATATTTTGTCTTAATACTTGGAAAAAAAATGCACATATTATGACCCCGCCAAGGACAGATTAGAAAATAACAGGTCAGTTCTTACTGTGGCTAACAAACAAAAGGTGAAAAGGTGAAAATGCATTAGGTTTACACAACCTTAACAGAGATTTACACGAAACTTGACACTTGTGTGAGCAAACCACAGAAAATCTGAATTATTGAAAGATCTGGAGCAGTGGGACCCACAACCGACGGCTTTCATACAGATGACGTCGACAGCTGCCTAGAGGCTAGAGCTCTGTTTCTTGCACACAGAGCGAGGCCGGAGGTTGGTGGGTCCCATGTACAGTCAATTTTTTTTTACTTTACGACAGTCGTTTTATGTATTTATCTTTACAGATTGGCAGAATTGCATATTTAACCTTCTAAAACTTTAATATTACATAATTGTGCTTCTAAATTTCACATATTCATTCTTTTAAAACAAAAAATTTCATTGTTATCTAAAATTATAATTAATTTTTATTATTATCCAATAACTTGAACTGGTATTTATAAAAAAAAATACAATGATTAACTAGTTTGTTATAATGATAATTTGTTACTGCTTTTCGTAACAAGATGAATCAACCTCTCCTAATTTATCTTCCTCTTTACTCTCCCTTTCTCACCGCCCCCACCACCTTGCGTCGGTGCCACGTGGTGACGATGCGGCGATTTATTGTTGATGCGACAACGACGCTCTCTTCCAAACCTGTTTAGACTATGCAAGGGATTCCAAGTACTAGGTTATCTTCAGTGGCGGAGCCACGTTTAATCAGGGAAGCCGTTGAACTCCATTTGGAATTTTTTTTGAAAGATCATAAATATTATGTTTTTTCAGAAATGACCATGTATTTGAATTTTTTTGCATAAATGACCATATATTTGAATTTTCTTTATAAATGACCATCATTTCGAACCCCTGAAAAAAATCGTAAATATTGAACCCCCTAGCGAAAATTCTACATCCGTCCCTGGTTATCTCATTCTACCTCTTGTAGGATTATGGTTGGGATAGTATACTACACTATTGTCTTATGTAATATTTTCTCATTCTCTTCATTTTCATTCTTTTTCATCTATTGATATTTTAAAGTAATTGAATCATTTAATCAACACTGTTGATTTTTTATCTAACGATTCAGATCAAAATTTTTCTAGTACGAAGAGAAAAAAACTCTCCATAAAATTTCTTTGTCCATTTTACAAATTTTACAAAGAAATAGTGGGTTGCCCATTTAACAAAAAACTAATCTTTTTTATTCATTGTTCATAGATTTACAACATATACCTACAAATAGAACAAAAAATAAACTTAAAAACTCTAAACCCATTAGACTGAACCCCAATCATCTTCTATAAAAAAATTATAGACTTACCATTACACTACTAAATACTCGACTTACTAAGAAACTAGTTACTAGACTATAACTTTCAGCCTTTTCGTATAACTCATAAGCGGCAGCGACTTCGCCTGAAAAGAAACAAAAACTTCATAAAACTTCCTACCGCAAGTGTAGTGGAAGGAAGCCTCTACTACTACCTGAAATGAAAACCTTTGTAGAAACTGGGAATGAGATTTTCTACCGCGCAACACAAATATTGTGCGTGCTGCACAATAAATTTCACTCTTTGGTTTACATCGAAATTCGTGCAAGCTAAATTTCATAATATCAGATCTCCTGAATCAAATCTGAATCGGCCGTAGCCTACAACGCAGAGAATCTGAAGCATTCATTCTTGCTGCGCGGCAGATAATCGGCTTCAGTAGAAACTGTGCTAAGGTAGGCGTTTATGGAATCGACACGTTACCTCGAAACATCTCTGGCGGAGTGGTAGAGGTAGACCCGTAGTGGCACGGCCTCTTATCTAGGCTCGTCTGTCCTTGGCCCGAACACTGTGTCAGTGTCGCATCGCTTTACGTCGTCTCTGAACTCTGAACTCCGATCCCATCTCATGCTCCGATTCGTGGGCCACAGTTGTCATAGGGTGAGGTTACGGGCCGTGTTCTTGACACGAGGTCTCCGGACCGACACATCTACATTGGGAATGGATTCATAGATTGATTGATCTGTTATAAATGTTTATGTACAGGTGCAGCTAGTAGTAAAATTAGTTTATTTAGATATAGAAATTAGAATGTATTGGTCCAATGTGAAATTGTACGAGAATAATTTTACTATAAGAAAATTTTAAAATTGCAGATTTTATAGGAACAAATATAAAAAAAGTTTCAGAATTTATTCGGTGAATTGTGTTTGAATTTAATAGAAACGTATTTTCATGAATTAAATTACTATCTGATAGGAAAACAGGCATGATATGAAAAATAAAATAGTGCTGAAATTATATTCGTATTCAAGTTAGTCAAATAAATATGGAAAATCTGATATATATATATATATATATGAAATAAATTTTAACAATTATTATTAATAAATATAAATATAATATGCATTTAAATAAATTAAATATGAAAATTGAAAATAAAAATACAAATATATCAGCTGATGGTCGTAATATATTAGAAATTTATAAGAATAAATACAAAAACTAATAATTTAACACTATTTTACAATGAAAATTCTTATATGAAAAAATCTTATATCATATGCAATTATTTCTGATTTTGATAGTCCGGATAAGCAAATTATTTTATAATTCGATCAAAAGTTAAAAACATATCTATATCCACATAATTTTTACGACTTCGAGACAAACTAGATTACATATACTTTTAATTTTATATATACAAATAGTATATTTGTGGATAATTTTTAGATATGTACTCGAAGTAGTACCAAAAAACATCCATGTCATTTACATTCTTCCTTGCAGCTGAACGATATAAATAAAATGCAGTTATTTTTTAGTAAATTAATAATTCATAAACATATGCTTATTTGTTTAAAACATACTTTTGTTTAAAAAAAATCAAATATTTAAAATATTAAATTTTATAATTTTTATATTGATTAAAATAATTATTTTTAGTTGATTTCCGTTGTTAATTTCATTTAAGTGCATTTGTTGCCAGATTCAACCATTTTATTGCTGCGTCCTGCGTTAAAGTGTTAATTGATTTGTATCTTTTGATCGTAAATACATTCTTAAATGGGACGCCAACAAATTATACAATTACTTTACTGCGTGCTCTATCAACATGGTCGTAAAATCACATTAAACCTATTGTCCCGAGGCCCTGATGTCAGGGGCGCATTTAGTATTCTCGTCAGGTGGTTCAAAATTTATGGTATTTTTCAGTGGTTCGAAATGATGGTTATTTTTAGAATAGAATTATTTTACATGGTCATTTATGCAAAAAAAATTTCAAATACATGATCATTTTTTATTTTTTTTTAATATATATAATCATTTTTGAATTTTTTTTCAGAGGGATGCAGCTGCATTCTCTGAAGCAACGTGGCTCCGCCACAGCCTGATGCTTGCTATAGACGCATCTTTCTTCAATAAATACTGTAGGAAAAACACATGGTAAATATGCTGCATCTCTCTGAAATGTGTCTATTTAGTATTCAGATTTATGTTTAAGTAACTCAAAATTTATAATTCAATAAAATTGTTTATTATACTTGTTCCATTATAAATTTTATTTGTCAAAGTATTTGATACGTATTTTTTTGTATCAATCATTTGTATTTGTCCGCACTAATATGCATATTATTCCTGTAATTTTTTATGGGGTAATATTATGGAAGGTTTCCGAACTTTTTATTTATGATAACTTATCTCGCTAATTTTTTATTTGAACAAATATCTCCCTGAACTTTGTGATGAATGACAAAGAACTCCCTAGATATAAATTATCATCTAATACTCAAATTCAAGTTAAAATGACTAAAATGCCCTTGTTTATTTATAGTGTAATGTTTACAATTTTTATGTTTTATTAAAATTAGTTTGTATAAAATTCATGACTTTTTTAAAATCATAGGTAGTCAATAAAATATTCATAATACATAACATGTTTGTTATTTCAAAATTTTATGTTTTATAATTTCAATTTATTGAGCGCTATTTAATCAAATGTTCAAAATATGTGATGTTAAAATATTCTTTATAAATTTAGTCTTTTCAATACATTTTATAAATCAATACAATACAATATTCAATATCAAAATTAAATTATATAATTTATTATTTCATATTATTTCCTATTTATATGTAAATAAAATGAATCAAACTAAAAAACAACAAACAACAAACAACAAATGTCATAAGAATTACGGATATTTAATTATCAACATTTATTTTATAATATATTATATCTTTTCATAGATTTAAAATATGTAAACATAAATAATTTAAACATTCACTATTATATGGAGGAGCATTTTGGTCAAACAATAATTAGATTTAGGGAAAACTTAGGTGTGTAGCATTAGATAGTAATTTATTAGCGTTGATTTCCAAAAATTTAAGAGACGTTTGTTCAAATTAGAAGTTAAAAATCAAGTTGTCACACGCTAAAAGTTGTGAGACCTCTAGCGACATTTCTCTTTTTTATGAACGACTTCAGCCTGGCTCCAAACCAGATCTTCTACTGCGCAGTACAGACACTGTGCGTGTTGCGCGAAAAATCTCAATTTTTTTATTTGTATCGAGATTCGTGCAAATTAAACTTTATAATATCACTCTTCTGAATCAAATCTAAACCGTTTGTAGCTTACAACGCAGAAAATCATAGACGTTCGTCCGTGCTGCGCGGCACAGAATCCACTTCCGCCTGCCTGATGCCTGAATTTTGAAAGCAGCAAAATGCATTCGTGCCATGCTTCACTAACTTGGAGTGAAAAAAAACAGCCTTTTATTGAATGGAACTCTCAAAAGCTCCTCAAATTAAATAAAACCATTTTCCCTCTGCTAGACTGCTACCGAAGAGTGTACAGAAATTTGCACCATCACCAAATTTTTTTCCGTACACTGAACTAAAACGATCAGTCACTGTGATGTACAGGTACAGTACTGCAGTACAGCCACAGGTACTGTCGACTGCTACATAGACTTCTTTACCGTTACTGCCGTATACAAACTATACTGTCCGTTCATAGTATTTATCTCCATTACGACGACTGTACCGTACATCTATATTACCGTTGTGGACACACGTCAGACAGCAGGAAGCCTAGACGATGACTTGAACGATACAGATGAATTAGGATACTCGATGTACTCATTTTTTTTTAAGTAGCCAAGTTTGTGCTATTTATATATTTTTTGACTCGTTACATATTTGTTGATAGATTACTGGAGCAGAGAATCTGATATCAGGGAACAGTGTGCAGAGTCTACTACACAGGGGTATTTCTGACCTTTTACTCAGAAGAGTCACTCTCTCTGTCTCCAGTCTCCACTCTGTACGCTACTCTCCCTCTTCAGTCTTCCCCTTGGGGTTTTAAATCCCCTACCGCTCTGTTCAGCATCCCCCCTTTTCCCGTTCCCTCCTCTCTCTCTCTCTCTCTCTCTCTCTCCATCTCCGCCAATCAGTGCTGCTCCGCTTGTCTTTTTCTCGCCATCTCACACCTCCCCCTCAACATTTGATCCTGTCTCGAGCAAACAAACACCTGAGACTGGAAGAGCGTTAAAGGGGGCTGAAGCGGGAAGGTTGGGAGAAATCCTTATGGCATTCATGTGTACAGACAGTGGCAATCTAATGGCGATCGCACAGCAAGTGATCGCACAGCAAGAACAGCAACACCACCAAAGGCAACAACAGGAGCAGCTACATCAGATCCACTCGTCGGCCTCCTCTGCCTCGTGGGCCCCTGCGCCAGACCACCATACCTCCTCCTTCGCCTCCGCCTTCTCCGACCCCTTCTCCTTTCCTATACCTCAGCCTTTCAAACTTTCCGATGATTTCGATTCTGACGAGTGGATGGACAGCCTTATTGGATCGGGTGACTTATCCCCGTTGTTTGCTGACCCGCCTTCTTCCACTGATCTCGACCGTCTCATCATGCCACGGGGTGATATTCTCACTGTTGATTCCGTGCCGCACCCCATTAAGCCCGATAAAGAACCAGGACCCGATCCTGATCCGGAGCCTAATTCTAAGGTCACAGTTTCTTGCTCTTCTCCACGATCCCTCTCTTCTTCATCATCCTCTCACCCAGTTTTGAAATCCCTGTTAGACTGTGCCCGGCTTGTAAATTCCAACCCGGATCTTGCAATCAAAACCCTTGCCCAGATCAGACCATTGGTCTCGAAGCTCGGAGATCCAATCCAAAGAGTGGGATTCTATTTCACTGATGCCTTATCAATTCGTCTCACCTCAACCTCCTCCCCTCCTCCCCCATCTTCTTCAAGTGAAGAGTCCACACTATGTTACAAAACCCTAAATGATGCATGCCCTTACTCCAAGTTTGCCCATCTCACAGCCAACCAAGCGATATTGGAGGCTACCCAGTCTGCGTCCTGGATCCATATTGTTGATTTTGGGGTCATGCAAGGTATCCAATGGGCTGCATTGTTACAAGCACTTGCAACCCGGCCCGGTGGGAAACCAACCCGGGTTCGCATATCTGGCATACCATCGCCTTTACTTGGTTCATCTCCAATCAGATCACTTACTGCAACAGGTAATCGGCTCCGTGATTTTGCTGAGATATTAGAGTTAAATTTCGAGTTTTTACCCATTCTGACTCCAGTTGATCAATTGACCGGGTCGGATTTTCGGGTTGACATGGATGAGTGTGTCGCAGTTAACTTCATGCTTCATTTGTACCAGTATCTAGCTGATTCCATGGAGCATGTCCAATCTGTGTTGCGGGTTGCAAAATCCCTCAACCCCAAAGTGGTTACTTTGGGTGAGTTTGAAGCAAATTTGAACAGGGTAGGGTATGTAAACCGCTTTGCAAATGCATTGAGTTATTACTGTTCAGTCTTTGAGTCAATTGAACCAGCCATGGCAAGGGACTCACCAGAAAGGATTGAGGTTGAGCGGGTTATATTTGGTGATAGAATATTGAGGGCAGTTGGCCTTGCTGAGGAGGTTGAACGGACGGATAGGATGGAAGAGAGCGGGGAATGGATGGCTCAGATGGAGGGATCTGGCTTCAAGCCAGTTCAGTTCAGCAATTATGCTGTCAGTCAGGCTAAGTTGCTACTTTGGAACTATGACTATAGTACAAAGTATTCTCTAGTGGATTCACCTCCTGGTTTTCTTTCTCTTGCTTGGGATGGGAAGAAATTGCTGACAGTATCATCATGGAGGTGATGTGTGAGCTGAGATTTTTATATTTTTTGGGAGAATTTTGAATATTGCTTGTGACATTAATGGTAGATTAAGGTCAGATGATGTGATTAGGTGCGGTTTGAGGGTAGGAAGCTGGTTATTTAATTAGTTGATGTGTATTTTGTCTGATGGGGATTTGGTAGAAGGGGTTAGTGCTAATTGTAAAGAGGGAATGGGGACAAAGAGTTACTTTCTGATGGGGATTGCATGTTAAGTTGTTTTGATTAAAAATAGTTACCTTTGTTTGCTATCTCTCTGTTTTATGGTATGAATTTTGGTGCGTTTAACCTTTCACTAAAGTTCTTTTCTGATAAACCCCACCAGCAGATTTTTCGTATAATGGCAATGCTACCACTGGTGCACAAGTCACAGTTTTAGCATGTTGCTATTTCCGGAGGAGGCTTCTAAGACTAGACTTCCATATATCGCATCCACTTACATTTAACCTAATTTGCCTACCCTCTAAAACGACATCCATATATGCTCTGTTAGCTAATTATCTGAGGAATAGTTGATTATGTTCCTTAAATTGTCAAATTGATTTTTTTTTTGATTTAATTGTTAAATTGATTTAGATGGACTGGATGAAGCTTCTAGTTTGATGGAACTTTGGTGCTTTTCAGCTTAAATAATAGGTGTTGCTTATGCTTTAGTTCAGTTATACTTTTCACCGGTATGTATAATTGTTAAGGAAAAAATTGAGTACATCAAAGATAGATGTACTGATAGGTTTACTAGGTACTTCAAGTATCATTCGATTTTGATTTATAATACAAATTTTGATGTATTTAACGATTCGAAGTGATTTAGTGTATTTATTTAGTGTATCAATCATTCATTTACTCAATAGTTTCTCTGAAACAATTATATATACCAGTGAAATAGCGAGGTTTATCTAATTTTGTTAATAGTGTTTGTGAAATAGCAAGGATGTCAAATCTGATCTAATCCGGCCGAAATTTATGTCTCGTTCTGTTCCATCCTAGTAAAACATATGTCCAAACTATTGCTTGGTACCATCAAAGTGCGAGTCCCGTTTGGGGATTGTTCGAATTTTAATAACAGACTATTGAGGAACCAACTTTCTAAATATTAGAAATTTAATAATTAAATTATAAATAGAAAGAAGAGTGATGTTAAAGTTCGGAAAATATAAATACACTGAATTGCAATTTCCGTGTAATTGGAAAACTTCAAATGCACTGAGTTGATATTTTCGTGTAATTGGAAAACTCCAAATGCATTTGAGTTGTCAATTCGTTGCTTTTGATTTTGTTCTCAATTTTTTTAATAAAAATAAAAATATTTTAATTTATGAGTTGGATTAAATTTAGGTATTTTTTTTATAACAACTTCTGTAGCGTTCGTCCAGACCATAATTAATTGGATTATCGTCGCAAGCCATTGAGCTGTAGATATTTGAGTCTACTTCTATCACTTCGAGTCTGATTTGTGATCGGAGAATTGAGCGATTCAAAATTGAATCAAACGCAAATTCGTGATAAAAGTTACTATTTAAGACATCAATTGAAGATGGAGCCAAATTTGAGAAACACATTGCTCCGATCGCAAATCAAACTCGATGCGATTGAAGTAGACTTGAATCTCTCCAGCAGAGACTATTTTAGAGAGTTTTTCAAATTTATTTTCTGATTTCTTTGTGGGTGTGTTGTGAACTTACAAACAATAAAAAAATAGTTTATCATTATATTTTTACAATTAGAACCTAAATCACTGAACGATCAAATAAAACTAAACAACTATGAATGAGGCTATAATACTTCACAAAGTGTGAAGTACATGTCTCATGGTACTTTGAATTTGTATCTCAAATTTTAAAATTCAAACAATCGATTCAAATTGTTGAACATGATCATCATCTTTAAATATCTTGAGACCAAAATTTTCATTTTCTTTTAGATTTTTTGTGCTACTTTTAAGGAAGGTGGAAAATCAGTAGTTTTGAATGATCCAAAAATCATTAGACGAACTAACTTTTCACCATCTTGAAAACTAATACGAAAATGCTAAAAAATAAAAAAATAGATTTCATAGGAGATTTAAATACGAAGACCATGTTTATTGATTTGAGTATCTAATACGAAGAGCATGTTCAATAATTTGAAATGTCATTTGAACTTTGAAATTTGATATACGGATGCTATGTATCGTAAAAATATGTTTTGTAAAGTAGCATAGCCTCAGTCAACGACTATTTATGTATTAATATTTGTAATATTTCTCTCAAGAATACATATCACGTTAGTATGGTTATTGTGAAGTGTAAATACTTCTTTTTGTTGTACCGTTTCTTAAAGAAATTTCAATTTCCTTAGCACACCATTCCGTAAAAAAATATTTATTATTTTAACAAATCCTATAGCAACGGGTCTTCTTGTATAAAAAAATTAATTCTTAGCAAAATCGGAAGTGCTTGAGTTGCCATTCCCATGCACCGAGAGAGCACTTTTGTGGAAAATATTCTCTAATGCACTTTTTTTACTAAAGAGGTGCATATTTTCATATTTTTGTCTAGAATTAAAGATCAATCATCACTAATATAATTCGGAAATTTTTTTGTATTATTAAAATCAAGAGCGTTGAAATGATGAATAATGCACCCCTCTTCCCTCGTGCCAAAAAAAAAGGCAAATGTTAAATCTGTGTTAATTTCCTATTTCCTGTTATTGGGTTTGTGGGGCCTTTGTTGTCTGTCCCGTCTGTGGATCAGGCCTCCTATTTTCAACAATCCAATAGCACACAGCACGTTGCCGAGCCTAATCATTGGTTTCCTGTACGAATTATTATGGCCCATTTGTAATGTTGTATTTGAGGCTCTTGCGTACACCATCCATCCTGATGACCTGATCTAGTAAATTGGGCTTTTTAGGCCTTAATACCAAGCCTTGTTTCAGAGACATTCTCGAGTGCTATTTAAGGATTTACATTAAATATATAATATATCAAGTACACAGAAGGCCCAAATAAAAACTCGCAAGTCGTCACACCAAGGCTAAACATGGATTTCATTTTGTTGGAAACGAAGCTTCTGGGCAATTTGTTATTATCTCTTTTTTTTTTATTAAAGAGCTTGAACGACAAAACAATTAAGAATTTTGATTTAATAGTTTTTTTGGCAGACACTGTAACAGTCATCTGATCAAATTTCATCTGCAGCGCTGCTCAAATGAATTTCGAACTTCAACACTACCGTTCTCAGGAATTCGCCACAGAACATCCCGTAGACTTGTGACTGAAGAGTAAAAATAAGAAAGGCAACATGTTTTGAACGTGGGTCAAGTCCAACACCTCACAAGCACTTAACCACTAGACCACTCATCCATTTTTGATATAGCAACTTATGTATTATATATATGTTCTTATAATATATATTTTTATTATAAAATTGTGATTTATTAATATATATTAACATATGGGTGATTTTTCGTCTACGTAATTTTCTCCCGTTGCTGTGCACGAGTACGATTATTAGTAGCTTTTTGTAGGGCTACGGAACGATTCTAATTCGTGAAAATAATATATATATATAGTTGTGCTAAAATACTTTATAAAGCACCAACATGCATATACTTTAAGCTCGTATCTCGAGATATAAAGTGCAAACAATAGATCAAGATCATTGAAAATGTTCTCCATATTAACAAAATTTTGGAGACCAAATTTTACATTTTTTGGAAATTTTTTACTATTTTATCGGTTAGGTGGAAAATTCATTAATTTAACGATTTACAGACCTTCAATTTAATCAATTTTGCATTCATCCGATAAAATAGTAAAAAGTTTAAAAAACTGTAAAATTTAGTCTCCAAATTTTTGTTAGTATGAAGAACATTTTCAACAGTCTTGATCGATTGTTTGCACTTTATATTTCGAGATACGAGCCTCAAGTATATGCCGAAATCCCGAACGATTCGTTCTTCTCTCTCTTCTCGACATTCTCTCCTGACAGAAAATAGAATTCTCCCAATTCCAAAACCCTAAAAATGGCGATCTGATCCCCTTTCGATTCGAAATCCCTCACCTGGAGGCTTCAATTCCGTCTCACCTGAAGGCTTCGACTCCGTCTCAAGGTGAAGGCTTCGATTTCGTCTCGCCTGAAGGCTTCAACTCTTTCTCAAGGTGAAGGCTTCGATTTCGTCTCAAGGTTTAGGGTTTACCTCTCTCATATGTACTATCTGAAGCCTTCTCTCTCTCAAGGTTTCTGATTTACCTCTCTCTTCCTCTATGCTTTCAGACTATCCTGACTTGCCAACAATTTCGACTCTTCTCTCTCCTTTCAGAGAAACGGAACCCTATATTCGCCATTTCTCCCTGGATTCTCCAGGTATTCTGATGTACTTAAATTGTGGTAATGTTACGAATTTTACTGATACACTGATACACTTCAATTCTCAAACACTGATATACTTAAATTGTGGTACTAAAGGGTTGATTGTGATATTGTTTTGAAAAGTTATTTGCTTGTTCGAGACTTTTGCTAGTACATAGTCATTACATGATTCAGAGAAGGATCGATTCATGAGCTTTGTTGATTAAAAGTTCGGATGGTTCAATTTATGGTACATAATTGTTCTCAATTGGCCATATTGGTACATATATTTATTGTTTTGCTTTTATTGTTGGTACAACCATGCTTAACTGATTCATTTGCTCAATTGTTATATATTTTGTAGTACTTTTTGTAGAAACCATAAGTAGCCAAAGTAGTCAATATCATGCATGGAATCCACAAATGGACAATCTTCGCTGCGTCAACTGCCATTGTTACACAATCGTGAAGTTATCTCTTACAAAGCGTAATTTGAGAAACTTTTACAGTTGTCCAAACCAAAAGTGTAATGCATTTTTAGGATGATGTGATGATGTACAACTCCATCCTATCATACTCAAATATCAATTGAAGCAGCAAGAAGATAAAATGAATGTGATGTACAAGAAAATTATGGCACTCTTAATTTTAGTTAGCTTACTCCTAGTTTTAGTTCTTTTTAAGTTGTATGGAATGTAATTTGGATGGTAGTTTTATTTGCATGTAATTTAGCTTGCTGTCTTAGATTAATTTGGATCTAGTTTAATTTAGAAAATATTGAATTCTGAACTATTTGTGGCTTGAATTATTTGGTTTCATTATTAAGTTTGGTTTATTATTGCATATTGATCTTATAGTAATCTAGCTTGCTGCCTTGATAATAGTTTTATTTTTAAGTTTGGTTTAGAAATATCTGCACTGCATTGCTTTGGAACATTGCTGCACTGCATTGCTTTGGAACATACCTGCACTGCATTGCTGCATTGATGGTAGTTTCATTAGTTAGCTTACTCCTAGTTTAGTTTTATTTTTAAGTTTGGTATGCTTTGGAACAATGAAAAACAAGGGATGCTTTGGAACATGTTTCTGATGTGAGCTCCAGCACAAAACGTAATATATATTGTACTATGCATTTCTTTATGGTAAGCATTGCACAAATTTGAATGAATCATCCCGTACAAATTCTTAAAATGAATTTTAAAAAACAAACAGGACATCCACATTACAAACCAAATCTTCTATGGTATTACATACATCAGCCTACTGAACATCTTTAGATTGCAAACATTCTTCTAATATTACAAACAGACATTGCAAACATTGAAAAAAAAACAGTGAAGTTAAAAACAGTAAAGTTACAAACAGTGAGACTACAAACACCCAAGCTCAATGTTACAAACATACATCTTTAACATTGAAAAAAACACACTGTAAGCATTACAGTAGACATCTTTCTGATTTTTCAATCTACATTTTCTTTGCTTTCTTCACTCTCGACTATAATTTGGGATGAGCAGTATACAAGAATATACAATAGTATAAAATGGAAATAGTAAGTATGAAGAAAACCTGATACCTTTGAACATGTTCTTGCATTGTGCCCTTTCTTAGCATTGCATATACTACAAGTTCTTATCTTTCTTGCTTTCATTTCAGCAGGCGGCTTGAAACGGGTGATCTTCTTTCTCTTACCTTTGCATTGCATATCTGGTGGATCAAGAAATACATGATTCTTTGAGCACAAACTTTCAGATGTTGGCGCACTTGCAATGACATCTTTCTTTGCCTTATCTGTCATGTCGACATTCACAAGCTGTAGGAACTTCTTTGTTTCGTTTGAAATAATCTCTTTTAAGCAACTGAAAACAGTAGCATTCATTGTACCTAGCTTAGCAAATATCATAAGATCTGATTTGATGGCAGCAAATCTCAATGTTTGCAACTCCAACGAGCCATCTTCTTCCATGCTTCTCTCTCCAATGGATTTCTTGACACTTAAATTAGCACCCTTAGTCCACCTTTAAGTATGTACCGATCCGAAAGGTTTGGCATTCTAACATGATGCATTACTTTAATCGCATGAGCACAAAGAAGCCCTTCGAACTCAAATCATTTGCAATTGCAAGAAACTGTACCCTCAGCCTTGTTTATTTGTACCAAGTATGATTCCGGCACCCAATTAGAAATGGAAGGATGAAAATCTATTTCAACTTCATATTGTGCATCTTTCTTGATCTCGTGAACGAAACCAAGTGTGCTCTCTCTAATAAGCTCCTTAAAGACTGAGAATACATTTCTCGTATACACTTGACATGCTTCGACCTCAATTTGATAGTGTGTCCATACCTTTGGTATCTCATTCATTGTTTTGATGTCCTCAACACCTTCTCTATGCCATATCCCTTCAACATTTTATCAACTAGAATCACAAATTGATAAATTGATTTGTAATTATTGGTCCACAATTTAAAAAGAGCATTCATGCTCTCACTCTTTTGTGTAGTGGACATATCAGCAAAAAAAGTACCACGAAAATATATGGCACCCACTCCGCTTGACTCTTGAACATGGTTTTGATGTGGCTATTATTCTCGAGCTTGAATCGATCAACCATAGCATGCCACGCCTTCTCAAAATCTGCAACAGTGAGACTACGATTAATGACTCAATTGAGTTCTTCTTGAAATCCCTTCGTGTCATTCAATAGTGGTCCAAACTTGTCTCTTTCTTTTCTCATGACATGCCATTGGCAACATCTATGAATAGTATTGGGGAATACCAACTCAATAGCTTTTTTCATTGCGCGATCTTGATCAGTGATTATTGATTTCGGGTGCTTGCCATACATTGCCACCAACCAAGTCACGAATAACCACATGAAAGTTTCAGCATCTTCATGGCTTACAAGGGCCATTCCAAAGAAGATGGAGAACCGATGATGGCTCACTCCAATGAATGGTGCCAACAACATGCTATACTTGTTAGTTTGATAGGTTGTATCAAATGTCACTACATCACCAAACTCCTGATATGCCCGCCTTCCCGCCTTGTTCGCCCATCAACCCAAAAATACTCTTAATAGACCCATTATCATCTGGTTGTACAGCATAAAAGAATTCAGCATCCTCCTCTTGCTTCTTTTGAAAATACATTAGAGTTGTATTAACATCGACACCGAGGTACTTACGATTGGCGGTTGTGACAACATTGCTGACATCTTTCTTCTTGAACCGGACAAATCGCTTACCCCCTTTCTGATCAGCAATGTACTCATAGATCTGTGAGGAACCTACATTTTGTGCACTCATTCTGTTTATAGTTGTCACATCCTTCGCTGTAAACAACCTTTGAGATCTCAAATTTCGCTGCTTTGAGGGACTAGTGATTAATTCATGATTGTGATCCTCGACAAATACACTAACTTTCCAAGCTCCATTCTTTACTAGTCTAATTCTGCACGATGCTTTACACCCTATCCTTGTCTGCCCCTTTTCCCTCTCGGGTGTTTTTTGAATAGCTTGACTTCCAACTGGCATTTCTTTCTTTTTTTCGGAATGTGGTGTGCCGCTTTTGGAACACACGAATCTGTAGGAACCTATCCCATTTTTATTCTTCCTGTATGATGCTTTACGAATGCTAAATCCGACATCACATGCATACTTATTGTAGAACTTGTATCCCTCCTCTATTGTGTGGAACTCCAACCCGACATAAGGCTTTATCCCAATCAAATTTGTTTCCTCCTTGTCACCTTCATTTGCATCTTCGACTCCACATCCAATTGCATCTACAACATCATCTTCAATTCCAACTCCACCAAAGACTTCCAATTCATCATCTTCAAATTGAAAGTCTTCAATATTGTCAAGATAAGGATCAATGTCTTCGACCTATTGCAAATAAACAGAACTCTTTATCACATAAAGTTTTTACAAACTTGAAACAAAAGCTTTTAATATAAATAAAAAAGCTAACTTGTTTACCCGCAATACAATTCTATCACTTGTTCCATCTGTATTAGTGGGATGACTACTTGAACCTGCTACTATATCATTAGAAGCGGCACATGATGACAACTCAGATATCCAAAAGACCTGGTTTGATATGCAACAGACCTGGTTTGATCAGTTTAAGAATTGGAGTGTATCAGTATAGCAGACTACTCGTAAAGGTGTAACACTACCACAATTTAAGTACATCAGTGTTTGAGAATTGAAGTGTATCAGTTTATCAGTAAAATTCATAATAGTAAAATTCGTAAAAAGGATGAGACTATTCGTAAAAAGGAATCGAAGCCTTTAGTACCACAATTTAAGTATATCAGTGTTTGAGAATTGAAGTGTATCAGTGTATCAATGTATCAGTAAAATTCGTAAAAAGGATGAGACCATTCGTAAAAATAGCAAGAAAGCTCTAAAAATCACGAAATTTTATTTCCTACAAGATTTTGATATGAAGAATTTATTGAGCAACTTAAATATCAATTTAATAGCCAAATTAAATACAAATGAACGCATAGTACGTTATGTGGTGTACTATGCATATTATTTTAGCCATGCTCTATATATATATATATATATATATAACGGTCCGAATCTAATGGTCCGGATTTGGTATAGCACAATACATATAGAGTAAAAATTCGACGGTTCGGATCGACCGTCTATTTATAACGAACCGCTAGAGAAGAAAATAAAAAAAAGTCAGAATTTTGAACACAAATTTAGATACAAATTAGACGGTATTTGGTTTAATAGTGGTAAGGCACAAGAAAAGTCTAAGATTCTAACTTTCATATGAATTATTTTCAAAAAAATTTCTAAATTTATTTCTGATTTTTTGTGAGTGTATGGTCTAATTCTATCGGCAAATGGGATTCGAATCTGCTGCTTGTTTTTAGGCAAGTAGCATTCTGCTTGTGTCGATTCGACTGTTTGATCGTCATGAACGACTGTGATTTGATTCAGAGAACAGATGCTTTAGCCGTTAGATGAATTTTGAACGATCCAAATCGAAATAAGCAAAAAACAAGCAGGGTTTTAACAAGTACCCAGATTTGGTTCCCGGCAAATGGACCACGAATCAAAAAGAAAAGAAAAGAGCATTACAGATGGATACAGGAACGTGCTCATAGAATAACTCCTTTAATACTGACGTAAGCAATGACGTTTTTGGCGAATACCCCACCCACCTCTTCACGCGAAAACAGCCTGTTCTTATCTTTTTCTTCTTTATTGAATTAGTGTTAGATAGCTCAACACGCAACGTAACCTTTCTGCCGACATAAATAAACGGTTATCACGTGGCCTGTCCAATAAGAAATGTACACCTGGATGAATCTTCACCGTTGAAATCGAACCGACTTTACATCCACCGTCAATATTACCCAACTCGCACTATAAATGCTTATACCTATTTCTCGACTCTCAATCTCATCGGTTGTTTCTAGCAGTTTCCTCCTCACATTTTATTTCTCGCCTGTTAATGTTGTTTCCGAGGGGTGTTCGCGGTGGCGCGGGTTGCTATTTGTAGACTGCGACGATGGATCTTCGTTCTATACCTTGGGGCTCCAACCTCCTCACCTCTATTTTAAATAATTTTGATTCCTTCCGATGATTTTGTAGCTATGAATCTGAGGTATCCTCTTTGTAATTCAATTCAAATTTTATCAGAAGAGGCGGGCGATTGCTTGATGGCGATGGATCTGACTCCGATCTGAACGATTATTGCGGGAGTTTCGAAATAAGTTTTGGATCTGGTTCTAAAATCAGATCGATCTGATGATAAATGGGATCTACCTCATGGAGTGGGTCCTATCTCCTACAAGGCGTTTGTACGAGTGCTCGGTTGATTGTATGAAGAAACGTTCTCTATTCCTATCTAGTGCAACACGGCGCGAAGAAGTGGAGGTTTTTACATGTAGATTTTCGATTGATATTCTGTTTCGAAGTTTGATTCTATCTACTGGATGGTCTTGGTAAGTGTGTAGTGGCGCAACTGTAAGCTTTCTGATCTGATATTATCTTGTATCGATTATGTACTTAGAGACCTTTGCCATGTCGGGTGCGCTCGAATGGCAGGTCACAAAAATAATAATAAAAGATCTTTTTGTTGTTTGGGGGAGATCGCATGGGGAAATTTTTTTAAGCCCCAGGTTCTCCCCTTGTGCGTCTCTCTCTCTCTTTCCTTTTAGATATTTCTCAGTGCACACGATAGCTACACAACTTGTGATGATGCTGGATTCGTGGCAATTGAAGTCTACAGAACTACAATTTTGAGGTATAACTTAATTTTTAACTTCGCTTAATTAAAAACCGAATTTATTTTTCAAAATTTGCTGTGAATACAGTTTAGCTAAATACTATTAAGTTCCAAAATAGAAGCACCATACCAGATCCACCCAAATGATTAAAGGTTGAACGTTGAAATCCACTAAGAAGATTCTGTTATTGCAAAATTTCTTTGGCTGTTAATATGGTTGATTTCAGTTAGATATCATCTTTTTCTATGAAGTGGTAGGGTAGAGCAAGGAGTAAGTTTCTTCATTTCTAACACATACAGGTTTCAACAAATAACTTTTCTGTGTACGCCTACTTAAATCAGCAAAATTATTGGCCTTGCTCGGAATCGTCGGTGGTTCGTTACGTAAATTGTCTGAATTTCTGTTTGAATCTGGCCCTTGTGTTGATGATATTGTTTATATGCCATCATTAAGAAAATCAATTTGTTCAACTGGTAATTTTGTTTGACAAGTAATTTTTCATGTGATGTGTCGCTCATGTGATGTGTAGTTTTTTGGACTTGTTTCTTGTTGCTGATTGTGTCGCTCATGTGATGTGTAGTTTTTTTTTCTTTGCTGTGAGGTAGAACTGGTAGAACTTGTTCAGTTTGTCTACTTGCATGAAAGATTAATTAATTTATTTTGCTTGCTGGAGCGAATGAATAGACCATAGTGGTGGCAATTTTGTACCCTGATATTTATTTAGGAAGTGTTTCGAGTTGGAAATTTTGATATTTTTTAAGTTAGAAGGGTGGTGTATTCAGTATGTTAAGCTGTTAGTTTTTTAAATGTCTCGAATTATATTCGTGTACGTCGAGGACTTCAATCGAGAATGAAGCTGCATGCTCGTGTTTACATATAATTTTCTATTAATTTGTACTAGGTAATTTTCTTCTATGTACTAATTTTATTGCTGTGAACTAGGTTATTTTCTTCTATGTGCTAACTTGGACTTCCTGCGGTCGGGTTGTGCTCTTTTCGATTTCTTGAACAGGTTATAGTTTGGTTAAGAGCTCAAAGCCTCTTCCCAGTGGCTTTGTGTTGTCTTGCTGTGCTATCCTACTCTTTGAAGTGTTTTATGACGTAACTTGTTATGGTGTGGTGTGGTGTGGTTAGCTGTTTGAATGGTTTTATTATATACATTGGAGCACCCACCGTTGCAAGAGAATTGTTCCAGATTCGAGTTTTGGTAACAACGGCCTTTTGAAATGGATCTTTAGCTCAATCATTTGGATAGAGTCCCTGAATTACCAGGGGGGTGGTGGTTCGAATCCATCAAGATCCTTGCAACAATAATTAAAATAATAATTAGAATAGAATCTAAAACCTCTGTAAAGATGAGTTAAGGTTTACCTATTTCCCCTGGTTAGGTGTCAACATACTGCAATACTTTCGCCCCAATTTTTAAAATGAAATCTTTTAAACACAGTTGAGGAATAGTTCACATGGGTTTTCGTAATTTGCTAGTTCATTTATGTGAAACTGCTCCGGTGAGGAATAGTTCACATGGGTTTTTTAACGTGCAGAAGAAACAAACAACCCTTACCTGAAAACTGGAAAATGTGATATATTTAGTATCTGAAACATTTCTAAGAATCTTCAAACAATAATTATGTTGTTTGGCAATTATGTTGGACACTGTTCCTTTTGCATTTGTGTTCTTCAAATAATTTGAACCTTAGGAGTTTGCCACCTAAGACATCCAACGCATTACTTCTGTGCTTCTGCCATGGCTCAAACAGTCGGAACTTGAAAAGAGAGATGCATGCAACCAAACGATAGAATGAATACTTGCAGAGAGGAATGCTGTCGAAGATTTGCTGGTTTGGACCAATAACTGAAAAAAGTGTTCATGCAAATAAGCAAATCAGACGGGAAAAAGGTTAGTTCATCCGGTATTCGTAAATGAAACTCGTTATATACTTATATGTACTTCTGTTGAAGTATAAAATTTCACAATCTCAGCGTGTTAGACCACATTAGTTTTGGTAAATAGGCAAGTCCTAAAATTGACAGTTAATGAGAAAAAGGCACGTAGAAGTGTTAAAAAAAAAAAAGTCAGTATCATGTTTTCTAAATCTTATTGTAGGCTAAGGTTCATTTTTGAAATTATTGAAGTTTCTAATCTGATGTAATAGTTGTTAATGAGGTTCAAAAATATATATGAGTTTTTTATTCAGTAAATTTGCTGAATTTTTTATTTAGCAATTTTATTTTAAAATTTTTTATTTAGTAATTTTGCTTTAGAGTTTATAAATGCTGACATTATTTCATAACTGGCGAAGTTGATACATCTTTCTAATGCTCTCTCGCCTATAATTTTTTCAACGACAATTAAAAAAATTCAAATTATAATTTCAGAAATGTAAATATTACAAACTAATAATTTCTCAACTGATATGACAATTATTTAGAAATTTTAAGAATTTCAGAGATGAAACTGTTCTAACAAATTGATCTTTGAATAGTTTTCGGACAATTTTTTCCAATACATTGAGATTCATATCGCCTGGAATGATCAACCACTTCAAATCATTGGTAAGAAAAAAAATATAATACTTACAAGCATCGGATAAATGAATTGTAGGGGATTGGGTGCCTGTCCCTGCTTCATCTATTTTATCGAATATGCAAGAGGCGGATCAGAGTCGAAGTCAGGGGCAGCCACCTCTCTCCTCTGATTTTTTTTCAAAATGAGTTTGTATATTTATCAAATATGTTATTTTTTTTGTAAAATATTCATGTATATTTTAAAATAATAATCATTTGAATCTCTGAAAAAAAAATATTGATATTGTTTCTCTACGAAATTTTGGACCCCCTGCGTATATGATTCATTACACGGTGCTTTTTCTTACTCATCTCTGAACACGAACAGTAGTGAAAAAGTCGTGCAGATTGCATAATTGATTGGGCACTACATTATTATCTATTTGACACTATTTTTTGCATTTACTATTTAGTGTACCTTCCAAAGTTGAACATTGATCAGAAATGGGCCTCTGAAGCATTTCTCCAATGAACAAGGTAAATTAGAATGAAGTCAGATCTTGTCAGAATGACCGGAACCATGATTAAATTGAGAAGTGTTATAGATGCACATAACAGATTGTTAAGAGAAAACACTTCCAAAGAGAGGCATGCCACAGTTTTGTTCTGAAGGACGGGATTCACTCCACCACGAGAAAAACTTTGCTTGCATTTCTCTCTGATTGTTGTTTTGGACCAATGACAGAAAGAATGCTGTCTATGCATTTCAACGATCTATCAGAAGAAGAATAGAAGGCAGAATAAGGAATAGAAAATAGTATCTGCAATTCTGTTGATTAGGGAGGTCCCCATTAACTTCTATCAGATGCTCCATATCAATCTCTTCTAGAGGTATTACTTGACTATAAACTTGGTAACTTGAACTTAGCAGATACCCTGCTACCAGTATGGAGATGGCTTTTAGTATACAACAATAACATTACGTGTCAGGTACAGAACATGATCCAGGGATCTCTCTTTTACAGAGTTTAAAACTTGAAATCATTGATGGTACCGTTTGTTAGACGTTTTGTTAACCACTCAAATTAGACTATTCATTCACAGATCCGAATGAGCAACTTAGATGGTAGATCTCCAATGACCAAAATAAACAGGAATGAAATCAGACCTTTTGTCAGCATGAGACGTTTAGGCAAGTTCTTTCTTTTAGAGTATCAATCATAATTTGTCAGTACAATTTCACATGATCTGCTTCAATGAAATTACTGTCCGAACTTATCTCAAACAACATAGTAGTATAGTACCGTGTCTTCATTTGAGGTAGGCCTCTCATGCCTCTTGAATTATCGTCAACACATTCTGATTCAAGGTCTTTAGACATGTGGTGAAGTGGGTCTTACATAGGGAACGAGTGCTAATATAAGATCTGATGTAAGCTCAAGCGATTTTCCACATCTGTCGGTAATACGATCTGAACTTGAGTCTGAAAATCTAAACCTTTCTTACCTGCCCTGGGAATAAACTGATGAGATAATTAAACATCAATAGATTAAAAAAAAATTGGTTAACCAACCATTCGAAACGTACATGTTGTAACGTTTTCAGATAATCAATATATGAGTTAATGTTTTTATTTATTTGTCCGTTTATACCCTATCGATATTCAGCAAAAGGTATACACAACAAAAATTCAAATTTTTTTTTTTACATCTTATTCGCTGATCCAATTAACTTCAAATAGCCTCTCAATTTCACGGTTTTTATTTCATACATCAAATACTATATTATATTATTATACAAACATATTGTTTCTGGATATTGAGGAGATTTCATCAATCACTTTCGAGGACGTGCCTCAAGGAGTGACAAACTCGGATTATATTGGGAGTGGTTCCATTATCTTGCATGGTTGAGACAGGGTAGTGAGTTATCACGATCCGGGTTATACATTTTCAGTTTTATATTTAATTTATTTCATTATTGTCTGAATTTTATGATTTTTGTTTCAACAATTTAAAGCGTATTCTTTTAATTTGGATAGTGCTTGATAAATAAATAAAAAATCAGATAACATGTTGTTCGTAATAGTGTTTTGTTTAATTTATGGTTAATATAGTTATTAATAGATTCTATATTTGAGACAAATCTATACTTCATTATACATATTAAAGAAATTAATTCACATTAATGTTGATTTGTTGATTATCAATTTAGTTAGTTGATAATCACAATTGTGTTAGGTCGTTATATAATTCTAAATTAAGTTATATTTTCCACTTATTGCTGCTACTAAACTTAACATGAAAAATGTTAATATATTCAATATATTAGAATTGAATATCAATTTAAATCAATCTGACTGTATCTCAAAATATTATTATAAATTACGAAAATGTCTCATCTTAATATAATTCCTAACTTGAAAATAAATAATACTTCAAAATATGAAATTTATGTTCAATAAAAATATCAAGAAAATATTTAAAACAATTAATTTCAGAGATAAAAAACAAAACTAATTCATAGTTATGTATGTGATTTTAATAGGAGGTGTTACACGAGGAGAAAGTATATATTTTATAACATTTATAGAAGATTATTCCATATTTTGTTATACTTATCTTCTTAAAATAAAAAATGAGATGGTAAACAAATTTGCAAAAAATTGAAATAGGAAGTATAAAATAAAAAAGTATGTATCTGAGTCGAAGAATAACAGTATAAAAGACTATTTGTAGCAAATTGACTAATTGTGCGTTATTGTATGTTAAAATGAGCAAAATTTAACTTCCGTAATTTTGTTTGGCTTTCTAATACTACACGATGTCTTCAGAAGATTCGCCACCAAAAAATATTCTGGTCATGGGAGGTTCTATTGTTGAATGTCGACTTTGGGTTACAAAATCAATCAAATACTTATCGGCGATCTTAGACTTAGAGATGTGTCAGGTATGTAATCTATATATAGTTTGAAGTTCTATCAGATGTCTGAGACTTTTACACAGCCTGATCCGGGATATCTGTTTCAGAGACTTTAGTTGACGGTTTTTCAGGTATTTAGTCAACCATTTTATTTGGAACATTTGATCAGAAAATTGACGCCTCCTATGACAGATCTCCAACAAACATGATAAATTGGAATGAAGTCAGCCTTTTGTCAGAGAGACAGTTCCCCATGTGTGAACTATGATGTTTTGGTGAGTAGCAAGTACTTTCTCTGTGAGGTACCATATAGAATTTGCTAATCAAAATTCACATGATCAGCAGTAGAATCATATCAAAAGCATAATGTTACGTAGATATCACATTTGATACCGACTATCGATATCGATGTTATTATGCATATTTAGTTGAATTACTATGCACATTATTTGAGTTATTATGCATGTTATTTCATGTTATTTTTATACTGAAAAAATTATTATGCATGTTAATAAAATAATGTGCACAATAACTCAAATAACATGCATATAACATGCATAACTATTTC
Source organism: Eleocharis quinqueflora (assembly GCA_964058865.1). NCBI lineage: Eukaryota > Viridiplantae > Streptophyta > Magnoliopsida > Poales > Cyperaceae > Eleocharis > Eleocharis quinqueflora. The sequence continues at coordinate 61,027 of CAXKVX010000522.1, forward strand.
AGTATAAAAAATAATATGCATAATAACTTAACTAAATGTGCATAATAACATCAGTATCAATAGTCGATATTAATGTTAATATCTACGCATCAACTCCCTATCAAAATTGTTGTCTCCCCTCTTTTTCTCTGCTTCCAAGGAGCTTCAGTTAGTTCTAGTTTGTCACATTTGTAATAACATCTCATCTGTTATGTTACATTACATACCATAATTATCATTATTCTTTTGCTCTACTACTCCCTGAGCTTACCACTCCAAAGAATGTAATTAGTACTGACTTTTTGCCTCAAGGAATTGACTGGAATGAGTTGTTTACATCTATTGAAGCAGAATATGCCAATTTTGATTGTTTTCGAAATTAGTTCAATTGATAACCCCATGTTTGCAGTATAAAGATAGATATCTAGACCAAAGTGCAGCATACAGAGCTGTACAAGTCAGGTTTGTTATCTCTGCAACAGTTTTGCACAATGAAAGATCAATTACATAATTACTGATTTGACATCAGTTGTCTTGTGGTACCATTCAGTGATATATAGCTGGAGGAAATGGGAGAACAAGACATAACATCTCTCTTTAATAGTTATCAAAAGAACTTGGTCTCAAACGCTGTTGTGAAATAAACAACCATTTACAACATGGAAAAACATCACAAAGAAAACATACACAGCCGAAAATACACTGAATTTATAAGCATAAATGCGGTGTTGAGCCAACTCCAAAAAAAGGAAGATCACAAAATCAATAGGTCTGCAATTTTCTTAGAAGAAAAGGTGAGACAAATAAAAAAATATTGTCAAACAAAGGATGCAACGGATAACCAAGTTTAACTCGTCAACTCTTTCAGTGATTTAGAGCCACATAATAGTAAAATTCATGAAGATAGGGAAACAGCTGCAACCCGCAACCAACAAAAGAGATGCACAGTATTGAACCATCGTACAGTATTGAACCATCGTAGAGAGACCAGTACTATAAACTGGTCAAATACTAATCCAACAAAGAACACCGACCACAACAAACAAGTCGGGGTAGGCTAATCCAACAAATAACAAGAAAGGGAAATAAAATATAAAAGTTAAAATCTCATGAAGAAGCATTAGTACCGTCATTACTATTCAAAACTTATTAAGACTTATGGATCGACAGTAGTGACTTGCTGCCACTCCCCATCGACAGCCTCCTTCCACAATGTCACGTTATTACTCCCATCAGCCACAGCAAGTATGTTTCCAGTAAGTGACCAAGAAAGTCTCCAAACTGGTGCCTTAAAATCATACAAAACACGTCCCTCCCATTGGTCTCCCTCCTTTCCCACTGTCCAGATCACCACCGTGCCATCCTGAGATGCACTTGCCACAGTCGATTTTGGCAGGCCCAGATTTGGGGCCCATGCCACATCCCTTACCCAATCAGAATGCATTTGCAAAGCCGGGAAGCAATCCATTTTCCAAGAACCATTATAAAGTTTCCAGATTTTGACGGTGTTGTCACACCCGCCAGAGGCAAGTTTCTGGACAAAGTCAGACTGGTTGGAGCCTGTCCCAATAAGGGCACCGGGGGCTATGGCAGGAGCCCATGAGACAGAGGTAACCCCAACAGGGTGGGCTTGGTCAATTCGGGCCATGTCCCAGACGCCATCTGGCCTGGCTGTGAAGATGGAAATGTTTCCATCAGAGGATCCACAAGCCAGGCAGAGACCGAGCTCATGTGGGGCCCAGGAAATGGAATTGACCGAGGACTTGTGCTCAGCAAAAACATGCACCTGCGACCACTCATCAGGCTTTGCGCCTGTTGGGTAATAAAAACAATTGATCATGGTACTGACAAATATCAGAAAATGTACACTGGTACTGCATCTAATAATCAAAATGCAGCCCCAGTAGTGACTTCTGGATACAAGATAAGGCCAAATTTGGTACTAAACTACTAATATTGCCACTAGAAAAACACTATAATACAACCAGCCACTGCGTTAAAGGAGAATTCCCAAATAAGCAAATAGAGGGTCTTGATAATTCCAAAAAAGTAATATAATGAAAGAAATAAACCAAATCTAAAGGCCTGATACATTGATCTCTTATAAAAAAAGGCCATTTAAACAAACAAGAGAAAATCAGGGAAACATGATTGGGCAGACTAAAGTCTACAGTCTGATTTTCGCATGAGATAACAATTCGCCAATTCCATACAAAGACAATAGCTTCAATGTAATAATTCAGTACCAACCTTATACCACTAGTTTTCAACTTTTCATTTTGTATTGTTTTGTAAAAGTACCTTCTTTCCAGATGATGACGCGGCCATCATAACTGCAAGAAGCAAGAAGGGAGGGACCCAACTTTGGATGGGCCCATGCAACCTGCCAGACGGGGCCTGTGTGACCAGTCAAGGTTGCAAGATCCTGGTGCGTTGTGCCGCTCACACCGACGATTTTAATGGTGGAATCTGACGACGCGGTGGCCAGTCGCTTGCCATAGTAGTCCATTGCTACATCGTGCACCACGTCATGGTGGCCTGTCTCAATTTTCAGAGGCGCCATCTATCTGTTGATAAATATCATGTGCAATATACTATAAAAATAGGTCTCAAGCGGGTTTCAATCTCAAAATGTTGGTACAGTTTTTACTTCTTTCAATACCAGTATGTAAAGCCTTACGTACGAACCGCAGCTTTGAATCGCGGAAGAGAAGCAAAAGCGTATCGTATCGAATCGCCGAAATCGCTTCGATACGGAGCAGCGATAAGCGTATCGTATCGAATCGCACCAATGATACTCCAATCCGATTCACAAACTGACCAATGAAAACGCTGGCGGAGAAGAGATGCAAAAGGGAACGACGAGTCGAAGAGAGAGAAAGGGGCCTCGGCGTGGGACGGTGGAAGAGAAAAAAAAAGAGGTATCGTAAAAAAGAGAAAAAAAAGATTGACGTCGACAATTATGGAATTGATCACCTAGTTTTCAAAAGAAATAAAAGTAGGCTACTGTTTTTCATATCTTGATTAATGAACGGATGAGATCTACAGACTCTCTATCTTTTAACAGTGATGATTGAATGCTCATTTCTAATTCTACGATACAAATGTGAAAAAAGATCCTCTTTTTTCTCAAAATAATAGCGGATTCGGATCGACAATTATGTGGCGTTCTACTGTCGTCCTCGATTTCGACTCAACGGGTCGTGCACGAAGTATCCTGGTGTTGTTCTTCGTGTATTCAAATTCTGCCGAGGGAAATTTCAAGTGGTTGAGTCACTCTAAAAGCGACACTATCAGTCCTCATGGAGTGGTTTTGTTTGATTGTTTCAAAATTTTTATTTGTTTCTTTTTAAAATTCTGATTAAAGATTTCAGTTGGTGTGTTAATTAAATTGGATTTAAAATAAGTCTAGTATTTCTGTTCACCTCTTAGCTAACTTCTCAAGTATTTAGTGCAGTAATTTGGTTGTTCACAACTTTGATTAATCTCCCATTTCACCAATTTAATTTATTTATTATTGTGTTATTTTCTTCTCTTTTTATTTGATTTTTTAAAATATATTCTTAATACTTATTTAAATTTGGTTATGTAAATTAAATATATATTTTTTATAAATTTAAAATTTTCTCTACAATATTTAATTTAGTGACATGATGATTTTGATTCGTAAAAAATAACTTATTAATAATTGCTGAAATGAAGATGCACATGCCACTTATAATAAATAAAACATCCTTTTAGAATAGCATGTTAAGTTAGCCTGTATTTTCATACGAAAATCATAATAAATTTCACGTAAAATTTAGCAAATTATTTACAAGTCAATTAAAGATGGTATTTACCCTAGTCCCTACTTTCAAACCTTCAAAATAAATCTTTCTTATATTTAATTTTAAAGATAGACATACTGATTGAACTTACTAAAATGTAAAATGACTTGATTTTCACTGTTGCAAATTATTTATTTTGAAAACTTTGCATCTTGAAAGTTGAACTCTCAGTTGCAAAAAATAATTTTAAATTAGTATCATGACTTTTCTACTTTAAAAGAGAGTACTGTTAATTTAATTGTTTAATCAAATAATAGAGACAAACAATTAATTTTAATAGCGGGGATCAAATCTTGTTGCAAAGGTTTGTTTCGAAGAGAGAAGAAATGGGGAAGACGAGAAATAGTTTTTTTTTTCATGGTGTGAGACTCTTTGGCATTGATCGAGGAGAACAAAATGAGATAGATTTAAAGGATGTGCCATGGGCTCCTAGCCTCTGTTCCGACCTCGACTCCTATAAGATCTGGTCCTTACTAATAAATAGTAAGAATTGAAAGTTTATCAGGACCGGATCTTAGAATGATCGAATTCATTTTTAGAATATCAAGTCCTTATATATTGTCTTTTCAAGCTCTATATGAGTATTTATTTCGGCATAAAAAATCATACACCAACAATTCAAATGATTGATTTAAGTTGGTCAACACAATTAAAACATCAAAATCTCTTACTAAATCAATTTTGAGAGCATTTGAAGTTTTGTAGCTATGCTTTTTGAATTTTTGAAAAATGACCAAAAATAACACAGTTTAATAATTAAAAATAATATTATTCTTGTTCATTTTTCAAAAATTCAAAAAGCATAGCTACAAAACTTCAAATGAGCTCAAAATTGGTTTAGTAGGAGATTTTTATGTCTTAATTGTGTTGACCAACTTAGATCAGTCATTTGCGTTGTCGGTGTATGATTTTTTATGCCGAAGTATAACACTCTTTTTAGTTTGCATAGTACGGTAACAAATCTCACACACATATATATATAAACAAGAAAATAATAAAAAAAATAATAAATTCTTTGAGTCCTTATCCGACCATTCATAAAGCCGACCCCTTAAATCCAGAGAGCCTGATAAAAAAAGCTTCTATTATCCGGCTCCTATAAAGTTCTCTCGTAGGCTCTCTAGACTCGATTCTTGGTCGACTCTCTCGTAGGCTCTCTATACCCGGCCCTTCTAAAATTAGGCTCAACTCTTTGGACTATCACTAGATAGACTAAAGATTGGAAAAGCTTACCTACTCACTATGGGTGCGTTTGGATCATGTCATGGTTAGTGTAAAAACAGTAATATCTAGATTAGTGGTTGAAATAGTGGTTACTTTTTGCTATCTAGGTTAGTGCAAAAATAGTGCTAATTTTGTGCTATCTAGGTTAGTGAAAATGTTGTTTGGATTGCACATTTGGAGTAGTGATAGTGAGTTAATAAATAATAAATTATTTTAGTTTTTTAACGATAATAATAATAATAAAATAATAAAATATTGATATCAATTTATAATATATAATAATACGATAATAATAAATGATAATAATAATAATAAAATAATGATAATTACAATAATAATAATAAAATAATAAAATAATGATAATTACAACATAATAATAATAATAAATTAATAAAATAATGATAGTTACAATAATAATAATAAAAATAATAATAATGACAATTATAATTATAATAATACTAATAAAATAATAATGACAATAATAATAATAAAATAATGACAATTAAAATAATCATAATGAAAATAAAATAATAATAATGACAATTATAATAATACTAATAAAATAATAATGACAATTAAAATAATAATAATAATAATTATTATTATTATAATAATAAAATAATGATAATTACAATAATAATAATAGAAATAATAATAATGACAATTATAATAATACTAATAAAATAATAATGACAATAATAATAATAATAAAATAATAATAATAATAATAAAATAATATTAATGACAATTATAATAATAATAAAATAATGATAATTACAATAATAATAATAAAAATAATAATAATGACAATTATAATAATACTAATAAAATAATAATAATAAAATAATGACAATAATAATAATAATAATAATAAAATAATATTAATCAAAATTATAATAATAATAAAATAATGATAATTATAATAATAATAATAATAAAAATAATAATAATGACAATTATAATAATACTAATAAAATAATAATGACAATAATAATAATAATAAAATAATGACTATTAAAATAATAATAATAATAATATTAAAATAATAATAATGACAATTATAATAATAATAAAATAATGATAATTACAATAATATTAAAAGAAATAATAATAATGACAATTATAATAATACTAATAAAATAACAATGACAATAATAATAATAATAAAATAATGACAATTAAAATAATAATAATAATAATAATAAATAATAATATCAAGATGATGATTACAATGTAATAAAATAATAATTTTGCTAACCATGACATGTGCTAATTTGCTAATCCTACCATTTTGTTGGATTAGCAAAATAGCACTAACCAACACTACTCACAACTTACTAAATCATGTTTGGATCACATTTTTGTGTGGATAGCAACCCCTATCCATGGTTAGTGCTATTTTTGGTGATCCAAACACGCCCTATGTGAATTTGCTAAAATCCAGTTCAGTTGATTGTATTTGATCTAAGGATTCAATCTGATTGTAATGATAGTCAAATTAGACATTGTAAGCTGATCTCTCTCTAAAAAGAATCATTTTTTTTTGCTTTTCAGTTGTTTGCAATAAAGCTGAAATGCAGTTTTTATTAATCAATACTATCTAATAAAGCATCAATGAACTGGAGACATTCATTTGATCTTTGGTCTAATTTTTTCGCTAGGGACAAAAATACCCTCCCGGCTGAATTTTCGTACCCCTTCTGCTCCGCTCGCTCCCCTCTATAAACCCTCTCGTTCTTAAAAAAGAGCTGGCTTCAGATTGGTACGTCAGTGCGTGGAGATTCAGACCAGAGAAAATTCTCTGGTAATGGGAAACTTTACATTGTTGACTTTTTATTACATAAGTCTTTTAACTTAAAAATGTCTCAAGGATGAATTCTATATAAACTTACCAAGTACTACAAGAAGCTTTGATGTTTTTACAGATCCAAATCTTGTTTTATAGAATTTGAATTGTATTACAAGCACCACTTTTTAAAATGTTGGTTCTGAGACTTCTGACAGTTTTTGTATGCATTTAACCAACAATTCAAATTGACGACTCAGAGAACTGATCCTCTGAGTCTTTTGCACAGCCTGATCCTGGTCATCAATTTTAGAGAATTTAATCTTACAAGTTATCTGTTGACTGTTCTAGAGAATTTAATCTTCCTAATCAATATTGCTCAAATCTGTGGTTCCCACAGTTATTACCCTCCCGTCCCCAACACACACACACTGGTGTGATTAGAAATGTACATTCAAACAGCAGATGCCCCAATGAACAAGGTACAACCGGAAAATAAATCCAACCTATCGTTGAGGAAGACTGGTAGATGTATAATAGCTCCCCTCATTTATACATATGATGTTTTGGTCAGTTCTTTCACTGAGGATATACTAGCTTTTTTAAACCTGGATTTTTTTTTATGGCAGTGCTAGAGTGCATTCTTTGGATCTATTAAATAAGCAGATCCATTAAGTAAAGCTTTTCATCCAAAAGTCTATTTCATCTGTCATGAAGTAATACGCGACTTCAAAGTAATATCTTATTTATCCAAAGAAAATATATGCATCTCTTTTACCAATCATCTGCCAACATCCCCTAAGTTGAGAAGTTCTCCAGCTCCCTGGCTCTTAACCCTGTTCCTTTCTTCCCTCAGAATTGGTCAGTAGAAGTTCACATTGTCAGCATCAATATTGTAATGAAATTGCTGTCTAATATATGTTTCAATGAAGTGGACAGTGATTATTGGTACACCTAGTTTACTTTTTTTCTCTGCTTCAGAGGAGCTTTAGTTTGTTTCGAATAATATTAATAACATTGTATCGGTGCTTTTATTTTATGCAGACCATTAGCTTGGCTACTAAACCAAATATATCCCTAATTGCATACCTTTTTCCTAACATTTAGTTGGTCCTAATCTCTCTCGTTCTACTCCTGAGCTTACAAGAAAATATTACTAGTAGCGACTTGTGTCCATTGGAAGGGATGTACATCCATTGAAACAATTATAACACAAAATTGATTGTTTTCTGTTTTTTTCCAATATATAACCCGATGTTTGCAGTACAAAGACAAATTTCTCGACCAAAGTTTAGCATACAGAGGCAAGGGTAATGGTTGGTGATCTTAGAACAGTTTCACAGAATAAAATATCAATTACATGGTTAGTGACTTCAAAGCAGCTTGGTGTCGATCAGTGATTTTGACGGCAACTGGTTCCGAACAATATGGGCAATTCCCAAATAAAACATCAAATGACCTGAGGAAAAATAAAAATAAATAACACGATAAAATATTCTTTGGTTGAATTCCAGTTACCAACTAAATGTAAACTGATATAATGGCCATACTGTCTAGTCGTAGTAATACTACGTAGCCAATCACGAAGGCATACTGTGTGGAAGGCTCTCATACAACTTGTGTTTTCGCATCTATAATCTGAAGCACATCCACTATTTGATTCAAGCTCTTCATCTAAAGAATGTCACGAGGATTATTGATCAATCATGTACAAAATGATATACACACTAATCATCAAAGTGCAATATTATTTCAATACCAATCAAGAAGTGTATAAAAGCAATATTTATACTGTAACATACTCACAGTACCTTACCCCTACAAAAGTAAGCTCGTACTGTTATAATTCACATTTTCAAATGTTAATATTGCTTAAACTGCATATTTTGTAGTTGTTTGAAGAAATTGAATTTTGTAACTAAAATTACTAAATTTATATCTTGTTTTCTTGTGTTTCCTTTTGTTTCCTTTTTGGGTGGGGTGGGAGCACTGAATCAGATCATATAAAATCTGGCAAGTCTGCATGCACTATACACTGAAGCTTACCAATGGGAAGATGTTGGGCATAACAAATTCCACAATCCATGGTTTCATCTTCTTTTTGAGAAGCAGCTGTTGTTGTGGTTGGAGGTCGAGGCAATTCAGTCTCTAATATTGTTGCGAGATTCTCATGGAATGCCTTGTTACTTTTCCTTCAGTTCAAAGAAAACAAGACGAGGAATAATAGTTGAAAGCATTTTCATTTTCAGATTAAATAGAAAAGTGTCAAAAAGCTTGCAGCCATATTTTTGGGTTTAAACTAATGACATTTTGTAAGTTTCTAGTACCTCAGAACTTGAGATAGCAAGTGAACTTAGATAAAAAGTTCATACTATTATATTTGGCCAAAATATTATTGATTTCATCACTTTAGATGAATCTCGACCAAATTACCTAATGATATGAATTAGTAATTACTATGGAGTTCAGCCAAAAACATCAAATTGAACTCCTAGTATTAATGATTAACTGAAAAGCTATAGCATTGAGGAATAAAAGAAAATTCCAGATAAGGTACCAATGTCTGCTATTCTTTTTCCAACTTTTCAGCAACTGGTCCACCTTTTGGTCTGAGCCGAAAAACCGACACCTTGAAGCAAGAAATAGATTAGGAATTCTTGACTGACGTCTTTTCCATCCTTATTTCATTAAAGTGAAACTTACTCAGGCAATGTGTTTGGTTTATATGGGTTGATGTGCAACAAAATTGAACAACCTTCACCTGAAAGTATGTAGTTACTATCAAAATTATTAGTAAGTACCTGTAAAGTGTAAATATTAAATAGTTATAGTAGCTTTATGCTGAACACTGCTGCTTATTTCATTTTTGTGTTCTTCTATAATTTTGACCTATGCAGTTACCATCAAGACATCACTAAGAATCCTTTTGTGCCTTTGACATGGCTTATAGTCAAAAGAGTGTTATAGGTACATGCAATCAATTTTAACATTATGTTAAACATTGCTGGTTTTTGCACTTTGTGTTCTTCAATAGTTTTGACCCATATAGTTTTTTTTTTTTTTTTTTTGATTCATGACCCATGTAGTTACCATCAAGACATCAATAGGAATTCCTTGTGTGCCTTTGCCATGAGTTGGCCTTAAGCTTTATAGACTTATAGGTGATGCAAACAGTTTCTAAGAGGTAATACTTACAAAGAGAGAGATGACGGCGTGTAGTACTAAAAGATTGCTCTTTTGGACCAATGACAGAAAGATTGTTGTCTATGCATTCAAGTGTAGACCACAATACTTGCAGCTTCATCAAATGCTATTTATGGGAAAAAATGTATATAAACAACGAGAAACAGTTCAGAAGCTAAGAAATTGTCATAAACCTACCTCACGAAATTGACTAATGACATCGATCAATCTCGATGTGTTAGACCACATGATTTTTGGTAAATACGGCAAGTCCTAAAATTGACAGCAGCCATAAGAAAAGGTTAAAACTGAGGTGTAAAGTAAATGAAAATAAAATAAAAGCCAGAATCATGTTTTCTAAAACTTATTAGGCCAACTGCATTTATCAACGGAGGGGCTTCAGGATAGTTTTCGGACAGCATTATCTCCACTACATGATTCTTTCCCTTCTCATCCCTGAAAACAAACAGTAGCGAAAAGATGTAATACAAATTGGACAGTTGAGGTACTACATTATTATTTATTTTACACTGTTTTTGCTGTGAAACATAGAAGTCTTGTAATTCTCATTGAAGTAGCAGCTGATTACAGTCTCAATATTATCATCGATGCTAATGACAATTACAAGTTTGTTTGATACTTTGGTTTTATGTTACAAAATCAATACTTTTTGAAAATCTTACATGATGCGCAAGGTAAGAGAAGAGAGGTCCTCATTAGCCTTTATCAGATGTTCCCACCCAATTTCTTCTATCTGTTAATGCCAAAGGTAATAAAAACATAATTCCCTTAGCATCAGGTAATTCACATCCCACATATACCCTCCAAAGAAATTAAAATATAAGGAAGTCCTAGATTGTATCCATATGCCCTTTGAATATTAAAATATATGATAGTACAAGAAACAAAAGGTTCTTAGGGACATTTCATCAAACACGTTACATACCTGAGTGAAGATGGAGCGATGCAGCGCAGGTCGCAAGAATTCCATTCCGTGCATGGAGCCTTGAAATGGCACAGTTAATGTAGAAGCACGCTGATAATTATCCGCTCATAGATTCACAAAACTCGAAGAAGAAAACGAATCGCACTCAGCTCACCACCAAAAGACACAACCGCGACAGCATAAACTGACAGAATACAATATTTGAGCAACTTTACAAGGCCCAACTAAGCGCGGCACATTATAAACTGGTGTAAGTGTAACGTTTGCACAGTGCCTGACATATATAGGCCCAATGTACAGAGACTGTACTTGTTGGGCCCATAGGCATCAGGTCTAAGGCTCAAACATCTTTCAATCACAAATCAGAGTATTGCATATTTGCATATTTGCATTGCATCCACGAAGAATGTAAATGCGGAACAACTTCAGCATCAATGCCAAGCTAAATAAACGTCTTTTAAAGTTCCACTGTTTATTTAGCTTACTTTTTTATTTTCTGTCTTTAATTATTTACAAATTTCAGAAAATTTACACAATTAATTGAAAAAACATATAACGTAAGATTTCAATCTCTTTTTCGCAGATTTGGTTCCTTCTAATCCAGGTTTAAGACCACTCCTATCTTAATATAATCAAAATAAGCAAGGTCGTGTTCGTAGATTTTATCTAGGTAAAGATTTTTGTCAACCTAGCAATCATATTTTTTTCAAAGATCATAACTTTTTCCTTAAGAGGTCGGATCGATTTACCGTCGACTTATTTTATTTTGAATGTGTTATAATATTTGTCCACATTTGCTTTTTTTTAATATGTAAAAATAACTATTTTCAATATTTTGGATGAAATTTATATTTTATATTTTTATATTTAATTGTGTCATGCCGTAACTAAAATCCTGCATCTTCCATTTAATGCAAATTTTTTTTTGATTCATTAACCGTAAGCTTACAACGCACACAAATAAACCAGAAAATAAATTTGAAACTCTCCCTAAAAGTAACCTCTAGCGGAGCTTGAACCCCAAACCTATCCGTAAAGATCTTATGTCTCACCACTTTACTAGATAGGACTTGGCCCACTTAATGCAAATTACTAGCCGGTAAGGAGACCATAAAGATCGCTTGAACTTCATCTTCTCCCTTTTTTTCGAAAAAATGGAGATCTCCTTGCCTATTCAATAATTTCGGAAAATTTTCATAGAGGGCCAAGGTCCAAATAATTTCAACAGATAGAACCAGAGGTACTCTAAAAATTGCACAGAGGGCTAAGGGCGCAACTAATAGTTGCACCCCTAAGAAAATTCGATTTTTTTGCTGAATTCAAGACATTCTGCAGCTGCTTTTTCAGATGTGGGACCTACATTTAGGGGCGCAAGTAATAGTTGCGCCCCAAAGTGTTGCTGACAATTTTTTTTGCTAAGTTATGATTATTAATACTATAAGCAAAAAAATTGTACATCATAACTTAGGGACGCAACTATTACTTGCGCTCCTAAGAGGTAGGACCCACATCTGAAAAAATAGCTGCAGAATGCCTTGAATTCAGCAAAAAAAGGAATCTATTCAGGGGCGCAACTATTAGTTGCTCCTTTGGTCCTCTGTGCAATTTTTAGGATGCCATTGGCCCTATCTGTTGAAATTTTTGGATTGTTGGCCCTCTATGAAAATTTTCCAATAATTTCTCCAACAAGGATTTTTTTTCCAGTCTCAAACACAGATTGCTTGATACTTACAATTGTAATTAAGCTTGTCGTACCAATTTTGCTCCTTTGTTGCAGAAATACAAGTTCCATTTTGTCGTACCAGATTTTCAAATCTCAACAACTGCTAAAAGCTACGGGGAACGCAGTTATCATGAATCTTGACATGTATGCGACTCTCCATTTTGTATGAATGTAGAACTAGAGTATACAATAATAAATTTGAGTGCCAGTTTATGTTCAAGGACAGGATATCACTTTCAGGCTTGTCTTTTTATATGCGTGATGTTTTCGTATGAAATAATTTTGGTTACAGTCAACACCAGTCTTTAATGCAAATATTTCTAGCTAACAGTTATAAAATAAATAAATAAAAAATCAAAATTTATGCATTTTGATTTTCTGGCAGGAAAAATGTTAAAGATTAATAGTCCATGTTGATTTCACAGTTATGAGTACATTTTCTTTTCCATGTAAATACATATTAACATATATTAGTTCCATACTTCCATGTAAACATCTATTGGGCTTCGGTATTACGGGAGTTTTGTTGGATATTTTTATGGGCCTTATTTTGTTAAGATTTTATCCAGTAATTTTTTGGTCTTATGACTCATCCTGATGGGTTCTCTTTCAGAAAATAAGCCCTAAAAAGCAAACCGATTTATACTGGGCTTCAACCTTCTATCCTTCTCTTTTAATCTCTTTTCGCAGCTGGGTTTTTAAACTGATGCAAACTTCTCTTGCTATTAAATACCTACCTATAACTCTATAAGGGTGCATTTGGATGCATGGTGAATAGCTATTTTTGTGAATAGCACAACTAATCAAATTGAAGTGCAATCCAAACATAAAATTGTTATTTGTGAATAGCATGAGTAGCAACTAATTTACTAACCCATCCAAATTGTTGAGTTAGCATGAATAGCAATTTTTTGGAGAGAGAAGGGAGAGAGAAATTATTAAAATATATATGATTATAATTGTCATTAATATTATTTTATTATTATTATTATTATTATTATAATTGTCATTAATATTATTTTATTATTATTATTATTATTTTAATTGTCATTATTTATTATTCTTATTGTCATTATTATTTTATTAGTATTTTTATAATTGTCATTATTATTATTTTTATTATTATTATTGTAATTATCATTATTTTATTATTATTATAATTATAATTATTATTATTTTATTATTATTATTATTTTAATTGTCATTATTTTATTATTATTATTATCATTATTATTTTATTATTATTATTATCATTATTATTTTATTAGTATTATTATAATTGTCATTATTATTATTTTTTTTATTATTATTGTAATTATCATTATTTTATTATTATTATAATTGTCATTAATATTATTTTATTATTATTATTATTATTTTAATTATCATTATTTTATTATTATTATTGTCATTAATATTTAATTAGTATTATTATAATTGTTATTATTATTATTTTTATTATCATAATTGTAATTATCATTATTTTATTATTGTTATTGTAATTATCATTATTTTATTATTATTATAATTGTCATTATTATTATTTTATTATTATTATTATTATTATTATTTTAATTGTCATTATTTTTTATTATTATTATTGTCATTATTATTTTATTACTATTATCATTATTATTATTATTGTAATTATCATTATTTTATTATTATTATTGTAATTATCATTATTTTATTATTATTATTGTAATTATCATTATTTTATTACTATTATAATTTATTATTATTGTATTATTATATATTATAAATTGATATCAATATTTTATTATTTTATTATAATTATTATCGTTAAAAAACTGAAATAATTTATTATTTTACTAACTCACTATCACTACTCCAAATGTGCAATCCAAACAACATTTTCACTAACCTAGATAGCACAAAATTAGCATTATTTTTGCACTAACCTAGATAGCAAAAAGTAACCACTATTTCAACCACTAATCTAGATAGCACTATTTTTGCACTAACCATAACATGATCCAAATGCACCCTAAGTATGGAAAATTTGTCAAAATGCCACTACAAAATAATGAATTTGTTAAAACACCACTACAAAACACATATTTGTCAAAATGTCATTAAAATCCATCATGCATTTTAGTTATGCCATTGTCACTTTTTAAATTCAATTAAAAAATTATAAACGTTTTAAATGACAAAATTACCTCTGTCAAAAATAAATTATATATTTGGGAAGATTATAAAACTGTTTCCAATCAGATCGATTTACTTAATCGATTTGAAACACATCCAGTCGTTCCCTCACTCTCAGTCGACTAGGAGACGAGCCTCCGCCTCGCACACCCCCCTGCTAGCACAGACAAGGGGGATGATGCCTTGTTTTTCTCTGTCAATGCTTCGTTTTTCAGTGTCAGTTTCCAGTCGCGATGATATCATAAAGCTAAATTGGAGTTATTTTACTGCTCTCAAGTGTCTAGCTCCTGTCATGATGCTCAAGGATCTCATAAGGTTTAGAAGTTTGGAGCTTTTGACTTAGGGAAAAGGACTTATATGCCATCACGTTCACACGGTTCACCTCTGATTTGTCAGTGTCGATTTGGTTCTAGACTCGCTAATTAGATTTGAAGACTGAAATATGATTTATTACTTAATTTTCGAAGTAATTTATTTTGAAGTAATATAGTGCTTAATTTTCAATTCTGATGATTCAGTTAGTTCTACTCTTTGTTCTCATCATTAATAAGTATGGAGCTTAATTTTTAAATATATTTTGGACGCAATATCTGTGTTGCATGTGACTAACTTGTGATATTTTTGTATGTATATGATGAACTGTGTTAGATAATTGTATCAGTATATAATACCATTTTATTGTACTAGCAATTCTACTGGTACAATTCTTTATTTTTGCTCAAATAGGATAAGCTTACCCTTTTAGTGTTGCAGCGTTAATTTATACTATGAAAATATCGACTTATGCATTCTCTGATTTAAAATGTTCAAAAGAAAAATTCAATTTATTACAAAAGAAGTATGTTTTATAATTTTGGTGCATTGTTTGATGACTGTCGAGTCTATAGATGCTGGCAATAAAGTGGCAAACCAACTGTTTAAAAGACACATATCCACTGCAGGCTGCATCTACATTTTAGGGCTAACTTCAAATTAATTTTAAGAAATCGATTATTACCAGCAACTCAAACCGAGTTTCAGTAGATGTGGGAGGGACAGGGGTGGTTGTGCGAGGCGGAGGGGTGGAGGCTTTCTAACAGGGGTAATTTTGTCATTTAAAATGTTTATAATTTTTTAATTGAATTTAAAAAGTGACAATGGCATAATTAAAATACAAGATGGATTTTAATAACATTTTGACAAATATGTGTTTTGTAGTGACATTCTGACAAATTCATTATTTTGAAGTGGCATTTTAAAAAATTTTCCTATAAATATATTGCTAGTGGTAACAGTATCAGACTTTGAAAATACTTCAAGAGGCTGCCTTTAGGGTGGTTGAAATTATTTACAATGGACTAATTTGACTTTTAACTAACATTTTGTGAAGGAAGAAACCTTCTTATTTTCTTATTTTAACTTATCTAGCCTGAAATTAGTGGAGCACCCCCTGGTAAAGACACCTTTTCAATGCAATTATTGTTAGGTAAAGCAGAGAGTTCTCTAGACTCTAAGCGATATTCATGTTATCTAGAGAGCGATTGAAAAGGATAGTAGTCTCAAATCTTCGTTAAATTACGCAACAATTAATAAAATAGAAACTTGTATTGATTGATCAAGTTGGGAACTGCCACCTCATCAATATACTTAGCCAACTATACTTAAAATAATGTAACTTGCTTCCTTGTAAAATGAAGTAAGCTTGTAAATTAGCTTAAAGAAAAATGCTGAGCGTACAAATTGACAAGCACTTGAAGAATTAAAGGGAGCTCTGACGTTAAACAATAAGAAAAGTCAATTCTCATTTGGCAGCTTACCAGCTCAATAATTCCATAATTTTTTTTCCTGAAAGTTCTACGATTGTTTCATAACTAAAATGGTTGAACTTTACGGTTCAATGATTAATAATATGTTTATTGATTTAATTTATATTTAGTGAGAAGGAACAAGATCATTAATTGTAATAAAAATGAGATGTTGTTCCAAGCTAGAGTAATTCAATAATGCTAGAGACATAAATGTCTTGAAGGGAATAACATATATTCACAACATTCAATCTTAATCTCACATACAAACAAAACTAAGCAAGGGAACATTTTATTTGTATACTTGAAGTACAACAAGGGCACTATATAATTTCTCAAACAATGCGCACAAAAGAGTAACACAGAATTATTCAATATTGTGCCTAAAAAAGGAAACAGAATCAAGCAACCCCTCCTACTTCTAGAATCAATCCTATAATTAGTCCCTTATAATAAAAGAGAGTACCCATTCTTTCACACTCTAAGCTTTGCTTTCTGGGAACATTGATAAAAATGGAAAGCAAAGCAAAGCATGAGAACTCTGATTTCATCAAAGAAATTTAACTAATGAACAAAGAAAGGGCCACTTGGAAGGGGAAGAAACAAAACTATGTTTAAAAGAAGTCAAACTTCCCTAGTAAGAACCCTAGAAAAAGAAGATAACATGAAACAATCTATTTTTAAGATTCAATCTCTCTGCAAAACAAGATTGAATTTGTCAATCATGCAAAAAAATGGTAGGGAGAGATGAACAAAATAGGGATTGATGTGTTGATAGTTCAATCTCTCCGCAAAACATGATTGAATTAGTCAATCATGCAAAAAAATGGCAGGAAGAGATGAACAAAACAGAGATATGTTGATACCTCAATCTCTCTGAAGAACATGATTAATTTGCTCAAATCATGTAAAAAAGGATTAGAGAGAGAGAAGAACAAAAGATGAATTAATAATCACAAGCAAAAAAAGGGAAATCTAAAAACCCATGAAGCAAAAACAAGTGAAAATGGTACTTTTCGAGGTCAAGGGAACTTATAGGTCAATCTAAGAAGAGTTGGGGGTCACTAAACTAACATTTAACCATAACCATTAGCCCAAACCTTAAGGGCTAATGAAAAATAGAGAGAGAAAAAAATACTAAAACATTTGACTTGGACTAGTTCAAACGGCTTGCTTCAAAGCCTGATTCAGCTTCTTCACAACATCTTTCACACTTATTGAAAACTCCTCATCAACCTACAAAAAGTAATTTAAGATCTAATTAATCTTCTTCTAAATAATATATTAGCTTCATTTTAAGCAAACTCTACAACTGGAAGTAGTTTTGTTCTTACATTTGTTTAATTATTAATTATGTTATTTGTCTGGTGTATTTGTTCTTAAATTTTGTTTGCCTTTGTCACAAAATCCTTAATGTGTCAAGCTCCAAACTTAAGCAATAGTGTCACAGTACTTTTAAATAAAGACAATTAATCTAAGCAAATATGTCTGTAAGTTGTACCTGAGCCATAGCTGTGATGTCAATACATGAGCCGGCAAACGGCATAACATTTGTGCTGGTAATACTAAGACCGAGAGCCTCGATCTCGGCCAATATCTTCACCAAAGCTCCTTTACGTTTCTCACAGTGGATTTTAATCAGAACTGTTCGTTCTGACATCTTTGCCTCGATTTCTGGTAAACCTTTTGATATGATCCCCTCATTGAAATTCTCGTCGCTGGAAGAATTGTTGTCGGCATCGTCAGAGTGGAACTGAGATTTCTTTACTATGATGGCTGATTCAACTGTTCTTTTTGTGGATTGTGCCTCTAGATCTTGCACTTTGTCTTGGAGTTGCTTTAGGTACTTGATTGCATCTCCTAATACTGATGCCTTGTCCATCTACAAAAAAGAAATTCGATTCATCAGATATTTTTAAGTTATTAAATAATTCTATGAACTCAGTATAACATCAATGATCAATGATCTCAAAAATGAAAAATGGGAACAAGTCAACTATTTTCCCTATGGTAGATATGTTGGATAACAGGTTGGAACTGATTATAGCTCTTAGTTGACTTTTTTCTGGACAGAAGGTATAAGCTGGCATTTTTCTTTCCATTGTTTTAAGTCAAAGTTTAAGATGCATATATTTGTGCATAAAAAAATTATGGAAAAAAGAAATTAAAACAAACCTTCTTTAGGCCGGGAACAATCTTAGACAAAGCAATGAACCTCTGGCTCAATTTCTCCCTCCTCTTTCTCTCTGCCAGTATATGCTCCTGGTTACTCCCGGTATGATTACCACCCTTCTTCATTCCCTCTCCGACGACCATTGCATCATAACTCCTTTTGTTGTTACCACCAGCACTTCGTACAGCACCAGGCAGTGTCATTTCTACCTCCTGTTTGGGCTGCTTCACACCTCCGGCAGCACCCCCATAAAAGCCTGCATGTACCTTGGTTGTAACAGCTGGAGCCCCGAAAGATAATATTGTCGGTGAAGAAGAACTCTGCTCGGTGAGACTGGAGTCCCAGCTATTCGTCTTCACAATCTTGTTTGGCCTCTCGGGCACGTTTACAGGTACGCATAGCTTGAACGGTGTGGTACCGGTGTTGCTCTCGGAATAGACTGATTGACTCAATTCTTGGTTTTGATTTTGGCCCAAAGCAACTGCCATATGTTGATCCAGGAATTGGTCGAAACAATCGCCTTGCCATTGGTGAAAGAAACTAGGTTCTTCCAATTCCTACGTACATATAACTTATCAGAAAAAGAATTTATTTGTTCAGATATATAAGAAGAGAAAGATTGAGACAAGCAGATGAAGATTTTTGTATAGCATTAGTTCACTTCTTACCAGATCAGAAAACCAGTGTGCAGCCATGAGAGCAAATCGGTGTACAGTAGATCCTTCCAAATCAATTGAGATTTACCTGGAAAATTGGGGCAACTTGAGAACTGAGTACTTCGTTATATATTTAACATCTAGTTGAGCCAATAAATTGATTGCAAGTGTTGTATAAATAACCAATGAGAATTGTTCAAATCAAAAGTTCTTGGAGTAAGAGAGAGACAGGGAACAGAGAGAGAAGGAGACCAACCAGTAAGCAGAGATGCAAGTCTCTTTCCTTGACACAAGAATAGGAGAGATGGTGGAGACTTTATCTATATTACTATATATATAAAAAAAACTCTTTGTGCGCGTTGGAGACTTCTTTTTTGTACTTTTGTTTGTGTGAACTTATTTGAGCTGAGAACCAAACTATTGAGATGGAGGCTTGCTGTGTTTCTTTGCTTTATACAGGATGGAGAATCCCATTTAACACTTCCTACTTTCTCGCTCTAAAGCGATAATTTAATAGTGCTCAGCTTATCTTCATATTTTATTTAATGCTGGTTTACTATGAGTTCATGCTCCTGTCAGCGTGTACCGATCTGAGTTCACAGGATGCCGTAATTGATTTATTGTTTCGGTGTATAGTAAGGGTGATATTGTTGTTGGCAAGTAATGCCAACATCTCATTATAAAAAATAAATGGGTCCTAAATTATTGCTCAAATATTATATAATAATAATAATATTGAATTATAGATTGGTATAGCTGGTGAATGGTGATACGATGGCACTCAAGTACATCAAGTCATCAACCAATAAATGAACCCAACTTCCCATTTCCCAATGAGTAATCAAACAAATAGAACCTCTAAGATTTTTATTTAACAAGAGTATGTAAAAAGAAAATAAAGTTTGTCCAGCTAAGTCGACGTGGTGCCTTAGAAGAAATTCTCTAATATAATTGGATCATTAGGAAAAGGAAATCCATAGGAAGTTGCCAAATAAATCCAACCTTTTCAAATCTTGATTACATTATAAGGTGTGTTAAAAAGTCCCCTAAAACAAAAGAAGTCTATTGTCATTTGAGGTGGGATAATTATTTTGGGGTTGTGTGTGGGAGGGGGGTTCAGGAAATTTTGTTATGGAATTCAACCAATATGCCGCTTAAGAATTAATACCATAAAATTTTGACAATGGGGTCAATAGTGTAATATTATTTAAATTTCTTTGTTCAAAGATAAATTATTTTTAAGAAAATCAATTAGTTAACACAAAAAATCCTATAGATAAATACTACATGCTAGAAAAACCAATGAGGGACATTGACCACATTTGGGCTGTGCTCTCAAGTTTTAAAAAAGAGGTGAAAGGAGAGGAAGGAACCAGGAAAGAGGGACGAAATCAATCTTGCTCCGAAGATTTTAAGAAGTGAAAGGAGAGGTGGAGGGAAGGGAGACAAGGTGAATGCTTATGTTAAATTTTCATAATCTTGTTTCCCTCCGATTTGAAGAGTTATAAAGTTCACCGCACAACGTCAAAAACGATCTTCTGCAACTTTCGCTTTATGCCAATAATATTAAAATCGAGCGTAGAAGCACCGGTTTCATTCTCCGAACTAATTCTTCACTAACTTTTAGGTGTGTAAAACAAGGCATCCACATTCTTTATTGAGTAAATTTGGTGTAAAAAATATCAGTGTCGAGCACCAGACATCTACACCCTTTATGTATTAATCACGCGGTGTAGAAAGATGTAGATTTTTTTTGCAGCCCATCATTTACATCATTTATTAGAATCCCTCTGTAGAAAACTTAGCAGTGAAAAAATAGAAAATTAAAATATTGTAACAAATTTGTTTTGAAATTATTTTGTAACCCCCTTTTGTTTTTTTTATTAATGTTTAGTACATTGTTTTGAGATCAATTTGTAGAGTGGGTGAGTATGTTATATATGAACAAAAGAAATTAAAACACAAAATTTGATCCAAAAAAATCAATAATTAATGGTACAATCAAATTAATTTTGATCCATATATAGCATAATTTGCCTATTTTGTATAAGATTTTTTTGCTTTCAGAACTGTAGAGAACAAAATCATTAGTTTTGTTTCATTTGTACATGTTCCGAATCTGCAACTAACATTAATTAACAAAAAAATAGTGGCGTAAATAAATTAATCAGAACGGCGCTTCAGTATTAATGAACAAAGAGATCAGTGCCTTTAATCAATGTCCGCATGCGCAACGTTAACGCCCCTTGATAAAAAAAATTTAATTGTCACATATTCGCTGTCAGCAAATCTGAGCCCTTTATTTGAATCAAGATTCGTACTTTTCCCAACTTATAATATCTAACCCACCTGAATCACATCACAACCGATCATTTCCTACGGCGCAGCAGATCCGGGTCGTCCGCTTCATGTTGCGCGTAGAGGACAAGCTAGCTTCCAAGAGAGCATTCTCGACATTAATTAACAAAAATAATATAAAAATATTTAGCGAATATAAAAAACATTTTCTCGTTAGTACCGTCCTCACTTTCTGTACTTTCCAATGTCATTTTTGCTTTGTTTGGCC
Organism: Eleocharis quinqueflora; assembly: GCA_964058865.1. Lineage (NCBI taxonomy): Eukaryota > Viridiplantae > Streptophyta > Magnoliopsida > Poales > Cyperaceae > Eleocharis > Eleocharis quinqueflora. The sequence continues at coordinate 83,049 of CAXKVX010000522.1, forward strand.
ATTTCTTTGACATGTTTGCTTACTCTTAATGCAATCTACATAAATATTAAAATCGTTAAAGTCAAGGACACTAAGTACAACTTCTTTAACTAATTCTTTAATACTCTCAACGGGGATATAACCTAGTTTCCGATGCCATAATATAAAAAAATATCATTACAAAATACATCATTTTATTTCATATAAACAATCTAAGTTTAAAGGACCATACTGAATTGACAATTGTTCAGTATGAAATACACAATAATAACTTAGAAATTTCTAGTTCAAGATTCTTGAGTTCAACTATAATATCCCTCATTTTTATTATGTGCTCCCGCACACTGGTAACAATAGTCAATCTCAAAGACGTCAACTTCATGATGAGCATCATTGCATTTTCTTTATCCGAAGAAACAAACTGCTTATCTAACATCTTCAGCAAGAACTTCACGTTGGTTCGACTCTCAACATAATTTTGAATACCCTGAGAGAGCTTATTTTTTATGAACATGACACACAAGCAATTAAATCACTCTAGTGTTCATAAAAGTGGATGTCCATCAACTCATCCTCCAAAGCCAATTTCTGTAGTTGATACTTCTTAATAGTCATATCAATATCCTTACAACCAAGATGAAGAAAACATCTTCTTTACATGCCTTATAATTATTGTACCTCAATTCAGGAACATCCAAAGCTTTTGGAATAAAAAAAATATGCTACTTAACAAAAAATGTTAACTAATACATGCTTATAATTTATATTGAGACCTAAATTTTATCATATAGTTTACTTATGCAAATTAAGGTAATATCTTTACGAATCAAATTCTTGCATAGTATTACCCATGAGTTAAATATCATCCTTTAATTCTTTTTTTATGATATAACTAGATAATTATATTTCTATTCTTAATATTAGTGCATAAATTAAGAATTATAATTATCTATTATATTCTAATATGTTATATTAATATTAGCAAATAGTCTTGTGGACAATAATAATTAATTCAAGGGCCTATATGAATTAATTAATTATTTACAGTTATATCTTGCATATTGTGGTGTAAATATCTGAAATTTGCAAATCATGGCATGGTGAATTGTGTAATTAATTTGGTTGCGTAGATTTATTGGTAAAACATGTTAATGAAGAAGATGTGTTGTAAAATAACAAGTTACTGAGTTTTATAACTGATTTCATTTTGTTTATGTTGTTTTTTGTTTTTGTTGGTGATGTAAGTTCACAAATATGAACAAATAATGTGAATAAATTGTGTTGAAGTATTTCTTTCAAAATAAATTTTTTTTGGGGTGTTACAAATGCTCAAGAAAATGCATTTCAATTTTACCCGTAAAAATTAATATTTTCTTTTCATTAATTTCAAAATTTTTAAACCAAAAAAGAGAGTTGATTTTGTACGCAGCACAACGAGATTCTGTCCAGTTAATATTTTCTTTTTCGAAACTTTTTAGCAACAAAAAAAAGTAGATCTGAATGTACCAAAATCATTTTTATAAACAAAAAGTAACTAGGCATAATTGTCCAAAGACATGAACTTCTTGCTAGTTGATAAAAAGTAAACAAATGATTTGGTAATTCTATATACTCATGCGCAACATTGTTCGTCACTGTTCATTTCCACATTAGTAAAATCATTGTTCATTTTCACAGTAGTAAAATCACTGTAGCTTATTTTTTTTTCAAAATTTTCATGTTTTTTTTATTTTTTTATTTAAATAATTTATTATAATTTTATTATTGCAATACGAAAATTTAAAATTTAACTTCTTTGCGCGAAACTCAAATCGAGCGCTAATTAGACTTCATGGCAACATGACAGTCGGACTGTAATGTGAACTTTGAAAATTATTTGTCATAAATACGGAATTTGAAAATTGTAATATTTTTGTACGCACGTGACAACAGAACTAATTATGATATTTGAAAATTTTCAAGTTGCAAGTTTGGTCCTGTATTTTGTCAAATCTCCGAAATGTAATGCTCGGATCGGATCTTTGTGCGTCTGGATATGTTTTTCCCAAGTTTGCAAAAGTACATTAAATCCGTTAAAAAAAATAAAAATACAATAAAACAAATTAAATAAAACCTGCCGTAGGTAACCAACCCTTTGTTGATGGAACACAAAATATTAGATTAATGTAAAGGATTTGCTGTGGCAAGCAGGGGGCGGATCGAGTCAAGGTCAGAAGGGCAGTCACTTTCTTCAAATTTTTTTTTTACAAAATAATTTTGTCTATTTTTATAATTTGTTAAATTTTCTTTACAAAATAATTAGATATATATTTTTTTAAAAATGTGAGTCATTTTTTCTTCCTAAAAAATTATAAATTTTGCAAGTTCCATTGTTTTTACGTGGGACTATATTTCACCGATTTCAACCAACTGCAATAGCGAAGTTTGAGCGTATTTAAAGACTAAAATTTGTATACAATTTTTAGAAATTTGCACCCAATCTATGAGAGAGGGCCATTTTTTTTTACGGTGATTGAAGTTTTTAAAAAACTACTAAATTAAAAGAGACTAAAAATGACAGTTTTCATATCTCAAACATAAATTGACTAAAAAAATTTATATTCAAACTAAATATTTTCATTTTTAAGGAGCCATGACCTACTGTGATCAGAGCTAAGCTTCGCCACTGACCAACTGATAAAGGGTGCGTTTGGATCATGTCATGATTAGTGCAAAAATAGTCCTATCTAGATTAGTGGTTGAAATAGTGGTTACTTTTTGCTATCTAGGTTAGTGCAAAAATAGTACTAATTTTGTTCTATCTAGGTTAGTGAAATGTTGTTTGGATTGCACATTTGGAGTAGTGATAGTGAGTTAGTAAAATAATAAATTATTTTAGTTTTTTTAACGATAATAATAATAATAAAATATTGATATCAATTTATAATATAATAATAATAAATGATAATAGTAATAAAATAATAATAATGACAATAATGACAATAAAAATAATTATAATAATACTAATAAAATAATAATGACAATAATAATAATAATAATAAAATAATGACAACTAAAATAATATTAATAAAATAATAATAATGACAATTATAATAATAATAATGACAATAATAATAATAAAATAATGACAATTATAATAATAATAATAATAATATTAATGGAAATTATAATAATAAAATAATGATAATTACAATAATTATAAAAATAATGATAATTACAATTATAATAATAATAATAAAATAATAATGACAATTATAATAGTAATAAAATAATCACAATCAAAATAATAAAAAATAATATTAATGACAATTATAATAATAATAAAATAATGATAATTACAATAATAATAAACATAATAATAAAGACAATTATAATAATACTAATAAAATAATAATGACAATAATAATATTAATAAAATAATGACAATTAAAATAATAATACTAAAATAATAATAATATGACCAATAATAATAAAATAATAATAATAATGACAATTAAAATAATAATAATAATAAAATAATAGTAATAATGGAAATTATAATAATAATTACAATAATAATAATAAAATAATAATAATGACAATTATAATAATAATAAAATAATGACAATTAAAATAATAATAATAATAATATTAAATAATAATAACATGAAGATGATGATTACAATGTAATAAAATAATAATTTTGCTAACCATGACATGTGCTAATTTGCTAATCCTACCATTTTGTTGGATTAGCAAAATAGCACTAACCAACACTACTCACAACTTACTAAATCATGTTTGGATCACATTTTTGTGTGGATAGCAACACTTATCCATGATCAGTGCTATTTTTGGTGATCCAAACACTCCCAAAGATATTTGCAAATCATGAATGGAACTGACTTGCCTTATTTTATGTTGCCAATTACATTTATTTGTAGATCATGTTACAAAGTATTATCGAATATTATCAACCTCACGGTTGAATTAACGCCACGTTTGCTCCTCCTCTTGTATTTTGTCCGTTCTGCTTTATTTTTTTAATCTAGAAATTCAATTGCGCACAAGGATGATGTCATGATGAGGTATCCAATCTAATAAAATATGTCGCCGAAATCTCCAAGGATCACTCAAATTATGCAAACCGAGTTTCTTTAGATATCACTGCCAACCAATATGTCGACATGTTCACATTCCCGTTGGACTCGGTCCTGGTAAACCATGAATCATGATGCTTGACCTCCGACACATCGGCGTGTTACACATTTTGCTACTGTTACAGCAGCAAAAATTAAGCATCGTTAATTAAGGGATATATTATTTAGAAATTAAAGCATGTGTTGATTTTGACATGATTACCAGAGTATCATCGTTGATGCATGACATGACATGAATCTTGTACGCTTTATTGCAAGGATTAGTTTGTAAAAAGTTTCAATTAGAGAGAAATTTTATATGAATTCTTTTTCATGGATACGTTCAACTTTTTATCATAGTAATTCTTATACTATATATTTTTTTAAAATATTTTCAAATTTTAATTACAGTTGTCTTCTAATTGGGAATGCATAAATTATGTCAGCTTGAAAAACATTTAGTCTTAATTAAAATATTTATGGTGGAGTTTCAATGATTTTGTGACAGGTGACCAAATACATTTAAAATTAACTCAAATTTTGTACACACTATATCTAACTAGTTATGCACATTTCTACAATTAATTTAAAATTTTCAAGTTGAATAATATATTTTAAAATATGCACCATATGAATAGAACATACACTAGAAATTTGCTTAAAGGAAGCAATGTAATTTTAATAACTCTACGCTTTTCTTGGCCATTAGTGTTTTTTTTTTCTTTTTCTTTCAGAGGATCGGATTGGGTCTATTCAAATTAACTAAAAACCCTTTTTCTTGTGAGAACATTATATTTAATATGTTTTTTATCTAAATTTCCAAATTATTCATATCTAAGGCAAAAGTATTTATACCTCTTGTGCAAAAGTAGTTATCACTTTGTTGTTATTTTTAGTGATCACGGAAAGTATAAACATATTAAAAAATACAAAAAAATAATAAAATTTAGATGTGAATAAGAATATAGCTATCACTATTTTTTAGTTATAAAAATATAATTCTATTAACTTAATCAGTATGTCCACTTGAAATATCTCCACCAATATGGGAAATTAACTAACTAAACTTTTTTTCAATCCTATGCGTTACTAATTTCAAATCAGTTTAAATTGGTGCTTGTTCACATTTAATGATGACCCGGTAGAATGATAAAAAGGAGCGTTTTCTGAATCACTTTTTTCAACAACGGTGTTTTCTTCAATCACCACTGATACGGCGATTTAAAAAATCTCTAGATGTTAGAGCTGTAAACGTATTGGTTTGGTCGGATTTCGTATAGATTTTCAACTCGTTAGATGTCATTCGGTTGTAGTGTTTTCAATCCGTAACCAACCAACCAAAAATAAAAATCATCAAATCATACTTTGTTTAGGCGGTCGAATTTTGTAGGTTTCGCAAATATCACAAACTTAAATGTTTCACACAATTTTTCTAATGATATCAGAAATAAAAGTAACAATTGGAATAATTTAAATAACACATTAATGTCAAATCGTATTAAAAATTAAAATTAAGAAGTTTGACAAAAAAATTCTCGATACGTCGCGTCACGAATACACAACGTGACTTATCAGATACGTATCACAAAAAAATCCGAATATTCGAGTATTAAATACGTATCTGATACAGTATAATAAAATATCGTGAAATATTCGAATATCATAGCTTCAGAAAATTGTCATGGAACAAAAAAAATCTAAAGAGGAGGAGAAATTAGGTGTGAAATTGAATAGAGCTATACATCTGTTGTTGCTTCTATCTATGACATGTTGAAATTAAATGAGAAACAATTCCAGGAATCTCGGGTAATATTGCAATTAAAAAATGGTCAATCATTCATCCATGACAGATCCTCTTCATATACAGATCTTTTCACATTTTCTAATCTAGCAGTGATATCAACCTCGGATTCGGTCAATGATACGAACTTGAGGCTTAAAAAGAATTATACTCCTCATGAAAAGATAAATTTTGGCATATCTCCATCTATTTCTTTTTTACTCTAAAAGTGCCAAATCACATGTGCGTTGTTCTAGTTTCAGATATACTCCCGTAGGAAAAATAAAAAATAGAATTTTGAATTTATTTGCCAGTGGCTTGAGTGCTAAAACGATCAACACATTTATTTTCACTTAAATTATTAACAAAGAGAAAATCATCATGCGCAATTTTCAGTTGTTTTATTTGCACACTAGAACTATTTAAATGTGATATGCAATTTTTTTACATATGACCAGTCGAAACAACGTTAATCTGTTATCTCGAATTGAATTGTGTATATGTGCTTGACATTGAGAGTTTGTGAAACTATAATTTTGTCTTATAATTATTGTTATCCAGTGTTTGTGATTTTGGTTATTTGTTGTTTGACAATTTGCAAAATAAATTAAAGATTAATAATTATTAAGTTTAGTATTGTGCTTGTTTAAACATGTACAATAAGATGTGATTAAGATCATGCATCATCATAATCCTCAAGTCAAGAGGAGCACAACAAAGTAAGACACATGAAGATTGGATTTCATAACAAAAATTGCATGCATCCGTATAAGTTATAACAAGTCTAAAAAACTAAGAGAAATTTATTACGTTAAAAAAAGATTGAGATGCTCATTGCAGCAATGGATGGAGCAGTGCATAGGAACTCGTGCCAATGAGTTGGGAACTCGCTATAACAGATGTGAAACTCGTTAGAACAAGTTGATAGAAGAAGATCAACCTTGTCAGTGACACAAGCACTTGAGGGTAGTCCGAAAAATACAAACTCATTATAACAAAAAGTTGGATAAGATTCAGAACATAGTTGATCTCCTTATAGACACACTTGCGAATTTTCAGAAATGAACAAGAAAATATCCTACAAGCATTTAAGCATTGAAAGAGTACTGATACCTTCTCCAAGCTTCCAAAACCTCAGTTAGCTATCTTTGAAAGCATTGAGCGTTCTAGATTAGCTAATTCTCTAATTAGTGATTTTGTTTAGTGATAGATCAATTTGTGATCTTGTTGTGATATTGTTGAAGACCATCATCATTTGGGATCCAAAGAAGTTGTAAGCCCGCACTTGGCCTTTGGTGAACAACGTGAAGGATGGAACTTGTGGTAGTTTTGTAAACACTATTTGGTGATTAGTGTATTTTCGGCAAGAAAGTGATATCGAAAGTCTCGTAAATGTAGGTTTTACTGAATCACATATATCTTGTGTCAACTTTCTCTTATTTTTTTTACATACTTACTATTATGTTTTAGTTGATCTTGATCATTTCTTGAATTGTTGAATCGGTTAAGAAAGATCTTGATGAATTGTTTTGTGAATTGAATTGAAATTGCTTCTGCTTGATAATTTAATTGTTTAGTGTCATAAGTTCTAGAGTGTTAGATCTCAAGGAACTTCCTTTTGTTATCAAGCATATATTCTAAATTTCTAATATAATGCCTAAGGTTAATGTCCAGCGTCGACCGAGTTTCATGAAAAAATAGGCTAGACTCACGCTTTAATTATTCGATTTTGCAGGACACGTAATTTAATGCGCACTGTCATTATCAGATTTTATTGAAGTGTCTTTTAAGATCTTAATTGTTTTGCAGGGACTTAAGAGTATTTTTATTTCTGAAATTTTTTATTTTTTTTATTTTATGTGTCGGTTTCTAAATGAGTTTTAGAAATGTAGGTTGGTTTTTATTTTAGCAATTTTGCTCAAAGTTTCTAATTTAGTAATTTTGCTCTAGAATTTATAAACTATAACGTGATTTAATTATTGATTAAAATTGATCGGTCACTCACAACAATGCTGGTATTTGCTAATGTGACAATTAAGAAACTAGTTTTTTTTTTAGTTTCACAGATGGAAGATTTAAAAACTAACGAAAAGATCAAATATCTAAAACCGATGTATCAATTATTTAGATACTGCACGAGTTTTCGAAATGAAGATGATCTAAGAATCAAGGAGTTATCTCCTAATTTCTTATTGGAGATGGTCCTCATTCGAGTAAGTCTAAGGGGCTGAAAACAGTCCCAAGTTTATGTATGCCTATGATCTTCTTCCTCGAGATGATCATTTTTCTGATATTTCTTCCAAGTTTGAGATTTCTCTTGGATTATGTCATGTGATTCATTAGGCTAAAAGTATATCATGGACCTAGCAACTAAGCTAGAAGTTTTCTGAATGAGGTTCAAACTGACACCATGTAAATGTCTTATATATCAATACAATACTCATATCAAAATTTGTTAAATTATAATTATAAGGATCTACAATAGAATAATTTTATTTTTTGGGTTCAAATATATATTTTCTAAACAAAAATATAAAATTGACACTGAAAATATTATATATATTGTTATATACAAAATTTCGAAAAAAAAATGAGGAACATTGACTTCCATACTTAATACAGTGGCGGAGCCACATTTAATCAGAAGGTGCAGCTGAATCCAAGGAAAAAAAATTCAAAAATGACCATAATTATTATGTTTTTTCAGAAATGACCATGTATTTGATTTTTTTTGCATAAATGACCAAGTTAGATAAATTTTTTAAGAATAATCATTATTTCAAACCCTGAAAAAAACCATAAATCTTGAACCCCTAGTGAGAATACTGAATCCGCTCCTGACTTAACACCTAAATCCGCCTATACATGGACCTACTTAATATGAGGCGTGATACAATATGTTTTGATGGGGTTTCGAAATGAACAAGCACACCCCAACGCACTTTTGAGCTCACGAGGTATTCTAGTTTAAGAATATGGGTTTCAATTCTTTTGATGGGAGCAAACTCCATCGTTAATTACAATTACAATCGCCTCTCACTGGAAGATTATACGATTAATCAAGTCAAATACTTAAAGTAGATGATAGTTTGTCATTTACAAAATGATAAGTGTGTGTTTTCTTGTAATTAAGACGGGCATGTGTGTGTGCACTTTTGATTATGACTTATAAGTTGGGATTGCAATTTGGTATGATTTGGCTTGGATCTATCTTGGATTTGATTTAGACTTGGCTTGGCTTGGTTTGAACCTAGTTTGATTTAGATTCAATTTGATTCATTACCATAAAAGGCTTTAATTAGTATCGTCCAATTCTCATCGGATTCAAAATTAATAACATTCAGTGACATTACAAAGTTTTTGTGTAAAAATTAATCTTGAATATTTACTAAAAATTCAGTATTAAATGACTGCAACTTTTAGAAAAAAAAAACTGTTTTTAATTTAGTACGAGACCGGTGTTAAAAGTAATTTTAACATCGGATTTTAAAAAGCATCCGGTGTTAAAACTTTTATCACCGGTTGTTATTTAATATCCAGTGTTAAAGATTAATTTTTAACATCGGATTTTTCATATGGTGTTAAAGGTTCTAAGTCAGTATTAAATATTCGTATTTAGAAAACTTGTGTCCCAACACATTTTTCTGTCTCTCCCTACTCTCTATCTCTCTGTCTTTCTATATCAGTTGCAAAACTCTTTATACCTAGCCGCCATTATTATTCTTCGTAAAAAATAGTGAGATTTGAAGAGAGAAAATTTGGAAAAGCGAAGGGTCTAGGCTATCATCTTCTTCTCCTCTTAGCACTATAGGCTGCAGACGACTTGACTATTAAAAACAACAAGGTCCATTTTCTTTCGATTTGAGCTATATTTTTTTATTCTTTATTTTTTCTTCTTTAATAGTTGTTAGACTCTTTCTTATTCTTTCTTTTTTCTTTCGATTTTACAGCTCAATTTTGTTCACTCTTTATGAGCAAATCAAAATTTTAATCTTCTAATTTAATTTTTGAATTGTGTTGCAAATTTCTTCTTTGTTGTTAGATCTTGTTTTATTTTATTTATTTATTTACTTTTTTTTTCCTTTTTTTGTTCTTATTTATTTATTTACTCTGAATTTGAAAATTTTAATTTGAAACTTTTTAAATTAAATTTGAATTTGACCGCTGTCAGATTGTAAGGTTCTGCATAATGTACAGTTTCCGAGTCTTTTTGGGAGAAACGTTACCTATCTAACATTTCGAAAAACATTTTGAAAATTTTATGTAATGTTTTCGATTTTAAATAATGTTAGTTTTTCATAGGTTATTATGCCTGCCAATGACCAACAATTTAGGTGATGTCAAAAGCTTTCTTATGACGTAAAATTTGCAAACTTTTGTTGTCTCATATGAGACATGTTGGAGCCACTAAGTCACTAAGACCCACGGAAGTCAGTTGAACCACTTTACAAACTTTTTTTTCTTCAAAATTTATCACATAATTGATTTTTTTCTGAAAAAATATATTTATAATTTAAAAAAGTAAAAATATGCATTATTTTGAACCATCTTAAAAAAAATTTAAATTTTGAATCACTCTGAAAAAATTCTGAATCTGCTTCTGAACATGTCTTTCAAGGAATCATGAATAGTAGTATAATCATTATTTGTCAACATTAACTAAACTAATTTTCTTTTTCAGACTTTTTAGATTTTTGAAAATGATACAAACAGGGGCGGATTCAAGATTTTTGTCAGGGTGATTCAAAATTTAGGATTTTTTTCAGAATGGTTCAAAATAGTGCATATTTTTTAAAATTTCAAAATTATAAGCATATTATTTTTAAAAAAAATTAAAATACATGGTTAATTTCACAAAAAAAAATTTCAGGATGAGTCAGCTGACCCTGCTTCTGTGTAGGTCTGCCCTTGGATACAAAGTTATCATCATTGATATCATTGTTGACACATATTTTAGACTAATATTTTATTGTGCTACTTAATTTGTATAATATTTGTTTCAGTATAAATACCACTAAAATAGTAGAACAAAATCATTGATATTAATATGAAATCTTAAATACTACCTAAAATAAATAGGCCTATCGATCATTTCCATCAAATAATATTTCATTTGGTACCTTCTTGCTTGGAACTAATTATAAAGATTGTGCGTTTTGAAAAACCTCGGCGAAATCAGTAAATGATTCAAGAATAAGAATTGTCTTTTGCTCTTTGTTTTAATGTAAGGGAGCTGATATATCGATACCTTCAGTGATACCACCATCGATAGCAACATGACAGATCCAGTTGAATTCAGTTTGCATGTTGTTTTTTTTATGATGCATGTTGTTTTTTGTATTATGCATATAATTGATCGGACGCTCCACTGAAAACGAATGTCACTACGCTCACCGACGCGGATCGTTACGCTCATCGATGCGGACTGGACGAATCCAGTTGCATTTATTTTGAAAAGTTGTTTTAGTTATTATGCATGTTGTTTTGGTTATTATGCATGTTATTTTTTGTTATTATGCAAGTAAATAACATGCAAAATAACACAAATAACATGCATAATAACAAAAACATCATGCATAATAACCAAAACATAATAAATCATAAGTATAACAAAAAACATAATGAACTTAGCATATAAATCATAAGTATTTGACTGTTATTTATGTTTTTAGATGTACAATAACAAAAACAAAATGCATAATAACGAAAACAATATGCATCATAAATAAAACAAAAATTCATAATAAATCATAAATAGAACAAAAAAAACATATTGAACTTAGCATATAAATCATAAGTATTTAACTGTTATGCATGTTATTAGATGCACAATAACGAAAACAACATGCATAATAACGAAAACAATATGCATCATAAGTAAAACAAATTTTCGTCGGGACTCAACTGGACGTGTCCAGTTGGTATCGCTGACGGTATCGAAGTTGGAATCCGCGAAATATTTTCCTTAATGTAAAAGGATATTACAGTATCAGAATAAAATAAAATAAAATAAAATAAAAAATCAGAAATGAAAGATGCATCTATGACTGAAGAAAAGAAGATAATCAATCCTCCTCCCACTCTCCCAGTACAGTAGTACACCACAACTGGATCTATAATTATTGAACAAAATTTCAATGAAATCTCATAGTTGAGATTCTTTAACCAAAATAAGCAAATGATTTATATGTAGTCTCCATGATTCCATATTACTGAGGGAACTGCCACATCTTATAAAGATTTCTTGCACCGCTGCCAACTTTTTATAGTATATATATATATATCATATTCGGTTTTAGTTGGGTAAACAAACAAATTGATTGCATCATGGATTTTTCTTTCTTTCTTTTTGAGATACGTTCAATGGTTTATTGTCCATATTGTTAGTATTAATTGCTAAAGCAGCTTAAAGTTGGCATCGGTCGACGTGGCTTCACGTGGGGAACAATTTTCTTTCGAAATGCTGGCTAGACACCAGAGTGATTTTTTTAGATCCGTTTTCGAAAAAAAATAAAAGACATTATTGAAGATTTATAATGAAGAGTAAATAAGAGTAAAACTATTGTCTCTCTTTTTCTTTTCCTTCTCGCGTTTTCCTCTACGCGACAAAAGAAATAATTTTTCGATTCTTTCTATAACTTCGAATCCTCCATTTTTTCATTTCTTCAACTCCTGCTCGTCCACTTTCATTAGAACCTACAAGTCAAATGATCTGATAAAAACTACCTCGTCGATTTCTTGCGATCAATACTTTCTCTATCCTTGCTTTATTTCTCTATCGATTTATTCTATTCTGAAATAGAGAGAATCGTCATGGATCCACTTCACTATCAAATTAGACTTCTTGTTTTGGAAGCAATGATGAAACTTATGTTCTGCAACGATAAAGCCTATGTTTTGCAATGATGAACTTGTCTATTTTTATCTGCAGTGATGAACTGATGAACTTGTCTGTTGTTGTTGGTAGTGATGTCTTTGTTTGATGAACTTGTATGTTTTTGTCTGCACACTGATGTATTTGGATTACTTAAACTTGTTTGTGGATCAACTTCAACTTGTCTGTTGTTAGTTGTTTATGTAGTCTGACTATGGATTAACTTGAATTTGTTTGCTTGGAATCAACTTTTGTGTGATTATTGGGAGACAAACTAAAGATTAAGACATTTTTGTGAATCAAATTTATTTTCAGTGAATCATGTTTTGCTTCATTTCTTTTCAGAGATTGCATGAATGTGTTTGCTTCATTTGCTTCAGTGATATTTACATATACTTGAACATACAAGTCTATATATTACAAATTCCAACTCTTTATATTACAAGTCTCGAGTCTTTATTACAAATCAACTTTTATGTTCTTAGTAGTTTATATTTGGATTAATCAAACTTGTCTGAGGATCAACTTGGACTTGTCTACTAGAAATCAACTTGTCTATATTACAAGTCCTCACTCTTTATATTACAACGCCGATGTCTTTATGTTAGAAATACCAAGTCTTTATAACATGACAAGCAAACTACTAACAACAGTCTAACGATAAACTTGAACTTGTCTATATTACAAGTCTCAAGTCTTTATATTATTGTTCAAAGTCTTTATATTATAACTCTCAAGTCTTTATAAGAATTCATTCTAAAATTGCATTATAAATGCACTAAAATGCGATAAAATTGCAGCAAAAATGCAAATGGCAGGATTAAATTGGTGCATGATTAAATTGACAGGATTAAATTGGCAAAGTTATTAATTAACGAAGCAGAAAAATTGGCACATAAGGCCATTAATAGAAGAAGTTAGCATCATTAATAGCAAAAATTAGTTAGGGAGCGTCTAAAAGGACGTCTAATAGCAAAAATTATTTAAAAATCTTGGATTCAATAGCTTTTGGACACAAATAGTAGAAACTGCTTTAATAAATCTTTTTTCTAAGTATCTTGAATTCAGGATTATGCAACGTTCTCAATTGGATTTAAGTAGAAAGATTGAAATTCAAGAATTCAAGAAATGGAATTGGAAATCTTGGAAGAGAGAAATGAAAGATAGTTCAGCTCAGTTGAAGTTCAAAATTCTATTAACCAAATTGTTCATGCATTGATAGTTCAGCTATCTGCCTTATATAGCCCTTTATTTCTTTACAAACATTCAAGAAACAGAAATTACAAAAGATAAGGGTCTAATTGTAAAAATGCCACACGATCTCTTCAGAATCTCTAACGAACTCCTGGCTCATTTCCTCTCCAGTAGCTGAACTCTCGTTGATCTCCAGTTCTGTCGTAGGGACCCTCTTGTCAGAAGTTCAGTCCGTCTTTTGAATTAATTCTAGTGACCCCTTATTGTCAGTCTCATTGGTCTTCTGACCGTCCTGCCCAGACCCCCTGCCATTGCCCCTTTCTTCTCCAATCGAATGCTGACCAACGGTAACAACCAAGCTCCCCACTGATCGTTGCAGATTATACGCAACACAAAACACAATCCGGCCATATAATTCGACAAATGCGTCCTATTTGCTGGATCAAATCCGAAAAGTAACAAGTTATTTTTATTTTGTTGGTTACGGATTTGACTAGCTCACTAAAAGAATGTCGATAATATGGATATGTAACAAATATAGTTTGGATTAATCCACCCATGTGGCATCATCATAGAAATTCATTGCCCTCACGAATGAATTCAGGGAACTTAGAGACCATCTCCTCATAATCCACCCATGTGGCATCATCAATTGAGTGTCCCTTCCATTGAACCAATAGTTGAGCTTGAGCAACGTTGTTCCGTGGCACAATTCGTCTGCCAATTACTTGAGGAACTAAGTGCAAATTAACACTTGAATTGCCCAATGGTATGGTTGGAGAAGGTATAACGAGATTGCCCACCTTAGCCTTGAGCTGAGATACGTGAAATATTGGATGTATCAAGGATCCCGTAGGTAGGTTGAGCTTGTATGCCACTGTACCAATTTTCTGTATCACCTCGAATGGTCCATAAAATTTGGAACTGAGCTTAGGATTGTTGTCCTTTTACTGAAACCTGACGGTACGGTTGCAATTTAAGGTACACCCAATCACCCACATTGAATTTCCTCTCACTGCGACCTTTATCCTCATTCTTTTTCATCCTCTCCTGTGCTCGTTGCAAATTGGTCTTCAATTGGAGTAATGTAGTGTGTCTCTCCCTTAACCACGAGTTGACACTATCCACAAAACTCCTAGGTGCACTACCCATGGCTAGTACTGGAGGTGAGTACCCATATAATGCTTCAAAAGGGGATACCTTTAATGCACTATGCCAGTTTGAGTTGTACCAATATTCTGCAAACGATAAGAAGGTACTCCATTGATGTTGCTTATCATAGGCCATAGCTTGTAGATATTGCTCAACACATTGATTCACCTTCTCTGTCTGACCATCAGATTGTGGGTGATAAGCTGTGCTTAAATTCAATTTAACCCCTAGCTTAGAAAGTAATTCCTTCTAGAATCGTCTAGTACATACTGGGTCTCTGTCATAAACTATATTTTGAGGTAAACCATGGAGCTTGTAAACATGGTCCAAGAAGGCTTGAGCCACAGAAGTAGCAGTGAATGGGTGTGATAACCCGATGAAGTGAGAGTACTTAGTTAATCTGTCCACTACCACCAAAATTACCTCTATGCCCCTGGATTTAGGAAGACCAGTGATGAAGTCCATTCCTATGCTTTCCCATGCTCCTTGAGGAATTGGTAAAGGTTGCAAAAGCCCAGGAGATGGAAGATGCTCACCTTTGTTTATTTGACAATCAGGGCATTGCTTAATATAAGAATGTACATTGTCCTTGAGACTAGGCCAGTAGAAGTCTCTCTTCAACCTGTGATAGGTTGCTGTTACCCCAGAGTGACCCCCCATTAATGAGTCATGGTATTCTTTGAGAAGAACTTGTCTCCAATTTTGCCCATTGCCCACACATATTATGTGCTTGTACCTTAATACTCCTTTATGTTCAGACAGATGATGAGGTTTATCAGGATTTAATGGGGGCTTTCAGCTTGGTCCATAGGGACTCAATCCATGGATCACCCCTATAACTGGCCTTCACATCCTCTACACACTGAGGGATGAGCTCACTGAATGCCAAACATGATCCAGTGTCTTGGTTAGTGTCACCAATGAAAAACTGCCTTGATAATGCATCAGCAACTTTGTTCTCAACTCTCTTCTTATACTCAATCTTATAGTTCAGCCCTAAAAGTTTGCTTAGACCTCTATGCTGCATAGGAGTATTTAACCTTTGCTCCAAAAGATATTTGAGACTAATTTGATCAGTCTTGATCACAAATTCAGATCCAAGCAAGTAATGCCTCCATTTGTGTACAGCAGAATATAGGACTAATAGTTCTTTCTCATAAGTTGAGAGAGATTGATTCTTAACTCCTAATTTCTTGCTAAAGAATGCAATTGGTTTGTTTGCCTGCATCAAAACTGCCCTTATACCTTGTTGACAAGCATCAGTTTCCACAGTAAAAGGCTTAGTAAAATCTGGCAATTGCAAAACAGGAGCTGTTACCATTGCTTGCTTCAACTCTTCAAAAGCTTGTTGTGCTGCCTCACTCCACTGGAAGCTGTTTTTCTTTAGCAATTCTGTCAGAGGTCTAGCCAACACCCCATAGCCTTTGATGAATTTCCTGTAGTACCATGTAAGCCCTAGGAAGCCCCTCAGCTCCTTAACATTTCTTGGAACTTGCCAATTCACCATTGCCTCTAATTTCTGAGGGTTTGTGGAGACACCCTCCCTGGAAATCACATGACCAAGGTACTCAATCCTATTTACTCCAAATTCACATTTTGAAAACTTAACATACAATTGATTTTCTAGTAGGGTTTGTAAAACCAATTGAAGATGTTGGCAGTGGGAGTGAATATCCTTGCTATAGATGAGTATGCCATCAAAGAATACCAAAACAAACCTTCTCAAATAGGGTTGAAAATAGAATTCATTAAAGCTTGAAAGGTTGCAGGTTCATTGGTTAATCCAAATGGCATTACTCGAAATTCATACAAGCCCTCATGTGTGTGAAAGGCAGTCTTGTGAATATACTCTTCATTCATACGAATCTGGTGGTAACCCGATCTGAGGTCAAGTTTTGAGAAGTAGTGCATGCCATGTAGTTGGTCAAGTAAATCACCAATCAATAGGATAGGATATTTGTTCTTAATTGTTGATTCATTGAGCCTCCTATAATCGATACACATTCTCCAAAAGTTATCATTTTTCTTGATTAAGAGCACTGGTGAAGAGAAGGCACTGCTACTAGGCTGGATGAAGGATTTATCCAAGAGCTCTTTGGTAATTTTCTCGATTTCTAACTTTTAAAGTGAGAAAATCGATAAGGCTTAGTATTTGGCAGAAGGTGAATCTTGTGGTCTATGGATCTTGAGGGAGGCAAATTGTGAGGATCTTGAAAGATTTTTGTATACTGGTTCAATATAGACTGTATCAAAGGGTTAAGTATCTTGGGTGTGTGCTTTTCAACTGACTCTAGCTGAAAAAGTTGTGCAATGAAGATTTGATTACCTTTTTTATGCTCTTTGAACACATCTAAATTGGTATCACTGTATTTGAGGTTAGGTATTTCTTGATAACCATCATTTTTTAGAGTAACCACTTTCTGTCCTTGCTCAAACTGGAGTAACCCTTGTTGAAGATTGATGTGAATAGTTCCTAGAGCAGCAAGCCAATCACACCCTAGCACAATGTCATACCCTGGAACATTCAACACCTTCAAGTCTGCTACAAAAGGGTATTTTTGTAAAACAAACTTTACTCTTGGGCAAACAGTGTCTGTGTGTAATTTCTCCCCACTGGCACTCTTGTAAACTTTGAGAGGTGTGCTTTGCATTGTTAGACTCAGATCTTTGACCAGCACAAGGTTGATGAAAGAGTTAGTGGCACCTGTGTCCACCAACACACAAATTGGAACTTCTTGCAAATACCCCTTGAATTTCAGTGTACTGGAAGTTTCTTTGCCTGGCAAGCTACTCAAAGTTACCAATTCTTCCTCTTTATCTTATGAGTCCCCTATTTCTTTCTCTTCAATGGGCATTTCAATCATCTCATCACTTTGATCTAAAGAATCTGACTCTAAAATAAAGTTTAACCCCTTTGTACATTTGTGACCTTGGTACCATTTGTCATTGCATCTGAAACAAAGTCCCAATGCCTTCTTTTGCTCAGAAGTCAGATTGGTGGAGGGTTTTTGGAATTGATGAAAACTAGGTTTTGAGTTACACATAGGTTTGACATTTGTCACAGGTTCTTTTGCAAATTTCACCACATTGTCAGAAGGTCTGGTGTACCTGGCAGTAGAGAGGTGCATGGTTGGCTGGTTCATGTTGTGATAATTTGGATTTATAATGCTTATTCCCTTATCCCCCACACTTACTACCTCTTCAATTTCTAGAGCAAGATTGAAAGCTTCATCCAAAGTTTTTGGTTTGAAAAGATCAATAGACTTTTGGATTTGCTTCTTTAATCGAGAGAAATGCCCACACAAAGAAGTATTCACTTTTAATCCCTGTTTGAACCAATAATCGAGCCTTAGCTCTCTGAAACTCCCTAATGAATTCATCGACAGTACCGGTTTGAACAATTCCCATGAACTAGCTAACTGGATTCAGATGGGTTCTCAATTTAAACCTAGTAAATACAACATCTACCAATAGGGGCCATGGTGGATCTGGATTTTCAAAACGATAACAACTATACCACTCAGCAGCATCTCCTGTGAAGCTTTGAGTTGCCATTTGTACTTTGTACCTCTCAGGTGTCTGGTAGTAATCGAAGTAGAACTTGCAATCCTCAAACCAATCAGCTGCTTTTGTCCCATCAAATATCGGCATTTCCAAGCGTGGTAGCATCACTCTACTGAATATTTGAGCATCTTCAATTCTTGGATGACGCCTTAGCTCAGAAACATGTTCTACAAAGGCCTCACCTGAGATATCAATAGGAGGATCACGATATCATGCTATTCCACTAGAATTGCTTCTTTCAACTTCTTTCCCATGGTGAATAGGATTCAACTGAAGTTTCTCTAGTATTTGAGCAAATCTTTCTTCTTACAACTGATTAGAGGCCAGGTGTGCTTCATCCCTGGCTTGCATTTCTCGAGCCAGAAATTCGACCCTTTCGTTAAGTTGAGAAAGATCCAAAAGAGGGTCACTCGATGGAGGAATCTCAGATCTGTTCTTCCGCGGCATAATGAGATCTCGTAACCCAGATGAAATCTTTGGGCTCTGATACCACTTGCAACGTTCTCAATTGGATTTAAGCAGAAAGATTGAAATTAAAGAATTCAAGAAATGAAATTGGAAATCTTGGAAGAGAGAAATGAAAGATAGTTCAGCTCAGCTGAAGTTCAAAATTCTATTAACCAAATTGTTCATGCATTGATAGTTCAGCTATCTGCCTTATATAGTCCTTTATTTCTTTACAAACATTCAAGAAATAGAAATTACAAAAGATAAGGGTCTAATTGTAAAAATGCCTAACGATCTCTTCAGAATCTCTAACGAACTCCTGGCTCGTTTCCTCTCCAGTAGCTGAACTCTCGTTGATCTCCAGTTCTGTCGTAGGGACCCTCTTGTCAGAAGTCCAGCCCGTCTTTTGAATTAATTCTAGTGGCCCCTTATTGTCAGTCTCATTGGTATTCTGACCGTCCTGCCCAGACCCCCTGCCCTTGCCCCTTTCTTCTCCAATCGAATGCTGACCAACGGTAACAGCCAAGCTCCCCACTGATCGTTGCAGATTATACGCAACACAAAACACAATCCGGCCATATAATTCGACAAATGCGTCCTATTCGAAAAGTAACAAGTTATTTTTATTTTGTTGGTTACGGATTTGACTAGCTCACTAAAAGAATGTCGATAATATGGATATGTAACAAATATAGTTTGGAATATTAATATATTATCTAACCTGCAATATGACAATATAGCGTTTGAAAAAGAGATAATGTACTTTATTAATCATTTAAATTATATTTATTTTCTTGCTTTTGTGTTATAATATACTAATAGTATTTCTAGTCTATGTCTGTCCTGTAGGACTAGGAAGTATGCATCTTCTTTGTTTAATTAATACATTTTATAAGGTGATATTGCAACAAACAAAACTTTTCTCGAAATTGAGGGTTTGTTGAAAAATGTTCCATTTTTTCAGGAGAAATGCCAAGATCTTGGAGATCTCTGCTTTCTGATTGGTTAGGACTTAGACAGCTCATTATCAATTTAATTATGCGTGCTTTCACGTGGGGCATCTCGTTATATGCTCTTATTAAGCATTCTCTAATAACATACTAAACCATCTGTTTTTATATATTTTATGCTAATTATTATTACCACTTGCTAGTTGCTACCATCTAATCAACCATCCACGTTGCAATTTATAAAGTGTACTCAACAAGTTGCCATGTCAAAATCACCTACCTACACGTAAATGAAATTTTCTGGAGATATTATTTCTTTTATTATTCAACAAGATCACAAACAAAATTCATTGAAGTTCTTTCATGATTACCAAAAAAGAGTTGTTTAAAATTATTTATATAGACTAACTTTGTATTATCTGACTAAAAAAGATGGACACAATATTTTTAGATAATGATGAGATCAAATCTGCTAAAACAAATCTAAATGTGGTTACATCGATCCCGCAAATCTTGGTTGACAAAAATTTGTTGTAAATTTTTTTTTAAAATATGCTCTGCTTATAAAAGATCCTTATCAATGGTCTAATTTTATTTTTACAACAAAATTTTTAATGAGTTGTAAAAAAAAAACTTAAAAGACGGATCTAGACAAAAAAAAAAATTAAATGTTCATAAGTTTATCATTTACAATAAATACTGATAGAAATAATTGAATAAATAATACTTGAAGGAATAAATAAATCTAGCAAATGAATACTTGAAGGAGGAAAATGAGGAAAGAAAGAGATCTATGGAAAGAAAGAAAAATGAGGAAGAGATCCCATGTCTTTTGTAGAGAAAGAAAAAGATGAACTTGATTCGTGCGAAATTTGTTTTTTTTTAGCGTTGGATTGGACAAAATGAACAGTTGGATTGAATCAACAATAGTGATCCGTGAGAATAAATGCTACTAGTACTTAACCTTTTATATCGTTGATGTGAAACAACCGATATTAAAGAGTTTTTTATATTTGTTGCTATGAAGCACCCAATATTAAAGATTTTAATATCAGACCCTTTACAACAATCAATATTAAAAGTGATATTTTATATCATCTTTTTAAAACACCTGATATTAAATGTTCCTTTTATACCTCATTTTTATACTCCCGATATTAAAGAATTTCTCACGTTCTCTTATGCCCCTTTTATATCCCTTTTTATTAGATTCGAACATTCGGTATTAAATCTCAAAGAATAATTTTGATTGTGCCACTATACTCTTTTAATATCCCTTGTTTTGCACAACATATATAAAAAAGGGTATTAAAGCTCAAAACTGTAGTAGTGTTCATTTTATTCATTCTTAGAAAATGGTTTAGCTTGTGCAAGCCCCTTTCATTTTATACATAATAATGAATGTGGTTACATCCGAATAATATTATATTATATTAGAGTGGGGATACGATGCTTATGCAAGCATGGTTTAGCTTGTGCTTGCGACTTATATCTCAAATTTTAAAGTGAAAACGGTCGATTCAAACCGTGAAAATGTTGTTCATACTAAAATCTATTAAAGGACCAAACACTTAACTTTTTTTTACTGAAATCCATTAATTGAAGATGTATGTAAATTGCAGTCAATGAATTATTCACTCATTCGATAAAAAAATGAACGTTTGGTCTCAAAGTAGATTCTTTCAATGGTTCGGATTTGCACATTGAAATTCTAGATATGCGGTTGCAAGCATGGTTGAGTTTGTGCTTGCCTAAGCACCGTAGCTTCATCCATTATATTATATATCCATGTTATTTTTTGTTGTTGTACAGTTCGTAATTATTTTTTAATTATATGAACCGCACACTATCTATTAATTATATTATAATAAAAATCAAATCTATTAATTTTACATGAAAACCCATATTTGCATGATTTATGTTATACAAAGTTGTTTTAAATTATGTTCTTTAATTGTTTTTCAATTATGTTTGCATTATAATTTTTTCAATTATGTTTTCAAAGACGAAACTTTCAACTGATGTCTATAAAGAATTCTCCATCGAATTAATTGAGACTTGTGGCCTATTACACGAAATACATTGCCTTTAGTGAGTCCGTATCTGCTGTTATTCTTTGGGATAACATAATTCTGTTATCTTCTGATCCGACCGCCAGATTTTCACACAGATGAACGGCCGGCACATATGGACTGCACGAGATCCGATATATTATATATTTTAACTGTTAGATAAAAAATAAACGATCAAATCTGAGAAAAATAGAATTATGTTATTGCCCAGAATAACATCAGATAATGAATTCTATCTTTAGTACCGCTTCTTGTATGTACCTATATTATAATTGAATCACGATTTGAGACTATCAGATTATTCTCATAGTTACAATACTATCACTGTAGCAACGAACATAAAATTTAAACTGTTCAATAGTTTGACTTCTTGTTGCGCAACAAAATTCGTGCCAGGTGTTAAGGTTCTGATAAAAAAATATCACTTTATCTCCAAGTTAAAGATATTACTTTAGATGATCCTGGGACAAAGTGCTTCTTGTTGTCAAGTCTTCAGAATCTTTAGATTGTGTTGCTGTATAGATTGGAGAGAATTGACTAATAAAAAGGCAATTTGAGCAACTTGTACCAGTGGATCACAAAAAATACGAACAGGTTTTTACTCGTCTAAATTTGACGGTGAAGATAAGATGCACATTTTTTTTAAATCAAGATGAATCTTTGATTTATACAAGCAGCATCATGCTCGTAAAAAAAACAAGCAACAGATTCAGTTCCCACAAAGAGTGTGTTTGGACTTTGTATCACCTAGGGTTAGTACAAATTCAATAGCCAGCTATTCTAAATTCTAAAACAATCCAAACATGATATAACTATTTTGAATTAGGGTTAAATAGTTGCTAATTCACTAACTCATAAATTGGTTGGATTAGCAAAGTTAGCATTTGTAAGGATAGCAAAAATCAATTTTATTATTATTATTATTATTATTATTATTAACATTATGTTATACCATCACTATTGTTATTGTTATTTAAAAAATATATATTATTATTCTATTTTATTTTATTATTTACTTTATTATTATTGTTGTTGTTATTATTATTGTTATTATCATTTAAAGAAATAAGAATAATTCATTAATATATTATAATTGTTATTGTTATTTCTATTATTATATTATTATTTATCATTATATTCTAAAAATAATTCATTATTTACTTATTTCCTTCATCAATATCTCATATGTGCAATTCAAATAACATTTGCACTAACTTAAATAGCAAAAAAATAACACTATTTAATAAACAAAAGAACATTGCCATCCCCCTCCCCCCCAAAAAAAAAGAAGAAAAGAGAAGAAATGAGCAAAAAAAGGAATAAGAAACAAAAAGAGAACTCTACCTACTCCAAGAACTAACATAAAAAAGAGGAATTCCTGTAGCACAGCCATCTGTCAAGTCTCCTTTTAAGAATCATGGGATACCTTTCCTCTTTTCATTCTGGCTGTCCAGTAGTATCAATTGAATCAATTATGCAAATGGAAATGGTTAACCATTATTACAAGTTTACAACAGCAGCTCTGACTGTGATGGTACCTTATATGTATAATATTACGTCTTGAGTTGTAGCTTGTCTAAGCGTCTAATTAATTGATACTATTTTGTAAGTTTTAATTCCATAGACGAATGGCCGTTCGATTTTTATAGTATAATTCAGTTATGATATTATGAGATTTTGATAATATACTATCTGTTAGATCATCTCTCAATACGTCTGAAGCTGGAGCAGATCTATCGAATCACATGCACTTTGTACAGTTTCTTTTGGACGGTCTGAATCTATCGAAATCAGATGTGATCGCAATGCACCGTCTTTGTTTTATCCATTTAGAAGAGCAAAACCTGATCACTATTCTAATTACTAATTCAGATAGTACTATTTCTGCAATAATTCTTGCATCACCCAAACACACCCAAACAGGATTGGGTTTTTAATTCTGAGAATTATTTCCAAATTAAGGTATTTTGACGATTAGCTTACTTTTTTAATGGCTATGGACTAGGGTTTTAATAATGGGACGGGTCGGGTACCCGTAGAGCCGACCCGTTTGGATTCATGGGTACGGCGGGGCGGGTATGCACGGGTCCGAACTCAAAAACCCCAACCCGACCCGTGATAAACCTGGGCGGGTCCAGGCGGGTCGGGCACGGGTCGAATCAGTCCAAATTTTCGAATTTTTTTTAAATTTTTTTCGAATTTTCTTGAATTTTTTTTGAATTTTTGAATTTAAAACTGCACATTATTTTAATATATATATTTTCGAATTTTTCTGAATTTTTTTTGTATTTTTTTGAATTTTTTTGAATTTTTGCACGGATTCACGGATCGGACACGGGCGGATCTTGGAACGGGTCGGGCACGAGTCTAGACGGGCATGGGTATACACGGGTTTGGAGCCAACCCGACCTGTGCTAGATCTGTGGATCCGGAATCCACGGGTCGAATCTAAACACGGACACGAATCGAACACGAGCGGGACGACCCGGCCGGATTTTTTTGAAACACTACTATGGACAGCAAAATAACCCTGAAAAGGTGCGCAGATTTATTTTATAATAACAAGTGGAGTGACCTTTTTCTATAAAAAAAAAAGAAAAAAGAAATATGAAGTGACCTTGGTACGTTCGGAAAGACAAATTTAGTAACTTGGCGTCTTGGCCTATATTAGTATTTAAAACTTTTCTAAACAAAATTGTCGCAGTATTTATAATTTACATAGAAAAAATAGCAATGTAATTGCAAAAGAAAAGAAAATATATTGTGCCAACATTGTTGGGAATGAAAATTATCCATAGCTGACCTCAAATTGAGATGCTTGCAGCGCTTTCATTACCAATTAATGTGACAAGCGTTAATGTATGTTGTACGGAATGCCTATGTTTTAAATATAAATCGATAACAACAATTTCGATCAAAAAAAAAAAAATCGATAACAACAACAACACACAAAAAAAAAAAATTTAAATGACATTGCCTACGTTTCACCTCTGAAAAATCTTTATGCTTCCTTAGAAATTCATACATATAAACAAATAAAGTTAATTCATTACCACAAATAGTCATTTGACAAAACTCGTATGGGTTCGTCCCGACCAGAAAAACCCGATGTCACGACCCGACTCGGCCTGATCCGAGGGCAAATCTGTGTGGACCCATTCAAAAAAGACCGAGGGTCAAAGACGGGTAGCGGTCATCTTTCTTGGAAAAAATCCGTGTAAATCCGACCCGAAATTAACTCATCATTAACCCACCATTAACCCGTGCAAACTCATCCAAACTCGCCTAAGCCCGTCTAAATCGACGAAAAGTCGTGCAAAACCCGGCCAAACTCGAGAATAACCCGTTAAATTCAAAATAAAAAATCATAAAAATTCAAAAAGAAAAAATGGCCAACCCGATCCGAAGCAGCCCCCCTCTAATCCAGCCCGAACCCGCCGGTCCTCTAACCCATGAGACTTAGATGGGTTGCAGCCGGCTTAAAATTTTTTGACCCGTCCAAACCCGTCGGCCCAGCCAACCCGTTGGCCCTGGCAGATTTGACCGACCGGAACCATTTTCAATTCCCTGCCCACAAATGACGATGTCTTTATTAACCATTCAAAAGATTTATATGATAAAATGCTTGTGAGCGGAGCTATTATATTTTACAAATCACGCGTTTTGTGATTTTTGAACTGTTGGATTTCTTGTAAAAATTTATTTTTATTGCAAATAGTAAAAAATTCAACGACAAAAAATAAAAAAAACGATTGTTTTGCAAAATTCAAGCTAATTTTTGTGCTTGACTTGTACATACAAGAATAATCAAAATATTAGTGATGATTTTTTTTAAAATTAATGAATAATAAATTACTGATTACTAAAATTAGCACAAAACTTTAAATAATCATTGAAAGGAACAATCAAGAGAAAACAACCAATTCCTGCCATCAACACCATCAACATTAATAAAACAAACAATTCCTGCTATCAACAACAAGAAAAATACCAGATCCTAGATCCATCCATGTGCAAGCACAAAAATAATTTAAAATGTCAATTTCTTTGCAACATATAATCTATAATCTGTGATTAAAAATATTTATTGATGATATTTTTACTTTAATTTTTCAGCATTTTGTTTTAATATTAGTAAATATATACACAAAATTTGCTACGTGCTTATTATAATTATACTATGGTGAGACTATGATGCTTGTGACCATATATCTCGAATTTCGAAGTGCAAGAGACATATCTGAACTGTTGAAAATATTGTTCATACTAAAATCTACTTATGGACAAAAAATTATTTTTTTTATTTTTTTACTATTTATCAGATGGATGGTCAGTAATCATTAGATCAAGACATTTTCCATCCATCCAATAAAATAATAAAGTTCTAAAAATTGAAATTTTTGATTCCTAAGTAGATTTTAAGATGAAAAAACATTTTAATGGTTCAGATCAGTCATTTGCGCCTTGAAACTCAAAATTTATAATCGCAAACAAGATTGAGCGCTGGTGCAAATATCATAATTTTACTCTTATACCATTTAGTGTGCTTTAATAATGATATATCAAATGTGTTAACATGATATGTTTAAGGAAGCGACTAACTGTCTCTCCTTACAAGTCCATCTTACACGCTCCCCATATAGGACAAATGTAGTAGTCTTTATATACTGAATGTAAGTCTTTATACTCAAATGTAGTATTCTTTATACTATTGGACTGGATTCATTATAATAAATATTGAGTGTCAAGTTTTCATTTCTCAAGACATGTAGTATTTATTTGTAATTTCCTTGTTAATTATATACTGCAATGAATACTGTATCATATATGGAAGTCTTTATAATTAACATTCGAAGTCTTTATACTTTTGGCAGTCTTAATTTCTCAGGAAATGTACACATAATATTTTATTTGGCAGTCTCCATTTTAACATGGAAGTCTTTATATTAAATGTTACAAGTCTTTTTACTGTATCACGTAACTGTTTTGTCGCGTAGCGGGGGACGCGAGAGGGGGACATGAAGTTGAGGGATGATATATTAACTCTATATGTTTAAGATGAGGGTTTCAATGCCTACTTTTCTTGTGTCTCATCATGCCCATAAACTTAAAAAATTAATTAATTAATTTTTTAAGACTTTAAATATCAAAACTAATTGATTGAATATTTCATATATGTCATAATACATGTGTATAAAAAATATTGTAACATTTTAGTTTAATTTCATTGGTCATCTAGAGCTAACAAAATCAACGGTTCAAATTTAATAATTTTGAACTGTTGATTTTGTTATCTCTAAATGACCAATGAAATTAAACTAAAATGTTACAATATTTTTAGTGCTTTTGGTCCGTGATGTCTTAAGATCACTTTTGTGATAGTGAAGCTCAGTCAAATTTGTAATGATTATGTCGATAGGTTTACACAGAGGAACATAATTCAAGTTTCAAGCAAATGAAAAGGATATCTGATTGAATCTTAAAGTAAATTACACAATGACTTAACACAAACAGAAAATCTGAAATAATAATCAAAATGGCAGTAGCTATGTGTATGTGAGTATAAGTTGAGACCCTCAGAGGAATTGAGTTACATATATATAACTTATAAAGACTAGTAAATATGGAATTGAGCTTCATCATAAGTATTCGAGCTTCTATAGCTAGTATATATGCAGAAGCTAAACTTCATCTACTGCCACCAAAATCCCTCTGCTTTCTTTTCCCTTCATTCATCTACTGTTCCCAATAAATACAGAATCAGCTTTTTAGAAATTAACTACAAAATGGCTGTCATTGATAGCAAGTTTGTGAGTGTCATAGCGAGATTTTCTCAGTGGCAGTTCATCAATAACCTTAAAATGCATGAGGAGATTAATTACTTCTATTTACGCAACTCATGGTCTTTGAATCACTTGGGCAAGATGGTTCATTATCAATACATTATTTGATAATCTATGAGAAGTTTTTAGTATCAACAACACATGTACTAAATGCAAACAATTACACTGTAGATAAGCACTGTTAATTGACGAATTCAATAACTTTTTTATAACGAAAGACTTAACTCGAAGTCTAAATGAACCTAAGGATTTAACTTGTCTTTATATTAATCAACTAATGAAGGAAGGTAATGGGTTGATTGAAATTAGATGTCCATGCAGTTGGGTTATTGTGAACCACACATTTGACTCGAACCAAAGGATGAATGAATGAGACAACAGGCAGCTCTTAATTGAAGCCCAACTAGTATAAACAATCATTTTTTATTTCTTTTTTGGTGTAGAAAACGACTGTACATCCAATCATTAAATATATGATTGGATACTTTATGGGCAAACTTTGTTATCAGATTACAATCACCTCAAAAATAAAAAAAAATAAAAATATCAGAATTGAAATGTCAACATTTATATGCCACATCGCACTGTACAAGAATGCACTAGGATGTGACCGTAGAAGGTAACTAGGCGAAGTTTTATAGTAAATATACGACTGCCTTTCAAAATGGAAGATTAAGGAGACTTTAGGTTATTTAGGTTTAAATAGTAAATGTACAACTATCTTTCAAAGCAAGAGAAAATTTAAATATCAATAATTTCCAACTCTTTATATTAGCAACACAAGACTAAGGTACATCCAAGTTAACAATGGAAAAAAGGGAACAATGTTTAGTTCTCTTGCTCCTCTTCCTCCTTCTGGACCCAAATTTTGACCGACTTATCACGGCCAAGTGAACCAGATGCAATTATGCTTTGCTCAGGGTGACAGGACACTGAAATAACAGTATCAGTATGGCCTTCTAATATCTGCACAATCTTTCTGGTTTGTAGGTCCCACAAGTACACGTTGTTATCCTCTGAGCCACTGACAACATACTTTTCTTTTGTGACAGAAAATGTGGCTGGTATACAGAATTTTGTATTAGTGTGCCCTTTGTATGTCTTCACATACTTGCCGTCTGAAAGATTCCAGAGCCTCTGTGGAAAAGAAAAGAAAAGGCAACAACGTTATCCAAATTAAGCACCTCACTTTAAATTAGGCAAAAATATGTCAATGTTCATTTTTTTTTCATTTGAGGGGACTTCATCTATAATACTAAAGAAATTTAGGATGATTGTTAGCAACTCCAAGCAATAATGAGGAGCTTGAATGGCATATATATAAGAAAAAAAATCTTCAACACTTCTCACTATAATATAGACTATAGAGCACCTCTTAAAATTAAAGCCAGACATGAAATGCCTTAGCTTGGTCTATTGTTTTTATTTGAGATGAAACATTTAGGTTTTTATTATAAATTAGAGGGTTCCAATAATACAATAGCACATTAGACATAGAAACAAAAATGAATAGGCTAAAAGTAAACAAAACAGCAGTCCTAGAATAGTCTGGACCATCTCTGTACCATCTGGTACAAGTTTCTAAAACAGCATGTGTAAAGTACGTACAAAAAGAAAAATCAGAGAACCAAAAATAAAAGACATATTTTTCAAAACTGGTCATGTGAGCACTAGATTTCATGTTGACATGCTTGATATTTTGACAATTTACAATATCAGATCTCAAATGCATGAAAGAATAATCCTAATCATTCAATATAGTATTATATTTCATGTAATGAATTAGACTTTTTTGAAAAGCATGGCCTCATGGTTGAAATTGTCTAAGCTAGCAGATGTCTCTATTTGCACAGTTGCACTCGTTTTAGTGGGCAATTATAAACAAACAGAAAAAACAATAGCATACGGTCAGAAGGAGAAAGACCAAAACTGCAGAGAAAAAAATACACTTGATGACCCAACCAAAAGTACCAATCCTGCTACCTACTTGCTCCACTTTTAGGGCCTCAAATGAATAATGGTCCAATAGGCAATAACTATTCAGGCCTAATCTTGGAACAAGTTAAAAAGAGAGAAAAAGTGAACAATTAAGGCACTGCAAAATCAGAAACCTTAACTGGTGCAATCATGGAGAGAGACCCAGATTGTTGCACAAAATTTAGAGGATAGTCACAATTACCAGGCCATGATCTCCTATCATTACATCAGAAGAAATTTCTTAACAAGCCCCCATAATATTGCCGACTTAACAAGGAAAAGCACACAGACGGTGCGGGAACACTGCCGGACCCAAATTTACTTGCTGAGCTGAGTATAAAAGAAACGCTGCAGAAGGATTTCAGGCAGGATGGCTCTCCAATGCAGAACACTAGGATTTAGGAATAATTTCCTTTTATTTTAGCATATAGTCTTTCTATAATATGATTGTTCCATTTCTTATTTTTCTTTCCAGCAAGTTCCTTTTCGATATTTTCTTGTAAAGTGTGTTGTGCAAGTATGTCCCCATTAGTTAATGAAAGCCTAAGGGCTGTTTCTAAAAAAAGGTGAACAAAAAAAACTAACCAAAGTGCTGTCGAGGGTGGACGTGAGCACAAACTTGCCATTAGGAGAGAACTTGGAAAAAGAGACAGGAGGACTATCATCATCAACCAGTGTCTTCATGCAATGTCCAGTTGCAGAGTCCCAGACTCGGCAGAGCCCATCATAGCTGCTCGAAGCTATCATCGATCCATCCATGTTGAAATCCACCGATGTAACCGGTTCTGAGTGTGCTGGGAGGACCCGCAAACACCGTCCAGACTTCACCTGTCAATTACGGAATTACCCATGTTTATTCTTTCATCTTGGAATCGAGTTTTATGAATTGCTGGGTTCACACTAGTGTGGATTTGATCTCAATTGATGCTAATGCCAGTACAGGGATTACACAGTACCCAAAATATATGGCGATGCAATCCACTGTTTCATGGAACAAGGACTACAATCTTACATCTCGGTGGAAAATAATTCAGACAATTAGGCACAACCATGTACCAGTACTTCATAGGGTGACCAGCTTGTATACAAATATCTAATACCAAAGTTTCGATGGGCACATAACTATTTCCCTTTGTCAGTATCTAATTTCATGATTTGAATTTTGAACAGTATTTGACAACACTATGATGCATTTGTTAGGCATTAACAATACTGACTGGAAATTGGGAATCTGCAGAAGCCCTATTTAGGTACGTCGCCTTTCTAAACACATCGATGCAATCTCATCATGACTGTGCAAATGGATCAGTTTGTTTGGTTTTCAACCAGACCAACAAATCTTGGTCAAAATGGTTCGGTTTTTCAGTTTAATTGGTTTGGTTCAGTTGAAATATTATAATATTTCTGCTATTCATTTGGTTTGCATTATCTTTTCACAAAATGTGGTAACCATCTATTTAACTCCGCCTATGTTTTACATAGACGATCCCAAGCCCGGAAAGGAGGGTTGTGATAGGCTTGGCGAGCCAACGTAAAAATTCAGCCAATCTTATGGAAATGAAATCCAATATGGGCTTCATTTCTAGCATACCCCAACTTGTTTGGGACAAAAGGCTTTGTTGTTGTTGTTGTGGTGGTGGTGGTGGTGGTGGTGGTAACCATTTATTTCAATGCACTTTTGTCCTGTCTGCTGCACTGATATTTGATAGTCCAAAGCTAGGGTACAACATTCACTCACTCATGGACCATGGTCTAAACTTTCATGCAACATAGATAGTATGTAGGCCCAAATGTAAGCGACGGGAACATTTATTTTGAAATTTACTCAAAGAGCACACGTCGCTACAGCTCACCTCAAGGCTGTCTCTTGAAAGCTGATAGTTTGTGAAAAGAAGAAAGAAAACCTACTAACCTCAACTAGGAAGTTCTTTCTGATCATCTTTCATTTTTTTTTTTTTTGCAGAATGCTTTGTTCGATCCATAATTCTTCTCTTGTTTCAACTTCTTTTCTTCTCATTCTTAATTTTTTTATTGTAGATCTACTGTTCACATGTTCGGTTTTTGTGCTATAGGATATATGAGGCTTCTCAAATGTTTTTTATATTTCTTTTTACAACAAAGAAATCAGTTTTTCTTTTTTATGGTGAGTTTTTGCATGTTTTTTCTTTTCAATTTTTCTTTGTACTCTTTTGAGAAAATGGAGAAGTTGGGTTGTTTTTGCCAAACTTCTGTGTGCTTGTTTTACTGTTCTAGAACTTTCTAATTGAAGTCGATTTAGGTTTCAACTTTTACCCAAATATTTTCCTTTTTGAGATGGACAATTAAACAAATTCAAGTAAAGTTTTCTCAAATTGTATGTCCTTCAAACTTGCATAAAATTGTACTTAAAAAAGCTCGTTTTATATCGCGACTTATTTTTC
This sequence comes from Eleocharis quinqueflora, assembly GCA_964058865.1. Classification (NCBI taxonomy): domain Eukaryota; kingdom Viridiplantae; phylum Streptophyta; class Magnoliopsida; order Poales; family Cyperaceae; genus Eleocharis; species Eleocharis quinqueflora. The sequence continues at coordinate 115,419 of CAXKVX010000522.1, forward strand.
TTAAATTCTAGTTTGCATGCTGATTTAAATATATCTCTATTTGAGTTACTAATTTAGTACTCTTTTTCTAATGAATTTTAGGAATCAAGGGAAGAATATGGAAATGCTGGATGGATGTGGCTTTGCTTTTTAATTATTTGTAGTTTTATATTGATTTTCTATCTCTGACTTTTTTTAGTCAAAAAATACTGGTTTCTTTTTCTGGTCAATCTCAATCCCACTGCCCCAGTTTATAATAATGATAATGAGGATATATAAGTTCGTCTGACCAAATAAACCGATAAATTTTGGTTAGTTTGGATCATTTTTTTTGGAAAAAAGGCTGTTACGGCCCGTTTCATTTCTGAAACAGAAAGACTATACAAATACTGTACTCCTAAGCCTTTGGATCAATTTTTATTTGGTTGGCATTTTTATTTTTTTGGTTCGGATGTATATTGTCAACTTATCTAAACTTCACGCTAGGCAGATTAAGTTGATTTTGCACTGAACCGACCGATTGGACACCGCTAATAACCGAACTGACCAAAGTTTATTTCAATTAAAGTATGACTTGGCATTTTTGTTCAATTGAAGTTGCCTTGTACTTTGATAAATGCAGTACAGTATGTCTGGCCTTGGTATTGAAGGCTTCATACAACCACACAAGCTGAAATACAGTGCCATGAAGTATAAAATACAACCACATATACTGATTAATGTGCCAACAAGAACTAAATGTACCTCCCAAACCCGAACCGTCTCGTCAAAGGATCCGGAAGCAAGCATATTAGATTGGGGGTTGAAAGAACAACAGAACACATAATTGGTATGCCCAGTCAGGGTTTTGATTTGAGTTTGCGACTCAAGGTCCCATATTCTGATAGTTCGATCGTCTGTTGCGGCTGCGATCAAGCGGGCCCCATACGAGAAGCTGAAGTCAGAGAGGCCGGAGTTGGAACCAGTGGCAGGGCCCAGCTCAGCAATCAGAGGGTAGGAGGAGTCGGCAGCGGAGTAGAGGCGTATGGTCCCGTCGGCGGAGGAGGAAGCGAGGAGACGGCCGTCGGGGGAGAATTTGACGGCGGAGATGGCGCTCCGGTGGCCTGGTAAGGTGGTCTCGAGAGTGTATGGAGTGTGTGCGATGGGGGCTTTGGTTGGTGCCTCTTCTTTTGGGGCTGGAGGTGGAGCTGAAGGCCCGTTGGTGGCATCGTCGTTCGCCATTGTTAGGGTTTTCGGAGGAGGGCGGGAAAACAGTGCGGGGTTTTGGTTCTTTGCGCAGGAGGAAGAGAGTTCTGGCGAAGGTTTTAGAGCATGGAGCACAAAATCTTCTATCGGATAAAATCTGAACCGTTTGGTGCGAATTGCAAAGCTATCCATTTTCTAAAAAGATAATAAATTGTAAGAGACAACGAACTGTGTTTTCAATGATTATTTTCTTTCCGTTAAAAATATATAAAAAAAACTAGTAGGATAATTCATAAATCACATTTTTTTTCGTTAGAAAAATCTATTTTACCCTTTTCTTAGGATATGCTCTCGAGTTAGTCTGAAAAAAAGGCAACGAAGAGGAGGAGAACTCTTTTATTTGAAGGAGATGAAAATCGGAAAAAAAAATATAGAAACATTCACCTTCTCAGCTTCTCTCAGCTCGTCGCACCTCTTCTTACCTCCTGCGTTAAAAACTCGAAGCAAATTATACATGTTCTCTCCCTTCTCCTTTTCACTCACCTTCGAGTTGTAATTCGGAGGTGCTTTGCACCATTTTAGTTAATATCGTATTTATCCATTAGCTCTTTCTTATATCATATTTTCCACTAACTTTATAGTTTCTTATATCTTCTTTAGTTCTTCGTAATCTATCAAATTTATCATGAAAGTTGTAAAGACTATCTACTCTAAATATAAACATTTAATATGTGGTTTAAAAAAATGAAGTTATCAAAACAACCTTATTTTTTGTAGTCATGATAAAAGTGAAGGATCAGTTGAACTCTCCCAAAAAAGTAGTTCCAAAAACAATTACATTTTTTCTATAAAAATATTTATACTTTGTAAAAACAAAATAGAAAGAATGCGACGAAAAATCAAAAGGTATTTTTATCATCTGAAACAAGAAGGAAGCAATGAAAACAAGTAGGTTGTAATTCTTTTATTTGTATGATTCGAAATAAAATTGTTAGTACTATTGTGCTTTTGTGCTTGCTTATTTTGTGAGTCTTTAAACTATTTATCAATACTATTTTCAGATGATAAAAATAAAGAAATAAATTACAACGTAGACTATTTTCGGGATCGAATCACTTCGAGATATTTGTAAGCAGTCTTTTTTTTGCATTTCTGCAAGAAGCAGTCTTCACGATTCAAAATCATGATTTCTTAGTCACAATAAAACAACTTCATAGCTACGTCAAGATCCCTTGAAAAGTTAGAGAAGAAATTTTTTTGTAAGAAGTTAGTAGACAAATATAATATAAAAAAGAGTTAAATAGACAAATATGATTATATTAACCCAAAAAAATTTAATTCTGAAGGTGTAAATGAAATATGGATTTTAAACTTGAGCTGGTTTAAATTATAAAATTCTCGAGACCCTCTTCTATTAGGAAAATATTCTCTGATGCATTTTTTATATAGACGTGCAATTTTTATATAGACCGTTGGATTAAGATTAACGCTCGATCGTCACTTCTATTGTGAGTCTTTAAATTATTTATCAATACTATTTTCAGATGATAAAAATAAAGAAATAAATTACAACGTAGACTATTTTCGAGATCGAATCACTTCGAGATATTTGTAAGCAGTCTTTTTTTTGCATTTCTGCAAGAAGCAGTCTTCACAATTCAAAATCATGATTTCTTAGTCACAATAAAACAACTTCATAGCTACGTCAAGATCCCTTGAAAAGTTAGAGAAGAAATTTTTTTGTAAGAAGTTAGTAGACAAATATAATATAAAAAAGAGTTAAATAGACAAATATGATTATATTAACCCAAAAAAATTTAATTCTGAAGGTGTAAATGAAATATGGATTTTAAACTTGAGCTGGTTTAAATTATAAAATTCTCGAGACCCTCTTCTATTAGGAAAATATTCTCTGATGCATTTTTTATATAGACGTGCAATTTTTATATAAACCGTTGGATTAAGATTAACGCTCGATCGTCACTGCTATGATCCAGATAATTTTTGTATCATCAAATCAAGACCGTGGAAATTAATTCGGACGATTGAGATGAAGACAAAAAAAATGCACAATAGGGTTCCTCCGAAATTTTTAATAATAAACAAATTAAAATAGAAAAATATTAAAATAGGCAAAATATTTTTTTTTTACGAAAATAAGAAAACCGGGATCTTAGTTTCCGGTTCAAACCGGGATCTTAGTTTCCGGTTCAAACCGGGATCTAAGAATCCGGTCCTAGACCGGAAACTTAGAATCTGGTTTGAACCGGAAACTAAGATCCCGGTCACATGCATTTTGTTTTTTTTTTTTAAATATCGTTGGATTTAACCCACCGCTGTCTCTCTTTCTTCTCATTCTCTCCATACCATTTTTTGATATTTTCTCCTCTTCTCAAGAAGTTTGATTATTTTGTAGAAAAATTAAGAATTTTGCAAGATTTTGATTATATCCAGAAGTGAATCCGGTCTCTTCTCCAACAGCAAAAAATTGGTACGTATTTTTACTTATTTTTTATATTAATTACTTAATTAATATAATTTTTGTAAATATTTTATTAAGTGCAAGAAATGTTCTTTATTAATCTAGTGGTTAGCATTATTTAGTTAATGTGTTGTGAAATAGATAACATAATTTGCTTGCATTGATTTATTAAAAAAAATTTGTGTATTTTTAATTTTTAAAGAAATAAAAGAATTTTGCTTGTGCATGCAAATGAAATTAGTATAAAATGGATAACTAATTTGCATGCATTGATAAAAATTAAAAAAATTGTGTATTGTTAATTTTTAAAGAAATAAAATAAATTTGTTTGTGCATGCAAATCAAATTATTATAAAATAGATAACATACAAAAATTGTGTATTGTTAATTTTTAAAGAAATAAAAGAAATTTGCTTGTGCATGCAAATGAAATTAGTTGTAAAATAGATAACATAATTTGCATGCATTGATAAAATTAAAAAAAAAATGTGTATTATTAATGTTTAAAGAATTTAAAGAAATTAAAGAAATTCGCTTGTGCATGAAAAAGAAATTATTATAAAATAGATAACTTAATTTGCATGCATGCATAAATTGTTAATATTAAATTTGCATGCAGTGTTATTACCATGGTTAGGCCTCGAAGAAGTACTTCTTGCCGTAGTACCTCAGAGGTTCCTTCTGATGAGGTCCCGGTTGATGCCAGTGGTTTTGGTGGCAGGCCAGAAGTGAAACGAAATCAACATCGTCATTTCTTGATGGCGGGCCAGTGGTTTTGACAAACAAATGAACAACTCCCATTTTATTCACGGACATTTGAGATGCCATTTTCCATGAACTTTCATCAACGACATCCATCAGATTGAAATGTAATTTACTCCCTTCTCCATCCTCCACGCGACACAGGATTTGACCAACGCAATACTCGTGAAATTCTAAAACTCGATGTATAGAAGTTTTAATCCCTTCATAAGTACTAGATGGTTTACCCTGGAGTTTCAATTTTTTTACCTCCGTAGTACTCCGCACCAAATTGAGTTTCAAGTATTTCACCGCCATAGAATACCATAATCTGAAATGCCGACATTTTCACTACATATGAAACGTAGACAAAAAAAGTCATAATACATCTCTACAAATATCATAGGTAAACACTAAATAAACACACAAACTAAATAAAATACAACAAACTAGCGATTAGCCCGAAACAAAGATCGAAGTCTTCCGGTAAGTGATTTCGAAGCAGGGGCAATGCTAATCGAGCATCGTGCTGGCTGATATTGTGTTGCGGTTGGATTGGTATTTGTTGTACTAACTGAGTTTCGAGCAGGTTGAGTATCCACATGAGTTGGTGCACTACCTGAAATGAATGAAATCATTAATAAAAAAAATCATTTGCATCTTTGTTTAATATCAAGCAACTGAAAGTATAATATATAACGTGCATCGGATCTCCTCCCTAATGGTCGCCCTCTTTGTTTTCCACGCCGTCCTTCCATTGCATCCATGACCATTGGAATACGAATGTGCCTCCTACGTCCGCGACGAATTAATCTCCTCTCTGAAATGATAATCGGTCCGTTGTACTCTGGCCATTCACATTGATTTGGAAATGGATTGAATTTTCCTATCCATGTGTTCATAAGAGACTCAGCAGTATAATAAAGTGCGACGAATTGTGCTAACTCCAACTGTCGGACCCTAATTACGGCCAATGCATGCGAACATGGCACACCCGTCATATTCGGTTTCAAACAAGTACATCGCGTATTCCGTCCCTCTTCAACGTTGACATGATATTTGAAATCCTGCCATTCACCGTTTGGTAAGGTCTCTCCTTGGTGTAGCACTTTGAAGCTTCCTTCCTCCGATCGATATGGGTCTACTCGGTGCGATCTTGACTTGTCGCCTCTTCGAACAAGCATTGCCGTTACCGTTCGAGAATATTGAAATCCCTCGTTCACTGTTTGCATAGATTTGTTCCTACGCTCGTCAAACCAGTTTACGCACTTGTACCAAGTACCTTCGACGATAGCCACAACGGGCAACATGCGAACCGCTTTAAACACTCGGTTCAAAGATTCTGATCCATTGCTTGTCATGATTCCCCAACGGTATCCCTTATCAAAGCATTGTGCCCACTTTGCAGGATTCACCGGTTATGTTTGATCATTCTCTCTTTTTTTACCAATTGACTTTAAATATTCATATGCTCCAGGATATTGTGCTTTTATAGCGTTCATGTTTTCTTTGAATCGACGGGGCTTCTTCTTCGAGGCTGCCAACTTAAAAAGTTTTTTTAGATTCTCGTCAGGAAATTTCGAGTATACATTCTCGGCTACATGCTGCATACAATATTGGTGCACGGCTTCGCCGTTTGCCTCAGACCATCCATATTGCGGATGTTCGAAAACCGCCTTAATTCCCTTGTGTCGGTCCGATATTACACATATCTTAGCTTGTCCAAACACTTCTCGACGCAACCAATTCATAAACCAGCCCCAATTTTCTTTCTCTACCAATGCAAATGCCAATGGTATCAACTGACCCTCAACATCATAGCCATACGCCATCAACAGTCTTCCCTCGTAACGACCAGATAAGAACCCGACATCAATACTTATCACCGGTCGTAGGTATCTAACCGCCTCAATACATGGACCCCATGTCCAAGCCGCTGCCTGAAAGTAGCGAACTTCAGGTCGATTGGTTGGCTTCGTCATAATCAAATACTTCGTTCCTGGATTGGTGGATTGAATCGCATTAAAATAACGAGGAAGCAAGGCATATGATCCCTCCCAAGAACCAAATTTTTTGGTTATTGCTAATTCCCGACCACGCCATAACTTAGCGTACGATGGATCAGCGCTTGGAAATTTTGCTTTAACTAAATGACGAACATTCTTAATTGTCATCACTGTATCCTCGTTCATCTCCTTCTTGATTGCATCGACAATTATTTTAGCGGTTAGTTGTGCATGATCCACTCGTGTGATCGACTGGATACAAGTGTGCGGGTACGGATTAGTTCTTATAGTCCAAGAATTAGCGCCTTTGGTGCACACCGCATACAACCTCCAAAAACATCTAATATCTTTACACTTCATCACCAACTTCGACCTATTACTGCTTTCTGTGGTGATCTCTATATTCCCTTTAATATGGTAATCACTAATGACCCATTGTAAGTGATCTTTCGAATTGAATACACGATTTACAGCTAGAGGATCGTCGGACGAAGTTTGTGCTTCCGTGCAAAATTCGTTGAAACCAGAAATATTACTAAGCTCCCGAACCGGGTGATTCTTCTCTGATCGTCCTTGCACGATCAATCAACGATCCAAACGATCGCTAGGATCATAATCCGGATCATCTTCGTTGGAAGTGTAATCATAATCTTCTCGAGTTTCCCATTCTCCCTCGTCGGGTACTATATTATTATCGTCATCATCTTCAATGTCTTCGGGAATATCAGATATGGGCTCATTAAGATCAATGTGTTGTGAATGCCTTTCTGGAGGGCTATGAGAAGTCTGGTGAGGGCTATCAGGAATTATATTATGATAAAAACTAATTTGATCGGTATTCTGGGAAATCACGACCCGAGGATCCTCAACTGGGTTACTAGTTTCAGGTAAATTGCTAATAAAATTACCAGCATTCTCATTTGGTACGACCTCAACAAATAATTCAATAAATCTCCAATTCATTTCCCCTCGTGCCATTTCAAATATCATTCGCCACTCTACCTCTTCACGTATGGGAATTAGACAAAAATAATATGCACTGCTACCTGCTGTGTTGTACCGAGCGCAAATATTAAGTGAATGTTGACTTTCAAATATTCCCAACTTCTGGTATATAATGTTTTGGACATTTCCGTAACGAATTTGATCATTTCCAGGAAAACTGAATTTAGGAGCACAACTGTACTCGATACCATAAGGTCCGTTACGTATCTCACCACCAAAATACACAGAAATTGGAATCATTTCTCTGAAGTTTTGCTGTGCATGAAAAAAAGTAAGTAACATATTATCATACTTATCAGGAAACAATTTTGACGAACTGAAGCCTCCAATTTCGAAGAGATCATGCATCATTGCTATTTCTAGTAACATATTAACATAATACACTAATTTCTTGTGAAACCCGTGAAGTTTTGAACAACTTTAAAATCTTATTTAACTTTAAATACTCTATAAAACTTATGTTAAAGGAATGTTTAACTATAACTTAGATAAATAAAACCGAATAAATAGAATAAAGGTACGTATATTACTAAAAGCATGTATGTATATATATATATATATAAGTATATACACACGAAGATAATTAATCTAGTGCAAAACAACCATATTAGTTTCCATCAAATGTTAAACAATTAAGTTTGGAGATTCGGAGTAGTATAACGAGTCACACGCCATATTTCAGTTCAAAGTAACTTGCCACATGTTTGTGCGCATCACCTATACATAAGACTATCTTGAAGAACCCTTGAGATTTCTGAAAGAAAATCCATGACCGTTCGTATGCTAAGGCTCTGCAACCCAACGAATTACAAATTAAGTCAGACAGGCGAATAACACACGAAGCGACGCAGAGAAAGGGGCGCAGAAAGGCCCAACCCGACAGCCTTGGGAAGAGATGCCTAGAATCCTCCGCCTATCCAAGATCCTCTGTGAACAAAAGGCTGACCCAGTAAAGGGAACAGGTCATTGTCATAAGCTATTAAATACTAACGATGAGTGACAATATAATCGTCACAGAAATCGGATCTCACGGGATCCCGGATTCCCTCTCTGCTGTCCTCGAATTCGGCCCCTCTCCTTCCTCTTACCCCTGGGCCCACACCCCACCTAGAATTCCTTCTCCCTGCTGTCATTTTCCCTACATCTCCTCGGGACCCCACGCGCACCTTTTTTTTTTCTTTCCCCAACCAATGCACACCTCTCTCTCCCAGGAGCATTTAATGCCCTTAAATGAAACCTCCCGTTTCCCTTCTTTCCTACCCCTCTCCGTCCCATCGGTTCCCTTTCTCTCCTCCTTTCTGGTCGCTCTCTCTTCTCTCTCGTTGAACCTCTCCTTCTTTCCGAACACAAATCTCTCTCTCTCACTCGATGCTCAAACAGCACCGCACTGTGCCTCCTCGACCGGTCCTTTCTTGCTGTCACTGAAATGACACCCTGCCTCCCCTTTTTGACTTATAAGCCGAACCACACGAGTAATCATGTACGAAAGCTCACGATTCGCTCACCACCTATTTCGTAAATGCCTATAAATGCCGAGACCTCACCCTCCCTGCCTTCCTCTTGCTGATCGTGATTCTCATGTGTTGAGATTAGATAAATTAAAATAGAGAGCAAATAGAGGCTGATCGAACGAGGCAGGGAGGAGAAGAGGGCCCCGATACGTGTGGTGGGCTTTGGTTTTGGGCATTCCGCCACTCGACCCTTGATCGCATCCGTGCCTCGTTTCGTTTACTGGTAAACACAGTAACCCTTTAGACACGAACCGTTTTGCTGATCTGTTTCGTAGTTCTGTGCGGTGTTCTTTACTGTTGTTGCTGTTGGCTTGTTTTCCTTGTTGTGATCTGTCTGAGGTATTGTGCTGCGAGTTTTTACTGTGCTGATTAAGTTATAGTAATGACCGATTTCTTCGTTTGTTGATGCACTTGATGACAGTGGCCATCGAGCCACTGTCGTGCTTAAAAACTCGACCCCTGATTTGCTAGATTTGATACTGAAGTCGATAGAACCTAGTATCGACACCCTGGCTGTCCATGACTTGACCTGTGAATTTTGACCCTGTTCTGACATGACTACCAGCATTTGTAGAATGCTGGCACGATTGAATTGTGGTGTTTTTCTTGCTGAGTTCTGGCATTTTCCATACTTGTATTTCGGTCAAAAACACTGCACTGGTTTGCCAGCACCAGTGCAGTGCGGGTCCTTGCGCTGGATTGTTTGTATTGCATGAGAGATGGCCCAGAGGTGGTGACTGGGCCCAAATGGGGTAAACGGGTTTAAAGCCACAAATTTAATGCTGGACTTAAAGAATTAAAAACATAAAATGGGCCTGCTGAAGCCCATATTGACCCATCAGATTCCACATGATCATTTTGACAAATAGAAATAAATGCAATAGTTCTAAATATTTTGGGCTTGGGCCCTATTTGGGCCGAGATAGGTATATACAAATATTACGAAATTAGCGGCCCGGCCAATAATATTTAGTAACTAGACCCGAGTAAGAAAAGGACCGAGAAAGGTATAATGGGAAATGACGATTATAAGCCCGTGCAGCGAGAGCTACGGCGATGACGTATGAGTCTCGGGCTTCCGATCCCACTCAGGATTAACACAAACCAAACATAAATTAAAAATAACCAACTTGTGTTTCTATATATTTTCTATATTATATTTATCACAATAAACAATATAACGTATAATATACGGCTCAGTTACATAGTAGGATAGTAGTTTGGCACGACGTCGTATTTAACATGATGACACTTGATTTATTAATAATGCGTAACGAATAAATTAAGTAACTAAATTTGACATAATACTAAACAATATAATTAAGTAATTATAACTGTTACTAAGTGTAATGTATAGATATAAATAAATAAATATATATATATATATATATATATATATATAGATATATATATACACATAAATATATATACAAAATAACCAAATAATAAATTACATATATACGAGCATGTATATAAGTTTATATATGATTATATGTTTATACATATATATATATATATGTATATATATACTTATATGTGAACTTATATATATAAATATATATTTAATTAAGTACACTCGAATCACCACCAACCACATTGAACTAAGTATAATTATATAAATAATATTATATATTGATCAATTTCTCTATATATCACATAGAATATATTGTACACCTAAACTACATATGAAAAACACTCGAATATCTAGAGTAAGACGACTAATTAATTATAATACATATAATACCTTCTAGGTGATACATATAAGTATATAAGTAACATTAATACAATACATAAAAATACACATAATTATGACTAAGTAAATATTTAAATTCAATGATAGATATATATTGATCTATTCCTCTATAAACGCATAACTAATATAATTACACATATTCGTTAGTATATAATTAACTATTTTTGTTTCTTCTTTTGATTAGTTAAATAATAAAAGTCCAACTAAAAGTAGTTGATTTTATAACATGCCTTCATAGTGATGTGTTATTTACATTCTTTGCCTTATCGTCCTGACGTCACACTGAATAATGAGAATAGTAACACACTCAGAACCACATTTAAATAAAAAGGACAGAAACAAGTGATTGTACCCACACTCACTGTGCAGCCGGGAACACTGCACGCAAGACTTGATTAAGTAATAATATTGAATAAAATAAATTAGGAGCATCAAGGACGTCTCAAACGTCGTTACATGGTCATTTGATTTCACTTAATATGTTACAAGTCCCTCGACTAATTAAACAAACTCGAAATAAATAAATAGGAGACCTAGTCGACTCGGACCCGCACACAGGGGACGAGACTGACACAGCTGCATACGACGCTGAGGCCAACGTGGACGCAACAGATCCTTCGATAGAGTAGCTAGCACTTCTTTCCAGGTGTGGATTCCTGGGGATTATATTCCTTTCTCTCTTCTTTAGGACCTACCAGTCTTACCTAAATTTAACTGCAGTACCAAATTACCAACAAATTATAATCAGGCCCGTAGATCTTGGAACTGTCATGAATTCATATTGGTAATTGAACCGACTATTTTGACCAACCTGCATTGCATGTCACCTGCATTCATATTGCACGTGAGATCTGTTATATGGATCGTATAGGCTATTAGACTACTTATAGGTAGATGCGTATCAAATATTATTTATATATTCTCGTCGGGAGTGATGAGAGTCGGGCCGGTGAGTCTAGCTAGGACGGATGTAGTCTGGGGGCATCGTGAGGATGGATTACGTACGGTAAACGGTTTCGCCCGTGGGGTCCATTTCTCGGGATGTCCCTAAGGACATTCGATCACTGCTCACCATCGATGACCATCACTTGATGGCTCGTAGTGCCAGTTAGAGTGTTTGATTTTCAAGATCCTTACTAGTATAAATATTATAATATCTTCCTTTGAGTGATTAAGGTTCGGTTTCTCAGTTTAGAGTATGCGTGTCATATGTGACGTATTGGAGCTATTTCGTTCTTTATATTTCTATTAGCCGATGTTTCGGGATCTCCTAATATTCGAAGGACTTCCTCCTTTGGCCCCTGGTTGGTACAGAGGAAGTCTGGGGCTCCCCTTTGGCCCCTGGTTGGTACAGGGAGTTCCCTTTTATTATTGTTACTCAAACGGGTAGTCGGTTCCTTATTTCCGTATGACGGCTGAGACCGAGAGTTTAATTTATTTTCTCATCTTTTGTGAGGGTAGGCTTCTCGGTTCGCTTTTTGATCGAGCGTGTGCTTTTATAGCCGCTCTGCATTTACCAGGGCGTTTCGTTCTGGAAACTCAGATTTTAGTTAGGCTGTGGTTGATTTGAGACCCGTCCAACGATTACGTTGGGCCTGTGGTTGATCTGGGACCCACCTAACAATACCCTTAGGCTTGTGGTTACGACCCGTCTGAGGGGGCGAATCCTGAAGTCCTACACCCGGGGTTTCTACTTTGACAAATCCTTTCTTGTCTGGGAGCCTTGATGTTATTCACCTTACTATCTATATATTCTATTATTCCTCATATTACTTTTGGGTTTCTTTCTCGTATCGTCTCTTGGATAGACTTACTGTTAAAAACGTGAAATGGTTAACTAATGCACATTTAGGTGTAGTAATCTAAATGTTAAGTTAAACTCGGTAAATGTGAATGGTCCAACTTTGAATCGGATATAATCCCAAAGGCTGGACCTTAATCCACACTGAGTAAATTTTTATAATTTACTCACGTTCCACGGTTGGTTGTGGGGTCCAGGTAAGGAGCAGGAGTTCTTTTGCTATCTAGAGGAGAGCGTTAGGATGGAGTTCGGCATCTTCCGTTTTGAAGATCACTTTAGTTGTTTCCTGGTTATTCTTTTGTTAGGATTAGTTTGTAGTAGGTTAGTTAGGGTCGATCCCACATCCTTTGATGGGATCGTCCTCCTATGTATGTATTTTATTTTTGTTTAGCTTCCGCTGTAAACTTTGTGTTCAGACGTTGAATTATATAATATATGTATTTGTTGGATGTTCACGTATTGTGTGTGAAATGTGTGTGCTTTTCCTTAAATAAAGTATAATAAACTATTCTTATTTATATTTCAAGTGGTCAACTAAGCCTTTCGTGTACTTGGAAATCAAGTACACGTGGCGGGATTAACACCCTTAAGCTTGTCATTATTTCTGGGGTGTGACATTTCTTTAAAGAAATTAGCAATGAATTAACATATGTATTAACATATTATTAATTAAGTATTAACATAGCAATGAATTAACATAATACACTTAATTAAAAAATAACATATTCTTTATACATTGAAATGACATACCTATTCTTTAATTAGGTCAAATTTGTGTATTGTTATTTTTTTTCAATGTATAAAAAATAACAATACACTAATTTCTTTAATTTTATCAATGCATGCAAATTAAGTAAATAAAAATAAATAATAAATTGTTATTAATGCATGCAAATTACTTTAATTTTATCAATTTTTGCATCTTTTGAAAGGACTACTTTATTTAATGCATGCAAATTAAAATAAGTAAATAAAAATAAATAATAAATCTATTTTATCAATCTATTTTACAAAATATAAAAATAAATAATAAAAACTAGATTAATCAAGAACTAACTAATTTCTTAACACCTATTAAATTATTTACAAAAATAATATTAATTAAATAATTAATAAAAATAATTAGTAAAAAAACGTACCAATTTGTTGACTATGGAAGAAAGGAGAAATCTTGCAAACTATGGAGTTATTAATCGATAAAATTACTCTAACTACACAAGAACTATAGCGTTATTAATAATACAATTTTTAACACTAGACCGGGATCTTAGTTTCCGGTTCTGAATCGGATTCTTAGTTTCCGGTTCGGACCGGAAACTTAGATCCCGGTTTGCTTATTTTCGTAAAAAAAAAATGTTTTGCCTATTTTAATATTTTTATATTTTAATTTGTTTATTATTAAAAATTTCGGGGGTTCCTACTTCCTACTACCGACCACTTTACTCGCTCCCACTCTCTCCGCACCGCGTCATTTCCTGCTCAATACAAAAAAAATGAAGGTAAAAATCGATCTGTTTTCCTTATTTTCGCTGATTATAGTTCCCAGATGCATTTTTTATCCTTTTTTGGAACTTCTTTATTCTCGCTTAAGCCGATGATTGGTCTATCGTAGCAAAGCAGTGTTAACTTGCTCAACTTTGTATACGCATACAAACTGTTTGATGAAATGCCTGAATGACAGATCGCTGTGGAAGGGTGCATGCATGGGGAACTTGATAAGGTCTAAGCAACTCTCAAACGTCTAGAGGAGGTCGAGAATACCAAGATCGACCTCCTCTTATGCTGTGGTGATTTCCAGGTGTAGGCTTGTTACGTGGATTTGGTTTACACTTGAACCAAGTATAAAATGTGCTAATTAAATTCTAGCTTCTAAAGTCTGAACTGGTTTGAAATTTGTTTGTGTAATTAGGCAGTCAGAAATGAGAATGACCTGCAGTCCCTAAATGTAAAACCAAAATACCGTGAAATGGGCACATTTTGGAAGTACTACTCGGGTCAGGAGAAAGCCCCTTATCCCACAATTTTCATTGTTGGGAATCATGGGGCATCCAAACACCAGTGGGAATTGTAAGATTTCTTGGAATAATTCATTTACTTCTTCCTTAGATATTTTACTACTAAATAATATCCTTGTGTCATTTTATCCATCTTGACATGTACAGTTGTGCCTGTACCGAGCTCCTTATACAGGTATTGTGGTTGTAATACTGGATAATATGATCTGACTGTAATAAAACAGAAAACCTATGTTTGTAGGAGATCAGCTCCTACTGACATGTGCATGTGAGAAATCCACATGTAAAATGTTTTATTTAATTTATTTCATCTTATTTATATCATTATATGGGGGCTTTTGTGTTTTTTTCTTTCTAAAATAGGTACTATGGGGGATGGGCTGCACCAAACATATACTTGGGTTTCTCTGGAGTTGTAAAGTTTGGAAATATTCGAATTGGAGGTCTTTCTGGCATATATAAACGGGCACATTACCTTGCCGGTACTTTTAAGAATGTGCCCTATCCATAGTAAAGTAAATATCTCAAACTGATTAGGTTTCATCGTAGGCTACTTTGAGAAGCTACCATACAGTGAGAGTGACATAAGGTCGATTTACCATGTGAGGTACTATGATGTGCTAAAGCTAATGCATTTAGAGGAACCAATAGATATATTCCTCTCCCATGATTGGCCTCTTGGTATTACTGATTATGGGAATTGGCAAAGGCTTATCAGAACAAACCTTTCTTCATACAAGAGGTGCTGCTTTTTCTTGACCCATTTCTTGCTTGAACAACAGTTTCTGTACTTATATTTCTCATTCTTACGAGGTTCCTTCTTTTTTAGGTGAAAAGCAAAACCCTAGGTAGCAAACCAGCAGCGTTGCTATTAGATAAACTACGACCACCATACTGGTTCTCGGCACATCTTCACTGTAAATTCCCTGCAACCATACAGCTTGGTGAAGGTGGCCCCATCACTAAATTCCTTGCTCTTGACAAATGCCTCCCAAATCGTGGTTTTTTTGCACGTGTAGCTGACCCCCTTTCCCCTGCCCTCCTAGTCTTTTTTGAATAAAATCTCTCTTTTTTATAACTTCTTAGTTAATACCGTCAGATCTGGGCCTTATGAAATAATGTACGATGAGGAGTGGCTTGCAATAATACGCAAGTTTAATGACCTCTTTTCATTGCAATAATACGCAAGTTTATACTTCTCATTCTTACGAGGTTCCTTCTTTTTTAGGTGGAAAGCAAAACCCTAGGTAGCAAACCAGCAGCGCTGCTATTGCTATTAGATAAACTCCGACCACCATACTGGTTCTCGGCACATCTTCACTGTAAATTCCCTGCAATCATACAGCTTGGTGAAGGTAGCCCCATCACTAAATTCCTTGCTCTTGACAAATGCCTCCCGAATCGTGATTTTTTGCACGTGTAGCTTACCCCCTTTCCCCTGCCCTCCTAGTCTTTTTTGAATAAAATCTCTCTTTTTTTTAACTTCTTAGTTAATACCGTCCATATTATAGAGATTCCATCAGATCCTGGGCCTTATGAAATAATGTACGATGAAGAATGGCTTGCAATAAATACGCAAGTTTAGTGACCTCTTTGCATTGACCCGCAGAGGCCTCCCACCTTGGTAGGCTTTCATCTCCTGTTATGTATGATCAAACATTTCTGGGGTGTCAATATGTAGAAGTAATGTATTTGGTTGGTTTTCTTTACAGGGTTGATAGGCTTGATATAAAAGAAGATCGGGAATGGGTGAAAAATAGATTAAATGGAAGGGGGCAAAAGCCTTATGATTTTGTGCAGACTGTTCAGCCATTCAATCATTCGCAGTTTATTTCCAATCCTTCATTAATCTGTACCCTTTTTTAAAACCTTGCTTATAGAAATAAATTTGAATTATATATTATTATAATTTATTGTATTAATAAATTAAATTCTCTTTTTTTAATAAAAGAAAGATGAAATTCTCATTTCACTTCTATATTTTGATTTTAGCTAACTTGGTTGGATTTGTGCACAGCACATTGTAGGAATCCACAAACTGAGTCACAGATGCCACTTTTGGAACAACCGTAACTACTGGACTTGGCAAATAGAGTGGGCACACAAGAACAGAGTAACACTTCTGAAGGTACATCTTATTACAGAGTAATATCTGGGTTTACACAGGGTAGGATACTAATAATTTGTTTGTACAGGGTAGGATTATTGAACCCATTTTAGTAATAATACAGGGTAGGATTATTGAACACATTTCAGTGATAATGCAGCCAAATATGAGCAAATCTAATCAAATGGAATGAGTAAAAATGCATATACTCATAATTTACATATATTAAATATTGTAAAAGTCATATACAAAATTGAAAATTTATATTGTTTAATCTTACATGTAGGAATCATGTACGTAAATTGATTTTATAAAATTTATTTCCGTGCTATGTAGCAACCTTGAATGTTAGTTGCATATGTTACTCTTAGATAAAACTATTAATTTTATTAAGCATGTATTAAGTATGTAATTATATAAAAAATTAAAAATTCATATGCATAATTGAAAGTTAAATCTATAATATCATTTAAACTATAACAATAACATTTTAAACTGAAATAAAATGGTACATGGCTAAATTCATATGCAACTTTAACTTATTGAAATAAGTTAAAATTGAAAATTTAATCTACATTACTGCCGAGTTATATATAGCACTTTTGCCCCGTACTAGAACAACTCTAAGACATTTAGCAAAATTACAAAGGCTTATTTAACATTTTAAACTCATCAATTAATAGCACTATGAATTGAATCAATTGATATGTAGTCTAGTGGTAGCTAAATAGAATGATTTTCTTGAGGTCATGGGTTCAAACCTCCTTGAGCACAAAGTTTGCATTCCGTTAAGTGGCCTTTAGTAATAGAGGCTGGGGTTTCGAGAACCCCTGTATGTCCAAAAAAAAGATTGAATCCTTACACGCACGCACGCACAAAACACACGCACCATGTACATACATACTAAGAATTCCATGTACATACATACATACTAATGTAATATTTTATCAATTTATTATTTTATGAAATTTGAATATCTATTTGGTAATCATCATTGGTCATATTATTATTATTGTTATTATTATTATTACTATTATTATTATTATTATTATTACTAAAAATAATGATGATGATCATGATGATGATGATCATGATGATGATCATCATCATCATCATGATGACTACGATGATGGTGCTGATTAATAAATAAGTATCCTTCAAAGAAAAATTATAGAAGATTTGACAAAAAAATTAGACAACATATAAAAATGATAATTAATAATAATATTACTCATTAGTCGTAAAAGGGCTGCCAGCCCAATAAAACATGACTATATGTCTCTCTTTATTCTCTCATATAAACCTAAATTGCAGCCTGTCTTCTCCCTCTATCTCTTATGAAAACCTAAATAGTGGCCGCATCTTTCTCTCTTGTATATAAACCTAAATCTCAGATGTCTTCTCCCTCTATCTCTCATGAAAACCTAAACAGCGGCCACATCTTTCTCACTATCATATATATAAATCTAAGAACTTTGCTACAAAGCCCCAAGTTTTACCTCCCACAGTGCCCCTCCACCTATGGCTGTGGGGTCCACCACGTGGGTGAGACCCACTCATGTGGGGAGTGGAGGCATGGTGGGGGGGGGGGGGGGGGACAAGGGGCATTACATATTTTTCCATAAATCTAAATAGCAGCCGCCTTCTCCCCTCTCTCTCTCATGAAAACCTAAACAATGATCGTCCCTTTCTCTGTCGCTAGTTTGTTATATCTTTCCTTTCACCACAAAACTAAAACAAAAGAGAAACATATCACAGGTCTTTAAGCTGTCACTAGATGTATTCCCAGGTTTGTTATATCTTGTAACTAGATGTACTCCCAGCAAATCACATTGTTGCCCTGTTACTAAACCACAACTAGTTGTCAAAGTTAAATATGAATATTCTATGTTGCCCCAGGTTAATGAACTAAGGAGATTGTGGCTAAGTAAACTCATTAGATTCGTTAAAATGTATTTCTATGGTCAACTTACATAGTTTTCATTGGCCATCATGTGTCTTTTTCAATCATATATGTCACATAGTGCACATTATGAAATTAGTATTCATTACATTTAGACGTGTCAATATGAGGTTCTGCAGTCGAATTACATTGTTGTTGTTTTGTGTTACCAAATTAATTAGTAGATGTAATTCTTACCAAATTATAAAATATGTAGATGTGTATCATGTCGATGGATGCGAAAGATAATGTTATAATCACGCTATGCCATTCTGAACCGGAGAAATGACAAAATTTTGGATGTTTTAGCAAACTGGTTTTCTCAAGTAGAGGTAAGCATTCTTCTCATACTATTTAATCCGTTTTTGTAAATTTTTCTTTTTGGAATTTCAAGTTTAGGCAAATTTATAATGTACAAGTACAACTAGCATTTACCTTGAAACATAGGTGTAAAAAATTATATGTAGAATATTTTGTGTACCAGGTAGCTTGCAACTCTTTTATCTAAATTCATTCTCGTTTGACACATTTTATTGAAATTCTTATTTTAATAGTAAGCGTTTTAAAATTCAAATCGAAGGCTCCTCCCGTTGTCTTGTTAGACTTTTGGTTAATCTTATGGCCGTCGTGCTACTTCCATAAATATTACGAGTTACATGACCAACCACAAATTTTGTGGCGAGTTAATTTATAGCAGATTATTTATCTAGTTAATGAATGCCCCGTCCATTAGTATGATTAATTGATATACTACACTAAATTAATTCATATATCTAATTTCATCAATTATTGATTATTCTACATTGTGTAATTATTTGTCATATGTAGAGGTGGCAGAACTTGACCCGACCTGAATCCGGCCCGACTCGACTTGATATTCTGATAAAGTCAAACTAACCAGAACTCGATCCGATCCGGACCGATCCGAGATGACTCATATCCTGAGATGAAGCGACACATGAGCGATCCGAACTCGACACAATCCAGACCCGAGACGACTCGTAACCCGAGATGGCGCGACACATGAGGACCTGACCCGACCCGACTTGACCTGATACAACTCGTAAATCTATCTAATCCTCTCTTGCCTACATCATAATATAATTATACTAACAAACTAACATCAAATAAAGTCAAGATTTAATAACACAATTCAATAACGCGGTCTGATCTTGTTCGATTGAACTTAAAACTCAAAATAATACTCAAAACCTGTCGATGCAATCCGACCCGATCCGATCCAACCCGTTATCCGAAAAAGACCGAAGCGATCCGATCTCACCCGACCGAACTAATGACCCAAAAGTTGTCGACACTTGACAATCTGAAATCCGACTTGACCCGACCCGACCCGACCCGACCCGACCCGACACGCAACCCATCTATTGTCGACAGTCAAACTAACCCGACCGACCCGACTCGACTTGCCACCTCTAGTCATATGTTTATAAAAATTCTAAAAGAAAATTTTGCTTCTTTCTTATGGTAAATGAACTACAATTCTTGGCTTTCTATGCCTTATTTGAGAATGGGTCCCTTCCATTCAGTGTCATTACACAAGATACTAGTTCAATCTACATTATCACACATCTCTAATTCTGTTGTCCTATGTTTACATACACTTCTTCATTTGAATATGAGTTTTGTATGTCAAATAAATAAATGAATAAACAAATCATTACATCATACATCATAGTTTCATCACTGTAAGGATTGTTTGATGCAGTGTTTCAAATGACCTCGTAGATGCATGCAATGACCACCAGAGACACATCATCATCATTGTGCGTAACATTTTCTTTTGAACCAATTAGTTTTACTCTCATTGGTTGTGTTTTTATCCAGAGTGCATTCGAAGGTGACTACATCAACTTTGCTAACAATCTATTCTTTTTTCATGTATAAGAGGAAAATATGGATAGTTTTAATGGCATTACGTGCATATATCACTACAAAATGATTTATATTTGCAGCCCTAAAGATACATTAGTAAGATATAAATTTAAGCCAAGTGTCAATATCAAAGGAATCCACATTAATACATTATGGTTGGGTGAGGGAGCATGAATAATTTTCATTTGTGGTATGGGCATTCTGGAGAAACAAATACTTATTGTTGGAATGTCTGTCAGACTCGTGTCAAATATGAGTTTCTGTGATACTTTCACTTGTAAATATTTTTATAAAATTACCATCTAGTCTATAATAATGGACCCTTTTGCAGCGATCTGTACTTGATTGCCATAAAGTTATCCATATTTCCCTGTTATAGAAAGAAAAAAGATGTTGTTGGCAGGGATGATCCAACCACCTCTTGATTGTAGCGTGGACAAAAATACAATCAATGGCAGGATTGGCTCAAAATTATATGCTAGCACACAGATGATATGTGTTTGTGTGTGGCAGTATCCTTACATGCATCTATGAGGACATTTGATTCATCACACCAAACAGTTTTTACGGTGACAAAACTATGAAGGTAATAGTTTATTCTTTAGTTATTTGACATATATACATAGCACATATTAATGGAGAAGTTTTTATAAAAATAGCACAACAAAATCACACATGTTGTACAAGTATATGTTCGAAGAAATTAGAAGTGTGTTATACTCTGGTTGAGTTTAATTGTGTAATGACACTTAATGGAAGATATACATGTAAGAAAGATTAAATGAGCATGAAAAGCCCAGTACTCATAAGATTATAGTTTATTTTTTACACATGGAAAGAGACAAATGATGTAGAATGTTTAAAAACTTATGACAAAAGAAACACATATCCTATAATCAATAATTGAAGACATTAGATATATCGATTAATTTTGAGGGTGTTTATGGCTATCTTCATAAGGACGTGTTCGGACGGATTACTGTGCACCACGTGCAGTGTTTCTAAGTTAATTCTCACGCACATTTTCAGACGTGGGAAGGAAACGAATGGAGCCTAAAAGTAGAGCCACGAACCCCCCCCCCCCCCCCCCCCCCACACACACACACACCCACCACCACCACCACCAAAAAAAGAAGCAAATAAGAGCCTGTTCGGAGATAAATTTTAAGAGGGTGTTCGAATGTCAACTAAAGAGAATGAATGGTTTTTTTTCCATTTGGGTAATTCATCTCTTGTCTGTTCGGCAATACATTTTTTTGAGGTCTGTGTGCCAATTCAACTCCAATAAAAACAATTGTTGTTCATGGATAACTAACAATTCAGTCCTAAATTTTATTTTCTCAAGTGTTATTGGATTCTGCGTTCTCTCTTCCCATCTCTTTGGGAATCTATTAATTTCAAATAGAGATACCAATACTCATTTATTTCCTTGCATATTGTGTTCACCGAACGCTAATAGGGCCTTGTTCTATTCTATATACTCATGGCGCAACATTTGCGTCACTGTTTATTTCTACAGTGAAATGAGCAGCGTTTTCACTATTCACAGCTATAGTAAAATCACTGTAGCTTTCTTTTTTGCAATTTTTCTGTTGCTTTTTTGTTTTTTATTATTTAAACGGTTTATTATAATTGTATTATTGTAATACGAAAGTTTAAAATTTAACTTTTTTCGCACGGAGCTCGAGTCGTACGCCTAGTGGGAAATCAGAACCAGTGGTTGAATTTGTGTATTTTTTATTTCTATGTTTTCAGAGAGACAATGGAGTTGGGAAAAATAACAATTAGGTCTGAGTGAATTAGGGTGTGTTGGGTTGTTTGTGTTTCGATGGGTTGCATAGGGTATTCCAAGAAGGGTTCGGCTAGCACTTTATGTAATTGGGAAATGGTTGGTTTTCCCATTTATGATATATCAAAAACACTTGATTCTTATGAGAATTTGAAAATTGAGTTAGACTCAATTATTTTTTGCAAGAGGGAAGGAAATGAGCATGTTGAAGAGATAGATTTCGAAATCCACTATGTTTAATTTCCCAAGAATTATCATGAGCCGAACTTGTCCTTAATATTTTCTCTTGGGAATCAAGCATTTTGTTCATTTTCATTGGAAGACGGACCAGTTCTCATCTAAAAAATTCGATGTCAAATGTAGGGATGTAAACGGATGGAATACGGATAGATAATTGTCTTATCGTATTTTTATTTGAGATACCGTTACAAATTTGAATAGTTTCGAATATTAATACGAATAATATATTATTTGGATATCGAATATGAATCGAATATCGGATGAATATAAACACGAAAGTAACATAATTTGGATAATTAAAAAAAAATATTGATTTGTTGTATGTTTATTTTTTATTTTTTTTAGAAAATATTATATGTTTATTCAAATACATCAATAAATTATAAAAAAAATCTTATAAATAAATAAAAATTAGATCTAAAATTAATTAGATTTGTAATTTACATACAAAATTTAATAATATATATATAATAGTTTTTTTTTATGAATTCGTATACAATCGAAGAATATCGAATATAGATATCTTGGATAATTTTGGATACTGTTAGATAATAACTAAATGATCGGATACGGATATCTTCGTACATGGATATGAATAAAATAATTTTTGTTATTTTTTGAATACAAATTCGAATAAAATCATATATTATCCGATCCGTTTACACCCCTATGAATGGTGCAGTGGAATAAATTCTGATTAGACCAAATTTTCGTAACTTGCCCAACGATAACCATGATTTCGAACACGACCTAAATCAAGCAGAAGTCCTGAGGAATTCGTGAAGTTCGCCGAGGAGACTAATCGAAAATGCCTGAAGGAATGGGTAAGAGAAAGAAAGAATTAAACAAATGGTAGCCCAAAAGTCTAGGCTGAAATGTCTAAGAGCATCTTCATTTCTGAAAATTTTGAAGTTTCTAATATGTAGTGGCAGTTTCTAAATGAGTTTCAGAGATGAAGATGAGTTTCTTATTTAGAAATTTTGCTCTAGAGTTTTTTATTTAGCATTTTGCTTTAGAGTTTATAAACTCTGACGTGGCTTAATCATTGGTTAAAATTGATCGGTCTCTCACAACACTGATAGTATTTGCTGATGTGGTAATTAAGAAATTCTAACTTTTTAGTTTCATGGATGAATGATATATAAATTAAAGAAAGATTAAATTTCTAAAATAGATGTGAAAATTATTTAAAAACTTTAAGAGTTTTAGGAATGAAATGAGATGCTCCATGGACCAACATTTTCTGCTGTAGAATATATTTTTGGTAAGATATTTAAGCCGAGTGTTAGTATCAAATAAATCCATATTGAATTATTGATACATTATGGTGGGACCGTGGGAGAAAGAGCATATATAAATAGCTTTCATTTTTGGTACGGTCATTTTGAAAAAAAAAACAAATATTGGTTGAGTTTTTGTCTACTTGTGCCAGAATATTAAATATGCAATAATTATCGATGAATATGCCCTCATTATTAACTGTTGAGAAATTTTATTTAAGTATTTTATCATTCACTTAAATTGTAGTACTAAATGGTAATAAATTCAAATTTGATACACTATCACACTGAAATTGGACCGATAATTTCATTATTTTCAATTATAACTATTAACTAGTGAACAAAGTAGTATCCTCCGAGAACTTGAGATACAGAAATATGATAAAATTAAGAATTGATGGAATAATAGGACTTAGAAACCAATTATTTTCTTGGCAAATTTGATATTCTCAATTGGCAGTTTTGCTTTGGTTGATTCCTTTTACTTTTTTGTACATTGGATAAAATCAGACTCTTTTAAGGCTATTAACAGAAAACTATGCAGAGTTCCTCACAGCTACTTGGCAACAAAGTTCGTTTCAGGCTACTGGTATCTATACAGGCGAAAGGGATAATCAGAATGCAAAAAATGGAAACACAGGCGTTCTCTCTACCTGTTCAAGCATATATGTTAAATGATACAATTTTCAGGAAGTACAGATCATGGAAACACACCGACCTTCCCAGAGAAAATTGTCACTATAAAGTCCTGCCCCGGTGAGGTCTGTTTATGATTGTTTCCTCATTAGGTATTAACCATTTTTTGCATATTTTTTCATGAGATTTTTTTTCACTATAAAGTCCTGTCCCGGTGAGGTCCTCCCCTCAATCCACTCTCCATCCAAACACGATGAGGAGAGTGGCCTTTAAAATTGTCAAGCTTGTTCTAAATCTTGAAACTACCTTGTTACTTAAATAGTACAATGCAAGAGAGGATCACTTTCATTGCGGCCACAATCAACATCTACAAATTTGACAAAGTCCCAACATCAAAACACAAGTCAATTGGAGCCGCAAGAGACTTTACTACGGCCACAATGAAGAAGTGCAGATCCAAAACAGAGAACTTGCAGGTTTTCACTCAACTCTCTTGTTGTCGCAAGACAAGTTACTCTCCATATTCAGAAGTCGGCCAAAAACTATCCAAGTCACTTGCGACCACAATCAGACTCCATTGTGATCGCAATTAAACTACCCAGAATCGACTTCTGCATTTTTTAGAGTTATATTTTTAGGATTTTTGCTCCAATATAAATACCTATTTTTCTAGGACAAATATGTTACGTTTTAGCTAGAAATCTGAGGATTTAGAGTTAGTTATCTTGTCAATGTGTGAAGAAGAATAAGAAGAAGAAGAAGAAGAAGAGAAGACAAAGTCAATTCACAACAAAAACTTGATTTTATCTCTTATTTCTTTTCTTTTTCTTTAGAAATCCTTTATTTTGCTATTTTTTGATCCTTAGCCAGGATTGGCTAAGTTTGTATTAGGTTTTGTTAGGAATGGCTTGAAACTATGTTGTATGCTTATTTGACTTAGTATATTTTCTGAGATTTATTTATGACTTGCTTTCGATTTTATTTGTTTGTGATCTTAATCTAATTGCACATCTTAGGATTTAATATTTGCAATTGAGAATTTGAATGTTAGATCTAGACCATAGAAAGTAGGGTAATCAGTA
Source organism: Eleocharis quinqueflora (assembly GCA_964058865.1). Lineage (NCBI taxonomy): Eukaryota > Viridiplantae > Streptophyta > Magnoliopsida > Poales > Cyperaceae > Eleocharis > Eleocharis quinqueflora. The sequence goes on from CAXKVX010000522.1 coordinate 140,866, forward strand.
GACTAAGTATCGAAACACGACATTTGTTGATTGCATGTCTTATCTAATTGTTTTAATGAATTGTACTAAGTACCCCGATGAGAACTACATTGACTTAGAATAATTATGACGATGGATCTTAAAGGGTTTATGCTAGTATAACCAAGTATCGAGAGGTGAAGCCTTTGCTAGTTTAAACACAGTACCAATATAGAAATATCCTTTGGTACCATAATTGCATACGAAACCTTCACATTACTTCAGGAAAATTACTTTCAAACAAGTATCAACATTAGTGAAAAAATGCACCCTAATAAGTCCTAATCACGATCGATTATCTAGTTAGAAGCTTAATTAGCAGTGTGGTAGGCTTATAGTCCGACAATAAAGGCCTTCAGACACTGCAAACTCATCATAAGAATTGATGGTACACATTTATCTGGAAGGTATAAGGGAAATATTTTAGATGCATGTGGCTTCGATGCTGCTCCCTTGCATTCGCCTTGGTTGACACCGAGAATAACAAATTTTGGGAGGATTTTATGAAATTTGTGCGTAGGAAAGTGGTTGATTCGCGAGTTGTGACAGTATTCTTAGATCGTCACAAAAGTATCTTGCGGATTTTCAGTCAGGCAAACCTAAGATGGAGTATCCAAGATGGACAAGCCATCCATCGATATTTTTCAAGGCACTTATGTCAAATTTTTCACAAAAGAATATACAACAAAAAATTAACAACGAGAGGCAAGCAATAAGACAAAATTAAAAGAGAAAGTTCCTCACGAGGCTCGATCGTATTCGCGAAAAATACCCCAACGCACTTCGCTTGTTGAAATAATATTTTACAAGTCGGTAAAATATTTTGCTAAGATGGACAAAGCTGAAAAGCGGTTCAACAAGATTCATCTTCTCTCTCAAAATCCAATCCCTATTGAAAGAGAGAAGATTAAGGAGAAATACACATATAATGAGAGCATACCGAAACAAGTAAAAATGTGAGGTTCAAACGGGTCCACGATATGTGGGCAACAAGATTAAAGCAAACAATATATATACGATTTGGTTAGAAGTGCCCGGAGGTACATGTACTTGTCAAAAATCGCAACTAACGACTATACATGTTCTCATATTTTAGCATGTTGTACGCAAGAGGACATAAGTAGTAACAGGTATGTAGCTCCTTTTTATCGTGTTAATAAATTGCTAGCAGCGTGGGCATCAAAATTTGAGCCCTTGGACAATCCTAACACTTGATCTGAAATTTCGCGACCCAAACTAGTACCGAAACCAACAATGTATGATGTTAAGAAGGACCGACGTCAACATATAAGGATTCCAAATAAAATGAATAAAGAAAATACATATCGACAAACATATACTTGTGGGCGATGCAAAAAGTCGGGACACAGCAGGCCACATGTACTGCACCCCCAACAACGAAGGTAATGATATACTATTTTTTGGTGAAATTAACAATTGCTAATGCTATCGCTCATTTAAGGTTTCAAATTTTATTAACACATGTAATTAGCACGAGGTGATCCTCAAGAAGATGGAGTTTGATCCATTAGAAATTGCATTTGTTATCTTGCTTTTTGTATCGAATTATTAGGACTTGCGTGCACTCTTTTTTGTGGAGCTTTATGTATGATAAAATATACTATTTTTTGGAGCTTAATGTACGATTAAATGTACTCTTTTATGAAGTTTGATTGTTGGATTAAGATAGTCAATTGTTATGGTACGATATGTGCAAAAAAAGATAGTCAATTGTTATGGTATCATAAATGTAAAAAAGATGTAAATTCTAATCAAATGTGAAAATATACTAGGGGCGCAAGTATTATATGCGCTCCAAAATGTTACTCCCAATGACTTGTGTCCCTAAAATGCATTAACAACCTGAAATTTGTCTGGAATTTCAGAATTAAGCGTATACTTTGGAGGTGCAAGTGTTGATAAAAAAAAAAATGGTCCAGCAGGAAATTCAAACTCATGACATTTCTCAAAGTCAACTCTTCTAACACAACCCTCTGTTGCTAGATCATTCTTATTTTTCGTAATGTATGAGACAAATATTCTACTGATTTGAATAAAATACTTAATTATTTTGAAGTATTATTTGAATAGAATACTTAATTATTTTGAAGTATTATTATTGTAACATATTATAAATATTATACTTCTCTGTTTATTGTTATTATTATTTTCTTCTATTTATATTATTATTTCTTTTATTAATTTTCTATTATTGATTTATATTATTATTTGTTTTATTATTAATGAATTATTATTATTATTATTATTTCTCTATATATTTATTTTATTTTTGTAAAAGCTTTTTCTTATTTTTCATTTAATTATTATTATAATCATCATTATTAGTACTATTAAAATCATTTGGCAAACTCATTTTATTAATATTAGTGATTTCATAATTATTATTAATATTACCAAGTATTACCAAACTTAGGGCATTTTTTTCAGAAATAAGCTTAGGAGCGAAAGTAATACTTGCGTCCTAAGTTGCAGGAGCCAACTGAACCTCATACCTGCAAAAAACAGTGCAAAAAAAACTAAAGTTTCGCGAAAAATGAAATTTTTCTAGATGTGCAAGTAATACCTACGTCATTGATCTTATCTATTGAAAAAATTTGATTTTTATCCTTTATGATAAAATTCAGCACATATCAATTCCATATCGATGCGCATATCACTATATCAGCTCTCTGTTATAACCTAATTTAATATCAGCATAACCGTTATCTCACGAGAAATAAATTACATTGCCCGTATTTTTCTTCGCATTTCTAACTTGTGACCGAATTCCATTAGTTCCATGAAAATGAAATGCATAACTGATGCAAAACTTGATTTAATGATGACGTGCAGCATGCTACAAAAATAAAATGTTGTACCACCACGATGCATGCTTCTACTTTCTTCTTCTTTTATCATTCTATGGCAAGTGCCAGAAAATACAAAGTTCTAAAAAAAGGCTTCTTATTGGATCGATAAATATACAAGAAACATCTGTCTGTAATGACTAATGAAATGCACAATAAAGTGGAACAAAATTAACTCTCGTGTATGTATCAAATAACCATACAGAAGACACTTATCGGCGGTGACCATGTCGACCTTGGGCACTGGCACGCGGTGTGAATGATCTAGAGGTCCGAGGTTGGGGCAAACGGGGGAGACCTAAAATTGCTACAAGGCCACTAGCAAATGACGCAATGGCCGCAACTGCAAATGACGGAGAGTTTCCACCGCCAAAAAGCTGATCAAGTGGGCCACTTCCTAGAGACACAATCACCTGCTCACAAAAGTTATGATAAGCAATTTCATATTATTAAGAAGAACTGCAAAGAAAGTGTCGGAGAAATAATTACCTGAGGAATTACAATGGCTAAATTAAGAATACCCATAGCCAATCCTGTTTCACAACAGATGTTATCATCTTTAGTTAAGAATAACCAGAGCAATATAAAGGGAACCAAAAAAAAAGAAAGTATATATTTACCTTGGCCAAGACCAAGGGGTTCTATCCTAGAAGACACCATTGCATATGGAATACTATATGTGACCTGCACAATAAAAATAAACAAATAATCAATGTTCTTCTCTAAATTTTAATTGGAAACACATTTAAATTTTTTCCAGAGCAAGCAACAAATTTACGTACTGCCAAAGGTGCGCCAAGAATAGTGAAGACAACCAATGAGGCAATCACGATCCCATTGGGCGGCAGCCCGTTAGGCCCATAATCTACATTGCCGGCCACATAGGCAATCACAAGCATTGCTGAGAAACAAAAGCACATTATAATATTTGATACGCCCCAGACAAGCCCCGCCCCCCATTTATGGCACAATCTCTCCAACACAACTGAGGTGAACCCCAAGACAACTGAATTCAACATGAGTCCGAATGAGCCCATGCTAACCCCAGAATGGTAAACAAGGCCCTTATCTGGGTCACCGTGATAAACCTCACGACCAAACCAATCAGTGTCAAATAGTATGAAAGGAAACCACCCAACCCATGTGAGTGCAGTCACAATCAATGCCATCCAAACTGGTAGGGTAAAATATTTAAAAGCCCCAAACAGTTCCCATAAGAACGCCTCCTGTGTTTCATGTCCATTGGAGTCTTCTATGGTTACGTACGTGCTTTCTTGTACCGATGTCACAGTGATGAAAGTAGTGATTGCGAGGACAATTATATCCAATATAAAAGCTGATTTTAGATTGGCACAATTAATGCTGCATGAAGATGTAATGGTGAAGGGGAAGATGATGTACCATCCACTGAATGAACCAGCCGCAAAGCCAAGAATGTTTCCCAGTGCCATAAAAAGGGAAAAATAGGCATTTGCTATACGGGTTCGTCTGTGATCCTTACCTGGATAAAATAGAGGGCATTGATGAATTTAGAAGCAAAGTCTAATTCTATTATATAGACCACATTGTTTAGAAAAAGAAAACAAAATCGTTTACTTTGAAGCAATTGGCTTTCACAAATAAAACATTTCTGAAGAGAGGAGGGGGAATTGTCCTATTGGTATCAAAATCAAAGAAAAAAATTTAACAAGCTAGTTTATGTTTACCTTCAAAGAAAGATTAATATCAATAAAAATGCTAGATCATGCCTTATTAATTATAAACACTTTCTTTCTGGTACCTCTACCATGCAAATTAATAAATTTACTCAATGGGACCCATATTTTCTAGTGGAAAATGTGTGCAGTATAATTTCAACCAGTAGTTACTAATTTTAGATTAATAAAACTGACATATCATTATCACCAGAGTTGCATTGTTTTATTCTAATTTGAATTGAGCAGTTGAGACGGTCATTTATTCAAAAACACCTATAGCTATCAAACTACTCTCTATCTCTATATAAGAAAACATATTTTCAATGGAAGTACAAACAGAAATGCCAGCTATAACAAAAAATATCCCAAGCTTTAGTAGATAGTGATAGGGAGACACCATCAGATTGGAATTAGGAAAAACCCTACTCCATCATTACACCTCCCTAAGCTGGAAAGGATGGCTAATAATTTGACAAAAGACTGGTTAGGAAGGGCCAGACCAACTTTTGTCTTCTTTAACCAGAGCTTATCTATGGTAATATTGCATTTGAATCCTCAATAATCTACCAATTGCATACAGCAGAAAGAATTGCAGCATAAAACAGGGTAGAGAAGAAGATACATAAGACAATAACTATAATAACCATTTAACTCCTTAAGAGAACAAAAGAAAAGGCATCGTTCAGAATTCAAGAAACACTGTACATTAATGACACATGGAAATTGCAAGTGATTAATGTTAAATTCTGATTGAGGTGTCAATTAACAAAATTCCCCTCCAGGTGGCCAAATGATAATAAGAAATACTACACCTTGAGGAAACCAATATTCACATAATGAATAAAGAGTACAGGGTTATATTGCAAATTTAAACTCACCGGTGAGATCTGCCAGTAAGGCCCGGCACGGCCCCTGAGTGGCATTATTTCCCACATCAAGCAACCAAAACCCAATCACATAAACCACCACAGCTCTTATCTTAACCACACCGGACTCATTCGAGTCTCCCAACAGCCTCCCTAGATCAGCCGAGAACCCCACAATCAACACCGATGTCGCAATCACTGCCGCTCCTCCCGCAATAAACGGTCTCCGTCGTCCCAGAGGCGAGTCCACACGCACCCGATCACTGAGGTGGCCAACCAATGGTTGAACTATGAAACCTATAGAAGAGAAGAGAAGAAATTAAAGCTTCTAATTCGTTGAAATAGTCCCGTTGTAGAATTTAATTCTGTGTGCCAGATAGTTGAATGAACCAGTGATTAATGAATGAATGATTTAATACCTGAGAGGGGTCCACAAAGCCAGATGAGACTAGCGAAGGCATGGGGAATTCCGAGCTCTTGCACGTAAGGAGTTAAGAGGCTGAGTTGTAGGGCCCACCCGAACTGGATCCCGCATGCGACGGCAGCGGCGCGGAGGAGGCGACGGAGAGGGACCTTGGGGCCAGGCGGAGGTGGAGTGATGGAGATGGAAGGTCGGTTCCGGCGAGCACCACCTGCCTCCGCCTCGGCCGGAGGCATGGCGTCGGAGGAAGAGGAGAGATGCGATTAGGTACGACTGATACAGGCGGATATCGAAAATGTTGGTTGGATCGTTTCGGAGTGTAGTGAGAGAGAGAAGAAAGAGAAAGGATTGGAAAACGTGCAGTGATGAAGAGATGAGATGAGGTGGGGTTTCCAATTCCGATTCGAATTCGATTTGCGATACCTTGCCTCTTCTGTGATGGTTGATCTGTTCTGAAACCAAGAAGGCAAGGAAGAAAGTAGCAAGAGAGCAAGAATTAGTACTTAGTAGTGCCTGCTTGATTGCTTCGGTAGGTGGCAGAATTTGATTGGATCCGAGAAATTCGTCTGATTCGGTCCGATTTGAATTTGATCCGATTCGATTTTTTGATAAAATCAAACTATTCGAACCCAACTCGACCCGACCCGACCCGAGATGATCCGTAACTCGAGACGGAGCGACACATGAGCGACATGAGCCCGACCCGACCCGACCCGACCTGAACCGACCCGACCTGACCCGATATTTTGATAAAGTCAAACTACCCGAACCCGATCCGACCCGACCCGACCAAAGATGACCCGAAACCCGAGATGGCGCGACACATGAGGACCCTAGCCCGATCCGACCCGACCCAAGACGACCCGTAACTCGAGATAGAGCAACACATGAGGACCCGAACCCGACTCGACCGACTTGACCTAATGCAACATGTAAATTGATCTAATACTATCTTGTCCACATGATAATCTAATTTTACTAACAAATTAACAACAGATAAAGTCAAGATTTACTAACACAATTCAATAATGCGATCTGATCTTGTCCGATTGAACTTAAAACTCAAAATAATTCTTGAAAGTTGTCGGTGCAACCCGACCCGAACCCAACCCGATCTCGCTCGATCCGACCCAAGACCCGAAACTTGTCGATGCATCCCGACCTAAAACCCGACTCGGTCTCGCCCGACCCAACCCGTCTCCCGAAAAAGACCAACGCGACCAGACGCGAAACCCGACCTGACCTCGCCCGACCCGACACATGACAACTTGAAACCCGACTCGACCTCACCCGACTATTGTAAACAGTCAAACTAACCTGACCTGACCCGACCAGACTTGCCACCTCTAGCACGACACATGAGGACCCTAGCCCAATCCAACCCGACCCGAGACGATCCGTAAATCGAGATGGAGCGACACATGAGGACCTGAACCGACCCGACCCGACCTGATTGTCTGATACAGCCTGTAAATTAATATAATCATATCTTGCCTACATCATAATCTAATTTTACTAACAAATTAACATCAGAAAAAACCAAGATTTACTAACACAATTCAATAATGCGACCTTATCTTGTCTGATTGAACTTAAAACTCAAAATAATACTTGAAAGTTGTCGGTGCAACCTGACCCGAACTCGACCGGTCTCGCCCGACCCGGCCTAAGACCCGAAAGTTGTCGATACAACCCGACCCGTCACCCGAAAAAGACAGACGCGGCCCAAAACCCGACCCGACCTCACCCGACCCGACCCCAACCCGACTATTCTAGACAGTCAAACTAATCCGACCCGACCGACCCAACTTGCCACCGCTATTTGCTGCCATATTATTTCAAGGGGAGGGGAAGAACGACGAGTCCCTATCTCTTGTTATTCTCGGAGAAAAACAGTACGACCGGTTGATTGAAGCCGACGACGCTGACGTGATGCACGAAGTCCGCATCATTATAAAGTTTATTCGCGAGATCGAATACGGACCGTCGAATATGGAATAACATGATAATATTTTTCTCCAAGAATAACAATAGATATGATTCCAGTAACAAAATCATGTGCATAACTTTTTTTCTCAGAGGAAAATTTATGATCTGAACCGTTAGATTGAAGATACAGATTAATAATATAAAAACATTCTTGAATCATATGAGTGGTCGTCGAGCATTGATCTTTAATTTGTCGGTCCATATCAATATCCGCAGAGAGCGGAGAAAAAAATCCGCAGAGGATACGAGTTTGAGGAGAGGAGGGGTGGGGAACCTTATCCCATGAAGAAGTCGTTATCATCTGAATCGTCAGACTAAAGATCAACATTCGATCGTTAATAATATGACGCATGAGGAATTTTTGATATTATTAATCAGAATCGTTGACTTTAATTTGACGTACCAAATCAGACATTTCCTCTCCGTAGAGAAAAAAAATCTCTGCATAAGATTTCGTTCGAGGGGTGGTGTTTTGGAATATTTCATTTTGGATACTTGGCCAAGTTTATTTCGTGTTCATGGATTTTCACACACTGATGAGTATCTATCAGCTTGTGTCTATTCGGTTCAGAAATTGTATTTTAAGGTGTAATATTGTTTTCTTTTTTATTTAAGCCAGCAAGCAAGGTGCATTTTATTTACGTATTTTTCTTGCGGGCCGTAAGAATTTTTTTTTGCAAGACGCAAGAAGTTTATCTTGAAACATATCTGTTGCGCACCACCAACTGTTTTAGTCGTAACTTTCTCATACTATGTCGTAATTTGATGACTCAAAATGTCTTAGAAATATGAGAGAAAGATCTACAACTTTTATGTTTTAAGTTTTTCCAAATTAGAATTTACAATTAATATGGTCCGAAATCAGATCTGCTTGATTTTAAATTAGGAAAGAAGCCGCCAAAACTATAATCTCTTCTCTCTCAACTTGGCTCTCTTTCTGGACGGTTTAGAAGGAGAAAATTGAGATATATGGTTTAGAACAAGGAGGAAGAAGGAGGTTTATCGAGATATTATTTTTTTTCGGTTTTTCTACTCTTTTCTCATCTCTTATTTCTCTCTTACTCGTTGTAATAAATTCTTTTGTATTTATTCTAGTTAAGAGAGGCTAAACACCTCTCTAGAATTGTAGAAAATCCATGAAACTTGCTTACTAATAGATTAATTGTTTGAATCAATTGTTATTTATTATTGCTTATTTTTATCGCTTTTTATTCTTGGGTTTGAATTTGATTTTGAGAATTTGACAACCCAAATCCCAAACCAAAAAGGAACACTTGAATTTCTAATAAAATATAAGAAAAACCATTAGTCGTTCAAGAGACTCGTTAGGAATTTCTTAGTCATTTTTCCAAACACGTAATTACTCGATACCTCGACTTTGTACCACCTAACCTCAGTATGAGTTTTAGCACTAGTATAATTAAAAGCTAGACTAACCATCAGTCTTGACTATACTAGTGAAGGTATTCAATCGAGAGATCGACCTTTAATATCTTTATTATGATACCCGCCCAAATTACCAACAATTGTGACAACTATCAATGTATTGTGTTAAGTAAGCGAATGGTGAACCGACAATCCTGGGTCTCGCTTTATCGAATCAAAACCTCCAACTATTTGCTTTCTTTTATTTGATCATTGAAACAATCAAACAATCTCAATCAACCACTTCTCATTGTCTAGTTCTTAATTGTTAAGTTAGGATTAAGAATCGACTTGTCCTTGTGGATACGATATCTAAAGTACCCCGGCGACATGTTGTACAATTGCAACCAAAATACGATATTTCTAGAGTTAAAACTTAATATACAATAAATACCGATTTCATGCAGTGAAATGAACATTGTTTTAACTTGAACAATGTTTTAATTGTTTTATGACCAGTGTCTACTACATTAAAATAACTGTTGCTGTTTTTTTAACTATTTTATGACCATTGTCTTCTACCGTGCTTACCATCATATCTCGAATCGCAAATGCAAATTGACGATCTGAATTGTTGAAAATGTTGTCCATATAAAAATCTACTTAGAAACCGATTTTTTTAAACTTCTTTTATTATTTTATCAAATGGGTAGAAAATCGATTAAATTTGTAGGTTTGCAAATCGTCAAATTACTCAATTTTCTACCTATCCAATAAAATAGTAAAAAAATAAAAAAATATTTGGTTTTCAAGTAGATTTTAGTGTGGACGATTTTTTCAACGGGTCGGATCGTTCATTTGCATTTTAAAATTTGAGATATGATCATAAGCATGAAAGAGCTCTGTGCTTATATAAGTACCGTAGTCTAACTCTCTCTCTCTCTCTCACTCAATATATATATATATAATATGCTATTGTGCACTCATTACGAACCCAATATTAGTTCTGTCATTACGCTCAAATTTTAAATTTTAAAAATTCGAACTGTTGAACCAAACAGTTCAATATCATCTTCATATCAAATTCTTACTAGAGGCCAAATTTTTTATTTTTTAGAACTTTTTTACTATATTTTAGAGGAGTACAAAATCAGCCATATTGGATGGTCCACAGATCTATCAACAAATTTTACCACTCTAGAAAATGGTAAACCCTATAGGGGTGAATAGATAATAGTTCGATTTCTAGGTTTTTATATTTTATTGTGCGCGATTCAATTCAAATGACTAACTTAATTTCACAGGACATTCAATTCAACTCAATCAATTTAAATAAGAAGAATTAAAATAGATGAGTTTAGGAATAATCAAACTATTGTGTCTAACAATTTCTTTATATTTGTCGATTTGCAACTATCTTGAATTTTATCATGTTTTGTATTTGAGATTTTATATAGGAACTTCATAGCAAAATTGGAGTTGCAATCAAGGATATTCAAGAAAATTCAAGATCAAGCATCATAATATTAAATGTAAAATTACTTGTAACTTTGTTTAATTAAGGTTTCTTGAGCTTGAAATTGTAAAATCCAGAACTCAACCGTTAGCCAACGGTTGTCAACAGTTAGCCAACGGTTGTCAACAGTTGGTAGAATTCACATCCCCCGAACGGGTCAGCAGCAGTGGGACCCCCTGCATTCTCACCGCTGCTACAACGACGAAACTGCCCGCAATGTGATTTTGCTACAATACCAGCGAATTTACAGCGTAACAGTGCTGCCCGCTGACCCTTTCGGGACTCCGCGTTATTCCACCGGATACGAATTCCAATTGGTAACAGTTAGTTGATCTGAAATTCATAATAAACCTTGAATTTTTTCTTTGATTCCAGTCAACAACCGTTGGCAACGGTTAGCCCTCGAATAAACCTGAATTTCCATATTTCTAACCTTTTGTTCCAGCGAACAACCGTTAGCCAATGGTTTCCAGTCGTTAGCTAACGATTAGTTCTTCATTTCAAAACCATTCGTGTTTATGCCTAATCGTTACTAACGATTATCAACCGTTGGTAATGGTTCCCTTTGAAAACTATTTTTGGCAACCCTAATTCTGCTGCATTATATAAGAGAAGAAATTGTTTCTTTCTTCCTCTCTTGAAAATTTTGAATTTCTACAGCAGCCACCATCTTGAAAACTCCATTATTAAGCAAAAACTCCATTAATCCTTTCAAGCTCTCTTAATATTAATTAGCAAAAATCTTTTAGTGAACTTGAAGAAAGCTTTGTAACTCTTCTATTTAGCTATTGTGCTTATTCACGGGTCTAGTCTCTAACCTTGTATGTAAAGAGCTAGATCTCAACCTTGTAAAATAATTTTTTTAGATTAGTGCAAACGACTCGACCTTCGTATCGCGTTGGGAGTTCCGGAGACGTAGGCTCATCAATAGCCGAACTCCGTTATCATATCAGTATCAAGCGTGCTACTATTTGTTTGATCATTCCTCAACTCTTCTATTTAATTATTGTTATTTAATTAATTGAGTTGTTTTTGTTGGTATTGAATAATTTGAGTAAGACATTAAATTTGAATTGTGCATAATATATTAAATAAATCTAGAAATTGAATTGTAACCTATTCACCCCCTCTAGGTTTATCACAAACAAATTGAAGAACACGTGACACCGATATGTTAACGGAGTTCGGCTATTGACGAGCCTACACTTCGGGACTCCCGATCCCCCGACTTTTTGGCATTTTTGGCATTTTTAAATATTACTGTAAAAATAAGCTTGTGGCATTTTTGGCATCAAGATTGGTGCTATGAAACCTTCATCTTAAAATCACATTATTATTTTAGATAAAATGTTTTTATTGTTGTTTTTATATGAGTAACTCTTCTATGGAACAATTTTTTTATAAAAATATTAATACAATCAATCATATCATGAAAACAGCTGAATTGTCAAACCTATCACAAGATCACAACCCTCTTTTTTTCTGATTTGATATATGTTACGTAAAACTACATTGATGAATTTTTTACACACAATAATGCAACTTGCATACTAAACTAGTTATTCTGTTGATTATTGATATTATTGTCATTCCGACGTTATTCGCGAATAATGCAAATGCAATCTTTATTTATTTTTTTAATTCCCAAGCACGTCGTAATGTAACACTGTAATCTGACAATTGACAGATAAACAAAAGAATATAAGATGATAACAAAGAAACGTGGTCTTCCAAAACGAAGTTGCGTCTCTCGTGAAGTCACGATGAATTGGTCGCCTATTCCTAAATAGTGAACTTACATTACTTGATCATAATATCAGATCCATATAATCCATCTAACGAGTTAGATAAATGTTTTGTCATCCTAGAAAGCTTAGGTGGCTCATACCAAATAAATTAATTGTGTGTATTTAAAAAATAATAATAATAGAAGCAAACAACAACAATTGACTGCGGGCGTCAAGTTCCTAACTAGTGTAGTTGTAAGATACAAGACTTTCATGAGAGAGGTATGTGATTCAAATTCCAGCAGAGACAATTTTCAGAGGGGATTTTCAAGTTTATTTTCTGATTTCTTTGTGGGTGTGTGTTGTAAGCTTATGGGCAATAAATAAATAAAAACAATCAACTGCGAGCATTTCGATGAATCCAGACTGACGTGTACCAAAATGGACGGTTAAATTGAATCTGGACTACAAATGATACTATCACTTAAAAAAAGCGAAAAAGCGAAAAAATCAGATCATCTCCTCCGTTCCTCATTTCCATTCTTTGCTTTAGATACTCGACCAAATTTATTCTTTTCCTTCCCTTTCCAACTAATCAAGAACCATTCCACCGGTCAAGAATGGCCCATTTCGAAAAAAATCAAGATGGGCAAAATTCTTTGTTACTACTATTTAGTTGTTAGGTGAAATGGTTCAACCTTTCAATCAACCGATGCATCCTTTGATACACCACAACAATCGCAGATCAATGCCATCTCAATAGAAGAATCCAGACGTCCCTTGGAATCATCAATCATGCCGATTCTCTCCATTGCCAACATATTGTCTCCTCCAATTAATACTTTGTACTCTAATGTGGTTAAGTCTCGCTCATTTGTTACTGGAGAGAACTCGGGAACTCGAGCAGTCGTCTCTCCGCAACATTCTACCAAAAACCCTAATCTTGTAAAACTTCAATCTAAGCTCCACCATTTATGTTCTGAGAGAGAGAAAGGAAATTTGTGTTGCTATAGGTTGACGACTCAGGTCATCTTGCAAACTAGTGTCGTAACACTATTGTATGCTTCTTGTGTGGTCGTTTAGGATATACCTCCTCTTAGTGTCGTGTTATCACCATGCTTCCACCATCACCTTCTTTTCCTCCTCTAAAAGTTTTAGAGAAAACAAATCAACATATTTCCATCGCTTTTTCTTTAAACCCTGAGAACATCAAGCTTCGTGGTACTTTAAAAACCTAATAGTTCACGATCAAGAGGGGGTGGGTGCTATCTTTATCCAAATTTATCTGACAAACTCTTTTCCTATACATGATTGAACTTGGCTGGCAAGAGTCGTTCCTGGCAAAAATATTCTTTTAGAACCCCCTAATGATCAATGGAGATCTAGTGCCATTTCTAAAGGCATGATCCAGTTAGGACATGTAGGGTTTCTTATTGAGGCTTACAACCTTATTAAGCATAACATTAGGTCAGTCAAAACTCTTCCAATCTGGGTTAAAATTACAGGCATTCCTTATGAATTATTTGAGTTCATTAGAATTACTAAGGAATTAGGAAGATTTCTAATAGATATAAATTATGTTTGTAAAACTCATGCTGATTTACAGTTCTTAGATTGAGATTAGACGTGCCTAATGAAAATGCTATCCCTAGGAGTAGGCAGATGCTCTTGGATACTGACAAAGACAAATAGTTTTATTTCTTAAGTATAGAAGTAGATAAGTCAGACACATGAAGCTCTAGCGATGATCCTTGGAGGAACGGAGGAGGTAAAAACAAACCATACTGAAATCCTAAGGATAATACCAATATTCCTTATAGAAAATCTCAAATACTTTCTCCAAAACCCCCAAGTTCAAGTTTGGGTACTAATAATGATAAAGATGGTGCTAGTGGCTTAGGTAGTAAGAAAGATTCCCCCAAACAGACTTAGTATCTAGCTTAGGACTATTGGAGTAGATTCCCCCAAACAGACTTAGGATCTAGCTTAGGACTATTGGGAAGAAACTCAGAAAACTACTCATTTGCTTGTCCCTCATTTCTCTTATTCTGAATCTGAAAAAATCATTGTAACTATGGTAGAACCTACTAGCATTCCCTCATCCTTAACTAATGTCACTTTCTTAGGCACTTGTTCTTAGGAGATCTCTCCTGATAACTCTATTGATGAGGGATCAAGAGAGATACCTGCTGAAAATCTGGTGGAGGAACAATGATTTGATGCAACAGAATAATCATCAAAAGAAAAGGGGTTTGCTAGTAACTCTAACACTGAAGATAGACACAATTTGAGGCTTCAACTCAAGGCTAAGACTAAAGGCAAACGTTCTTCAATGGATAACAGTTATTCTTCTTACCTTTTAGATAATTTTTGTTATGCTCAATTTACTGATTCAGATGTTGTAAGAATATTTGAGGTATGTTGTTTCTCTTTTGTTAAAACTGAAGATATTAGACTTAAAGTTGTAGATAAATTTAGAACATTACTTAAAGATAAATTTGGAGCTTTAATGCAATTTTTAATATATCAGAAAGATAAGATTGTGAATAGAGACTTAGATGAGTTTATACACATCAATGAGATGGTCTTAGAAGACTCTCCTTTAAATATATAGGGTAATAATACTAGTCTTTAATGGTTAAGATCTTTAATTGAAATTGTAGAGAATTAGGTAAATCTAAGAAAATAACTTTAGTTAAGAAATATATCTCCAAACATGATATAGTTATAGTTGCCATTCAGAAAATTAAAAAAGAAGATTTTAAAAATAATTCTTAACATGCTTAGCTCCAATCCCATGAAATGGATATTCAAAACTTCTGATGGGAATTCAGGTGGAATTTTGGTTGGTATAAACACAAAAATATATGATGTACTTAGCTTTCATATTCTGAATTTTTCAATGGTAATTAGACTTCAAAATAAAAAAAGATTCTTTTATTTGAAATTTTACTACAGTATACGATCCTGTTTTAGCAGATCTAAGAAAATTATTTTTTTTCAGAATTAGAAAATTATTTTAATAATCTATGAAACTTGCCAAGTTAATTTGTGGAGATTTTAATATGATTAGGAAAATATCAGAGAAAATTGGCTCTACTCATAGTCATGTCATTAGTGCTAAATTTAATGCTTGGATCAACAACTCTGAACTCATGAAATTAACTTTAGTGGATAGGAAGTTTACTTGAGAAAAATCTATATTCTCAAACAATTATGCATTACTAGATAGGATCTTTTGTTCTACTGATTGGAACAATCATTATCAGAATAATATTTTAACTTCTTTACCTAGAATTCAATATGATCACAACCCTCTTATATTTTCTTCTAACATTAATATTAAGAAAAATAATAAACCTATCAGATTTGAAAAAACCTGGTTAGAACAAGATGATTTTAGAGCTCTAATTATAACTTGGTGGACATATTTCCCTCTCAATTCTAAAGACATAGGTAATAGTTGGAGGTTAAAATTACAATTAATATTATAAAAAAATTGAGGGGATGGAATAAAAAATCTTAGAGCAGACAAAAAGAGAAAGAAGAATTAATGCTCACAACAAATAGATAAACTTGAGTTACTTCAAGAAGACATAGATCTAGATCATTATGTAATTGACTTATTAAAAATTTGTCATTCTTCCCTAAATAAAATATATGATGATGAAGAACTTTACTAGCAATAAAGAGTCAGATTGAAATGACATTTAGAAGGATCTAGGAACACTAAATTCTATCACACTATTGCTAACAACAGAAAAAGGAAAAATATGATTCTTTCTTTAGAAATAGATGGAAATATAGAATATCAACCTAGGAAAATAGAAAGACACATTACTAATTTCTATAGAGATTTGTTAGGAAAAGAAGATAATAGAGACATAATTTTAGCTGAAATTTTTTGACCATCAGTTTGTAAACTGTCATCTTCACAAGCTGAGGCTCTTACAACTCCATTCACCATTGAAGAGGTTAGAGATACTACTTTTTCATTTGATCCCAACAAAGCTCCAGGTCCTTATGGAATGTATTTTCTTTTCTATCAGGCTTTTTGGGATCCAGTTCAGTCATATATTATGGCTCTAGTTAATGCTTTTTTTTATCATAATACACTACATATATCAAAAATAAATCTAGCTTCTATTGTTTAATACCCAAAAAAATCTGATGCAATATTAATTAAAAAATTTAGATCAATTAGTCTGATAAATTATAGTTTTAAAATAACCACCAAGCTTTTAGCAAGAAGATTAGCCTCCATGATGGATCATTTGATAGATCAAACTCAAACTGCTTATATCAAAGGAGGATTTATCCTTGACAATGTTGTGTGTGCCCGTGAAATTTTACATACAATTAGAATAAGTAAATCTCTGGGCCCAGCTTCCAAAAAATGTTAAAGCCTTAGGATCCTATTGCAATGCCTTCAGACTCGTTATAACGCCTTCTCATGCGTTATGGTAATGGATGGCTCGATTTTCCTCAATTTTGCTTGCTTCTAGCATCCTTGTGCTTGTACAACTTGTTCGAGACCTCACCAAGGATCAATTGCACATGTATGACATGCATACACATAACTAAAACTTGTGCAAATGTTAGTCCAATATTGATTTTGCAAATTGTCAAATAAGTTGAGCTAAACCCAACAAACTCTCCCTTTCGACAATTTACAAAATCTTGTGTGTGCATACTAAATAATTGATGCACTCATACTACATACTCCTTTTTGCAAACTTGGCAAATTACACAATTCAAGTATAAACTCTCTCTTAATATGAGCATGTAGTAATCGAACAAGTCAATAGTTTTGCTCCCCCTAATTTGGCATTTTTCAATTTTTTTCAATTCATAAACAATTCAATTTTGAGTATTTAACAAGTCAAGAATATTTTTTCTCCCCTCAATTTGAGCATATCAATATAACTAGCCCAATTTGTGCCCCCTCAATATAAGACACAATCAAGAATTTGATAATTACAAGACACTATTTCAAGTAATATAGGAGCAACATAAGGACACAAGCTCCCCAAAAATTCAAGTCTTTGTTTCAAGCATTTCTAATTGAAATCTCAAGTCAATATGTTGTTTTATATCAAGATGTTTAGTAAAGATATCAACAAATTGGTTCTTTGTGTCAATGTGCACAAGCTCAATGTTCCATCTTTCAACAAGATCCTTAAGGAATTGATGTCTAATTTCAATGTGTTTGGTTTTTGCATGAGATATTGGGTTCTTAGACATCATGATTGTACTAGGATTATCATATTTTATGGGTATTTTGGTAAAATATAGATCAAAGTTTTAATGTTTGAACCATCCATGATATTTGGGTACAACAAATTCCCGCGATAATATATTATGCTTCGATCGTGAAAAGAGCAAAAAAAGTTTGTTTTATAATTGACAAAGAAACCAATAATTCACCGAAAACTAACAATTGTCACTTGTACTTTTTCGATCAACACGATCTTCGACAAAATCGACATCGGTATACCCAACTAGGTCAAGTTTAGTGCTTCTACAATATCAAAAACCCAAATTTAATGTACCTTTAATGTATCGTAAGATTCTTTTCATGACAACCAAATGTGATTCCTTAGGACATGCTTGATATCTTGCACATAGGCACACCACAAGCATTATATTCGGTCGACTTGCGGTGAAATTGAGTAGACTTCCAATCATAGCCCGATATTGAGAGATGTCCATCGGTTTACTGCTTTCATCAAGTCCAAGGGGGATGGATGTTTGTAGTCATGGGTGTTTTCATATGCTCGCAATCTTTCGCTTCAAAAATTTCTTGATCAACTCTTTTGCATATTTCGCTTGATTTATGAAGATACCCTCTTCACTTTGCTTGATTTGTAGCCCAAGGAAGAAATTCAATTTTCCCATCACAAACTCCCTACTCATAAGACTAGAAAAAAAAATCTTTGCAAGTGTATCATTAGTAGATAAAAAATTTATATCATCAACATATATTTGTACTACACGAATATCTTTTCCATCTTTCTTGGTAGCGAGTGTTTTATCTTTAAGACCTCTCTTAAAATCATTTTCAATAAAAATACTCAATCTTTCATGCCAAGCTCTAGGGACCTGCTTGAGACCATACAAAGCTTTGTGAAGCTTATAAACATGGTTAGCAAGAGTTGGATGCTCAACCATTTTTTGGTGGAGATACATATGTTGGATTAAACCCATCTCTTGTTTGACAATTTGCAAAATAAATCAGTACTAACCTTGTATATGAGCTTTGATGAAGTTGCAGGTTGAAACATGTATAAACTGATGTTGCACATGCTCAAGCAATGCTCAAACATGCTCTATACAAGTCAAGACATGCTCAAGACATCAAGAGATAGCTTTATAGTGCCCAGCAAAGCACAACGTTACCATAACGTTTCATAACCCATTACAACGGGTCAGCAACCCGTCATAACGGGTGTCTAACCCGTCACAACGGGTCAGGAGGAGAGAGGCAAGCATCAAGCTGGGATTTGGCCGAGCACATTGTTACTTTAATGCTTGCCCAAGGCGTTATAATGAGTTCTTGCTGAAAATGGCCCACAAGACAGCTGCAGAAGAGAAGAAGTGCAATTTTGGAAACTGTACAACCTGTTATAATGGGTCTCATAAGGCATTATGGGTTCTCTATAACGCTACAATCAATTTTGGAGGTTTCAAGATCCCAAGAAGTGTCCAGCGTATATATATGATGCATAGACGAACAAGCTTCCAAGCGTAAAATTAAGCACAACAAAGAGCCCAATTACCTTCTCCTCCAGTTACCTAAACAAGAGAGCATTAGGATAGCACCTATAGTCTAATTATCAATTCGATAACTTTCCTTTAGCTATATTTTAGCCTTTGGTGCATCAAATTTGTATTGCCAAGTGGTGCATCATTTGTCCTTGATTGTTTTGTCAATCGGACCGTTAACAGTGTAGAGTGGTGTTGCCTCATTCATTGGTCTAGGAAACAAAGATTGATTTGCTTGTTTAGAAGAAATCAAAGACCGGCTCCGCAATTATAAAGAATACTTATTTTGATAGTGAAATCGGTCTGGAAGGAAGATTTGATTCTGAGAGACCTGTGGACGTAGGCCTAGTTGATTGATAGGTTGAACCATGTTACATCGCGTGTTCTTTTTGTTCTCTTGATCGCTCTTGCTCTCTCTCTTTACTCTCTCTCTTTATTACTTTGTTTTTTGTTGATTTGTGAATTGCTCTATCACTTCTAGAAATTGCTTGCTTTAACTCTTGCCTAGGTGATTAAGGTCTAAAAGTTTAAATTTAAAATTATTGATTGAAAACGCTTTCGCCTTATAATTTGACCTTAGTATTGTGCTTTAAGCCTCAATCCTAATTCTAACAACATAATCTTCTTCATTGATAAAACCATTTAAGAAGACACTCTTCACATCCATTTGGTACAAAGTAAAATTCATATGTGACGCATAAACAAGTAACATTCGAATTGATTCTAGCCTTGCTACCAGTGCAAAGATTTCTTCGTCAATACCTTATTGTTGGATATACCATTTGACTACAAATTTATATTTGCTTCTAATAACAATCCCATTATCATCTTTCTTGCTTCTAAACACCCATTTGGTTTCAATAATGATTCGATTAGTCGATTTAGGTACAAGACTGCATACATTATTTATTTCAAATTGTAATAATTCCTCTTGCATGGTCCAATTTGGATCCATATTAGCTTGTTTAAAATATAAAGGTTCTAGTTGTGATAAAAATGCAAATTTGTAATCATTTTGTTTGTTTTAGAACGAGTTTGTATCCCTTCTCTTGGTCACTAATTACACTGTCTAAACGATGAGAGGAAACTTTTCTTAGAATCTCTGTTGGTTGATAACCCGATTGAGTTGGTGATGCATCATCTCCTTGTGTTTATTCATTAATGGATTTATCTCTCTTTCATGTTGTGCATCATCCCTTAACGTATCTTCATTTTGAATGTTTGTTTCCCCTTTACTTTGTCCATCTTCTTGTTGTTGTTGGATTAAATTCATCTCTTATTTGACAATTTATAAAACAAAACAGTACTAACCTTGCACAATTGAGTTTTGGTGAGTTGCATGTTTATACAGGTACAATAAGTTGATGCAAAGGCTCAAACATGCATGTACAAGTCGAGACAATCGCATAGACATCAAGAGAAAGCAATTTGGGCATTTCCAGAACCATGTGTTACCATAACACATGGACAACCCATCACAACAGGTCCCCAACCCGTCATAACGAGTTCCCAATCCGTTGTAATGGATTGAAAAGGAGAAGTGTTGAAGACATAGGATTTTCAAGAGGCTTGCATTGCCATAACGCATCATCAACCCATCACAATAGGTTTCTAACCCGTCACAATGAGTTCCTAACTTGTCATAACGGGTTCCTGCTCAGAAGGGCCCAAAAGTCAGTGAACGAAGCAGAGAAGGGCAAAATGGAAAGGTGCCAACCTGTTATAACAGATTCTGTAAGAGGTTGTCGATTTTTGTAGCGAAAGCAGTCCAGATCAAGATTTCAAGACTCCAAGAAGTGCCCAGCCTATACATACCTTGGGGATACGAACCATGAAGATCATCTGAGCCCTCCCTAAGATTTCAAGCACATAATTAGCATCAGAAAGAGCACTAACGCCTTCTCCTACATCTATCTAAACCTGAGAGAATTAGGATAGCTACAATCATCTAATTGTCGATCTGAGAATACTTGTTTGCTAGCTTTGTTTGGTATGCTAGATTGTGTTGTCAAGTAGAGCATCCTTGTCCTTGATTGTGTTGTCAATCGGGCATTTTACCTTGTAGAGTGGTGTAGCCCCTTGCATAGGTTTAGGAATCTAAGATTGGTTTGTTTATGTGAGAAGAAACCAAAGTTAGTTTCCGCAATTATAAAAGCTCTTATTGTTTAGTGGACTCAATCACAGAAGGAAGTTTTGGTTCCCAGAGTCCAGTGGACATATGCCTAGTTTGTTTGTAGGTCGAACCACGTTATATCGCGTGTTCTTGTGCACTTTGCTCTTTACTCTCTCTCTTTACTATACTTGCACTTTGTTATTTTGATTTTCTCAATTGCTCTTAGTACTTGCTTGCTTGTGATTTTAGCTAGGTGATTATGGTCCAAAAGTTCGAATTCCAATTGTTAAAAATGCTTTTGCACTAGCATTTTACGTACCTTAGAATCCCAATCCAACAGTTGTCTACCTTCATCTTCATTCACGATTATGAACCTTTCTTGTGTGTTCTCCTCATTGTTTGCAGCCTCTTGAGTAAATGCTTCGTCTCATCTTGCTGAATGCTTGAACCTACATTATCAATTACTTTCTCGATAACACTATTAGTACTTTTATCAAACTTAACATGTATAGATTCAATAATGACTTTAGAATGTGGGAGATAGACTCTATAAAGTAGATGAATAGCCTACAAATATTCTTTCAATTGCTTTTGGATCAAATTTACCTAAGTTCAAGGATTGATCAAGTACATAGCATTTCGATCCAAACACCCTAACATAAGAAATATTTTGCATATACTCTTCCCAAATTTCATATGAAGAGTCCATTAATGGCCTAATGTACACCCGATTTATGATTTTACAAGTCGTATTGATCGCTTCGGCCCAAAGAAACTTAGGTGACTTGTATTCATTCAACATTGGCCTTGCTAATTCTTAAAGATTTCTAAGTCTTCCTTTCTACTATATCGCTTTGTTGAGGTGTCATAGGTAGCAATAATTCGTGTCTATACACATTGATAGAACAAAAATCGTAGAACCTAGAGTTCTCAAACTCTCCTCCATAATCACTTCTTATCTTAATAATTTTTATCTCTCTTTTCATTTTCGACAAGTGAGCAATACTCCATGAAATACTCACATGCCTCCTTGTTATATCTCAAAAGGCTAACCCATGTGTACCTACTAAAATCATCAATAATAACAAAAACATATCATTTCTTAGCCAAGCTATGTACAACTAATGGTCCAAACAGATCCATATGTATAAGTTCTAAAGGTATCTTGGTAGAAATTTGGTCTTTAGTTTAAAACTAGACTTAGTAAGCTTTCCTTTCATATAAGCATCACAAACATGGTCAATAGTAAACGTCTTACCAATTCATTTCTAACAATCTTTTGGATTGAAGCAAAAGAGATACGTCCTCACCTTATATGCCATAACCATGGATCTAGATTAATTGCATTAAAACAATCTCTCATGTATCAAAATGTATATGAAGATAATATACATTATTGGTTCTTTTATCGGTATAGACTAGTTCTTGGTTTTTGCTATGATATAGCGAACATTCTTTGTCATCAAATCTTACATAAAAACGTGAGTCACAAAGCTTACTCACACTTAATACGTTGTAGTTTAGACCATTTACTAGATACACAAAATCAATAGTTAAGTGATCGTTAACAATTGACCCAATTCCAACAATCTTACATTTCCTTTCATTACTTCCAAATGTCACATCTCCTCCATCATGGGGCTTAAGTGTTTTGAAAACAAGTTTATTATCGATCATGGATGTGAGCAATTACTATCAATTATTCAAGAGTAATTTTTGTATGATGTAATCAAGCACACTTGAACTTTTAGAAAAATTGTAATGTTGTTATTATAGAAGCATTTTATTGTTAAGTTTTCTTCTTTGAGAATAAGGAGTTGTATAAGAAGTTTTTATGTAGTGATCTTTGGAACTCATACATAGGATTACTTATGTTTGTTTATCTTAAAGGGACATTCAAAAAATATGTAATCACAATGATTATAATAGTTACAAGTAATCCTAAAATTATTGTATACAAAGATTGCTTTGTTCATACAATCATGATAATTGGCAGTTTTTTTCTTATTAGCCCAAGGTCTAATGTGGTTCTTTTGAAAAATCTTTTTAATGTAAAGAACCTTTGAGGCTTACCCGGTCATGATTGAGACATACCTTCTTGTTATAAACTTTTGAAATCATATTCCCAAAATATTTATTCTTGAAATTCTGATTTTCAATTGTAGTATATATTTTAATACTTGAGTGTGAATTGAAATTCTTATTGTACTTGTATGCATAGTTCTATCTTTTGACCCTAGCCTTGGTGAATTTTCCTTTGCTTGCTTTCGGTTGGCTATTTTCAACTTTCTTAGATTGATTGTTGAAAACTAGTTGTTCAACACATTTTGGCTCAAGGAGACTTAATTTTGATTCTAACAAGCTTACTTTCTTCAAAAGTTCATTAATCAAATCATTTTTCTTGTCTAAATACATCTTAGCTTTATCCCATAAACACAATTCAATTTCACTATAGGTGGCTTGAGCATCATACAACGGATTACTACTCACAATAGTTGGTTTACAAGCTTTGTTACTTGAGTTTAGATATACCTCTTGTTGATCGCTAGAAGAAGTTGTAAAGTCATCCTCTATAAGTTTTGCAAAGATTTTTTAAGCTTCTTCTACTTTTGCCTTGTCTTTTTCTTCAATCTTCTTCTTCATGTCATTATCTTCCTTATCCTGAGATTTCTTCAAAGTTGATCTAGCTATTTCATTATGCAAAGCAACACTTGAACTTGAAGAGTTATTACTTTTACTCTTACTAAGGTTATCTATAAGAATTTTCTATATTTCATAAGCAATATTTGCATCTGCAAGAATTTTTCTAATAGTCTCATCTATGAAATAAATTAAGAGATTTGTAGCATGACAATTGTCCTTTTTTATCAATCTTGGAGTTTTTGGTTAGGACTAAAAGTTCTTTGGTCAAGTGTATATAGAATCTCATTTCTCTCCATATAGTTTAGCATAACTTTCTTTCAAATCTTAAAGGTTGCACCATTTTTTCCCTAAAATTGAGGGCTCAATCAATTTCTCAAAATCCATGTTGCTAGCAAGATTTTCAACCAATTTCAAGATTTCTAAGTTCGAACATATGGGCTCTAATACCACTTGTTAGAAACTAAAACCTACTCTATTTGATGGCTTAAGTATGTCTAAAGTTTGGTTGTAGAAGCGTGTACAATTCTACAAGATCTTAAGCCGCTAAGCAATCACAAATCATAATTCAATGCAAGTAAAAGAATCTCAAGAAAGCACAAGAATTGTAAAGAGAGAGTAAGATAGAGAGAGAGAGAGAGAGAGAGAGAGAGAGAGAGAGAGAGAGAGCTAGGGATAGAGACAAGTTGACACACGATATAATGTGGTTCGACAATCTTTGCCTACTCCATGGGACCTCCGGTTCCACACCGAGCCGAAATAACAACACTATAACAAAAAGTGTTTACAACAAGGCTTATACAAAAAGTCTTAAACCCCTTGCAATTGACAACACAACTTACAAGGTCTAACAAAACCAAAAGGTTCCTCTACAAAACAAAGGATCTAATCCTTTGATCAAACAAATACTTGCAATTGACAACGCAACTTGCAAGGTATCACAAAAATTGGTTAGACAATGGCTACCCCCAAATCCTCTTTAGCTCTAACAATGACTGAGGTGTGGATGCTTGTAGGAGAAGGTTTCTGTGCTCTTTGAGTGCTCTTAAAATCTTGTAAACTTGGGGGATGCTTTCTTGCTTCTCTTGAAAGCATCTGATCAATATATACAGGCATTGGGCTTCCACAACTCCAATTTCCATCAAAATAACCTCCATGCATTACAACGTATTTGTATCCCGTTATAACGCCTTGCCAAATTTCTAGAAATGCTCTCTAGTGCCTCTACAACTGACTTTTGAGCTCGTCTCTTCAAGGAACCACTATAACGCCTTCCAATCATGTTATAACACCTTCCAATCCATTGCAACGCCTTCTCCATGCGTTATGGTAATGCACATCTTGCTAATTTTGATACTCAGTCGATTTCTTGAGCTCCAAGCATATGACTTATGGGCCCAACTTCCAGGAACCGGTTATAACACCTTAGATCTTGTTATAACACCTTCAGACTCGTTATAATGCCTTCTCATGCGTTATGGTACTGAATTGCTCGGGTTTTCTCTGTTTTGCTTGCTTCTTGCACCGTGTGCTTGTCTTGACTTGTACAACTTGTTTGAGACCTCACCAGGGGTCAATTGAACATGTATGATCTGAATACACATAACTAAAACTTGTTCATATGTTAGTCCAATATTGATTTTGCAAATTGTCAAACAAGTTGAGCTAAACCCAACATCTTAGACAATTAAAAGATATTATGAATTGATTTTTTGGATGCGCAAGGAGCTTTTGGTTCTAGTACAGAAATTTAGGCCAATAACTTAGCTAAATAAAAAGATGGTAATACAATTTCATTTTTTCTTTTGACCATCAATTCTGTAATTTAATTTGGAATATGTGATTGGAGAAATTATTTGATTATTTAACCATCTTTTGTGATTGGACTTAGCAAGTTGTGTACATAATATTTATGTGATTGGAGAAATTATTTGGAGCATAATATGTGCAATTGACATGATTACCATATTATTAAATAATCACATATAACATTTTGAATTTATTCAAGGGTCAAAGCTAAGAAAACCTGGTCAAATTATATATCAATAAATTCGACTAAAAATTGTGATTTTTGGAGCTATATTTGAGCAACCTCTTGGCCATTGATGGCGCTTGAATGTCAACCTCTTGGTCTACAATGAACAATGCTCACCCAAATTCAAGACAGAAGATGGCGCTTGAATGTGTCCCATTAAACCTGACAGGTGAGTCCCCAACCCAATTAAATGCTGCCTAAGCCTTAACTCTGACTTTGTCAGTGACTCATCATCCCTTAACCCCCTGCCCGAGTTCTAAACACCTAACAAGGCTAGAATTAAGAGAATGAAGAGAGAGAATAAGAACTCACACAATCAGAAGCTCCTGTCGCAACAGGTTCCAAGAAGTTAGTTGCAGAGAAGATTGAGGGCAAAATTGGAAGTTGCCCAACTCGTTACAACATATTCTATAACAGATTGCTTCAATCCTGTAACCCAAGGTGCACAAAAACAAGATTTCAAGATCCAGTATTGGAATGGATTTCATTATGGGATTGCCAAAGTCTGAGGGTAAAGAAGTAATTCTGTGTTGTGTCTATATAAACTTAACTCCTTCATTCCAGAAGACTAAGAAAGCAAATCCCACAAGTTTACAAGTACTCAAAGAGCACCAGAAAGAGCACATAAGCCTTCTCCAACAAGCATTCCATCCAGAGAGTTTAGGACATTCATTTTCAATCATCTAATTGTCTATTCGAGCTAATTTGTTCTACTTGTTTATTTGATCTGTGTTGTGTTGACAAGTGGATCATTCCTTGCTTCAGATTGTGTTGTCAATCGAGGCCTTTTTGTTATACCTTGGTGTCGCCCATTACAAGGGTCTTGGAGCCTTTTGGATACGCTCCTTTTTTTATAAAACACTTGTGGTTATAGTGTTTTGGTCCTGATGTGTTGATCCGAGGGTCCTGTGGATGTAAAATGTGAACCAATTGAATAGGCTCCACATTATATTGTGTGCTCTTTGCTCTATTGCTCTAGCTCTTACTATCTTTACTTGTCTTGTGAACCAATTGAATTGCACCAAAACTTGTGAAACTGCTAGGTGCTTAAGGTCTCGGTTATTCTCAGTGATGTAAAATGCGCTTCATGCGGACACATAGGCATCCGCTTATGCGCAGGCAGTTGTGGTATGAATAGAAATTGAAATGCAATCTTAATATGATTTTTCCAAAATATCATTAAAAAAATCAATGGTTAAATAATAATAAAAAGGATAGAAGTGTCAATCTTCTTATGAATAGTTGGGAAAGTGAAAATAGAACTTCATTAAATATTATTGATGGTCAGATATTCAAATGAATATTTGCAATAGTTACTTAAAAAGTGAGTTGCTTGCATCTTATTTTTCTATATATGATATTAATTATATTTTTATCTGTATTGAAATTATTCATGTAAACTTTGTTTCTGGTTCAAATTTATATTTAAATTTTTTATTAAGATTTGGCATCGTAACTTTTTTTACGATAATACATTTTCTTATTTCAGTGAAAAGATATTAATTAAGATGAACCTACACATTCGATATTTCAAATTTGTATTGTGGAAGATAACTTATGTTCTTTTCATGTATTTTTATTTGTATTTTTCATCTTAATTGTAAGAAATGCATAATAAACTGTAAATTAAACCACATATAAATCTGCATATGCGGCCGCATCTCGCTTATGCGGTATGCGGTGCTCTTCCGCATGCATATTCAAATCTGCATTTTACAACACTGGTTATTCTTGAATACGCTTCCGCACTTAATTGTAATACTTAGGCCGCACCCTTTAAATTATAATAAAATGTTCCTTTTAATTTCCTAAACACCAATATAAGCTTACAACACCATGTCGGCTACACAAAAATCAAGTTGCATCCATAAAAACCAAATCAGCTGTCAAAACCCTAAAGTTTCAGATCTGTGTCAACCTTGATTTAAATCTCTTCTCAAAGTCTTATGCATTTTGATTCAGGTCATGAATTTTAAACAGATTTATAGTATAACATGAATAATCGCGAGATGCAATCTTCAAATCATCTGTTATTTGCATTAATTTTCAGATCTGTGCTCTCTAAAATCTCTCTAAATCATCTTCAAATCATCTGTTATTAGCCCTATGTCCCTTTTCTAAATCAAATTTGAGTTCTTTCTTGGTGTCCTCAAACTTTGAGACTTTCCAGTCCTTGACAAACATCCAAACTAAATCAAATCAATCATCAAACTTGTTTTCATGCATTTAATTGACTGTTATGTAATAACAAAAGGTATGTTGCTCAGCTGATATATGAATAGAACCAAAACTTGAAAATATGGCTTGAGTGAGCTTTGAATTGATTGTATTATGTTTGTATGATGTTTAGGAAAGTATATGGACACTTGTGATGATTTAAGGCCTTGGTTAGCCATGGAACTCTTAACCAGCTTTGAAACTGACCTAAAACTCAAATTGAATTGAACCAAATCAAATTTAATCATTGAAGGTTCAAATAAATGCTTGTCTGATGTTTTAATATGTTTGTATAAACTTCATGTACCAAAAGGAACTGCATTGAACCCTAACATCAAAATTGAACTCAAAACCTCACCGTCTCAGCTAAAAATTGACCAACAATCAACCAAATTCATCAAATTCGACTATTTACATCGATGCAAATGCTGACCAATGTAAACATGTTTCTGTTTGATTAAACTCATCTCTTGTTTGACAATTTGCAAAACAAATCAGTACTAACCTTGCACATGAGTTTTGGTGAAGTTGCAGGTTAAACATAGGTGCAACATGATGTTGCACATGCTCAACACAAGTCAAGACATGCTCAAGACATCAAGAGATGGATTCATAGAGCATAGCATTACCATGATCATAGCAACATTAACTCTAAGAGAACCTTCGTTCGTTTTGTTTGAAGTTTTGACATCAAGAACATTTTTGTCGTTTTAAGAAAGGAAAGTTTGTGGAACCACCTGCACTTCCAAGCACAAGTGTTATCAAATCGATTGTCTAGAGAGTCACTAGACTCCCCCCAATTTGATCCGCATTTTCTATATTGGTTTGAGGGAGAGTCATGTAGCTAAATATATAATTCAATATCTCTTTTTGATTGAATTATAAGTTTTGTGAACCTTAATTGATCTTTATATCCAAATCACAACTCATTCTGAGCATTTGCATGAGTATACACATCATATGACAGCTGAACGAAGCCATATTAATGTCAACGACTAAATTTGGAGTATAGCAGCAAATTAAAACACTATTAAAAGCAAAAATTAATGTTAGCGTTATAAGAATGTTTTCTTGTATTGTTTCCACTCATAAATAAACTAATCGGATCAGAAACACTTCTTGTGGTAGGATAAGATGTTTTGTGGTGTTTTTTTGAATGCTTATCACCCATAAATGAAGTACTCAGATCAGAAACACTTCTCGTGGTAGGATAAGATGCTTTGTGGAATTTTCTTGAATGGTTACCACCCATAAATGAAGTATCCGGATAAGAAACACTTCTTGTAGCAAGATAAGAAGCTTTATGATATTCTTGAATGTTTACACCCATAAATGAAGTAATCAAAATGAAGCCTAAGAGTGGTATTCTACGCTTCTTCGTGGTGGTAATCATTCAAAAAAACATCAGAAAGCATCTTATCCTGCTACGAGAAGTGTTTCTTATCCAGATACTTCATTTATGTGTGGTAACCATTCAAGAAAACACTACAAAGCATCTTATCCTACATTGAGAAATGTATTTGATCCAATTACTTCATTTATGGGTGAAAACAATTAAAGAAAACATCACAAAGCATCTTATCCTACTAGAAGAAGTATTTTTTATACGATTACTTCATCAATGGGTGGGAAACATTCAAGAAAACACCACAAAGCATCTTATCCTGATCAGAAACACTTCTCGTAGCAGGATAAGATGCTTTGCGGGGTTTTTTTTTTATGTTTACCACCCACAGATGAAGTAATCGGATCAGAAAGACTTCTCGTAGTAGGATAAAATGCTATGTGGTGTTTTCTTGAATGTAGACCATCCTTAAATAAAGTAATCAGACATGAAGCACTTCGAGTGATATTTTATGCTTCTTCATGGTGGTTTCTTTCGGTTTCGAGTTCTCTTTAAAGGTTACAACCCATAAATGAAGTAATATGAACAGAAACACTTCTCGTAGTAGGATAAGATCCTTTGTAATGTTTTCTTGAATGTTTACCACCCATAGAAGAAATAATCAGATAAAACACACTTGTCCTAGTAGGATAAGATGTTTTGTGATGTTTTCTTCAACTGTTTCACCCATAAAAGAAACAAATCGGATTAGATACACTTCTTGTGGTAGGATAAGATGCTTTGTAGTGTTTTCTTGAATAATTACCACCCATAAATGAAGTAGTCATATCAGAAACAATTCTCGTAGCAGGATAAGACGCTTTGTGGTGTTTTATAGAATATTTACCACCCATAAATGAAGTAATCAGTCATGAAGCGCCTAGAGTGATATTCTACGCTTCTTTGTGGAAGTTTCCTTAAAGGTTTGGAGTTCTCATTAAAGGTTACTACCCATAAATGAAGTAATCTGATCAGAAACACTTCTCGTAGCAGGATAAGATGCTTTATGGTGTTTTATTGAATGCTTACCACCCATAAATAAAGTAATCAGTCATGAAGCGCTTAGAGTGATATTCTATGCTACTTCGTAGTGGTTTCCTGAAAGGCTTGGAGTTCACTTTAAAGGTTACCACCCATAAATGAATTAATCCGATCAGAAACACTTCTCGTAGCAGGATGAGATGCTTTGTTGTATTTTCTTTAATGTTTACAACCCATAGATGAAGTAATCAGATAAAAAACACTTGTCCTAGTAGGATAAGAAGCTTTGTGATGTTTTCTTGAATTGTTTCAACCCATAAATGAAGTAATCGGATCAGATACACTCATCGTGCTATTATAAGATGCTTTGTAGTCTTTTCTTGAATGACTACTACCCATAAATGAAGTATCATGTCAGAACACTTCTCATAGGAGGATAAGATGATTTGTGGTGTTTTATTGAATGTTTACCACCCATAAATGATGTAATCAACCATGAAGCGCTTAGAGTGGTGTTCTACGCTTCTTCGTGGTAGTTTCCTGATAGGTTCCACCCATAAATGAAGTAATCATATCAGAAACACTTCTCGCAGCAGGATAAGATACTTTGTGGGATTTTCTTGAATGGCTACCACCCATAAATGAAGTACCCGGATAAGAAACACTTCTCGTAGCGGGATAAGATACTTTCTAGTGTTTTCTTGAATGTTTACATCCATAAATGATGTAATTAGAATGAAGCCTCAGAGTGGTATTCTACACTTCTTCATGGTGGTAAACATTCAAGAAAACACCACAAAGCATCTTATCCTGCTACAAGAAGTGTTTTTGATATGATTACTTTATTTATGGGTGGTAACCATTCAAGAAAACACTATAAAGCATCTTATCCTACATTGAGAAGTGTATCTGATATGATTACTTCATTTTTTGGTGGAAACAATTCAAAAAAACATCACAAAGCATCTTATCATACTAATAGAAGTATTTTGTATCTGATTACTTCATCTATGGGTGATAAACATTCAAGAAAACACCACAAAGCATCTTATCTTGTTACGAGAAGTGTTTCTGATATAATTACATCATTTATGGGTGGTAACCATTCTAGAAAACACTATAAAGCATCTTATCCAACCTTGAGAAGAGTATCTGATCCGATTACTTCGTTTACACCCATATTAGAGTTTCTACGCTTCTTCGTGGTAGTTTCCAGAAAGGTTTGGATTTCTCTTTAAAGGTTACCACCCATAAATGAAGTAATCTGATCAGAAACACTTCTCGTAGCAGGATAAGATGCTTTGTGGTGTTTTATCGAATGTTTACCACCTATAAATGAAGTAATCATCCATGAATCGCTTACAGTGGTATTCTACGCTTCTTCGTGGTAGTTTCCTGAAAGGTTTGGAGTTTTCTTTAAATGTTTCCATCCAAAATTGAAGTAATCTGATCAGAAACACTTCTCGTAGCATGATAAAATGCTTTGTTGTATTTTCTTGATTGTTTACCACCCGTAGATGAAGTAATCAGATAAAAAACACTTGTCCTAGAAGAATAAGAAGCTTTGTGAGGTTTTCTTGAATTGTTTCAACACATAAATGAAGTAATCGGATCAGATACACTCCTCGTGCTAGTATAAGATGCTTTGTAGTCTTTTCTTGAATGATTATCACTCATAAATGAAGTAATCATGCCAGAAAAACTTCTCCTAGTAGGATAAGATGATTTGTGGTGTTTTATTGAATGTTTACCACTCATAAATGTTGTAATCAGTCATGAAGTGCTTAGAGTGGTATTCTACGCTTCTTCGTGGTAGTTTCCTGAAAGATTTTGAGTTCTCTTTAAAGGTTACCACCCATAAATGAAGTAATTATATCAGAAACACTTCTCGCAGCAGGATAAGATTCTTTGCGAGATTTTCTTGACTGGTTACCACCCATAAATGAAGTACCCGGATAAGAAACACTTCTCGTAGCAGGATAAGATGCTTTCTGGTGTTTTCTTGAATGTTTACACCCATAAATGATGTAATTAGAATGAAGCCTGAGAGTGGTATTCTACACTTCTTCGTGGTGCTAAACATTCAAGAAAACACCACAAAGCATCTTATCCTGCTACGAGAAGTGTTTTTGATATGATTACTTCATTTATGTGTGGTAACCATTTGAGAAAACACTATAAAGCATCTTATCCTACCTTGAGAAGTGTATATGATCCGATTACTTCATTTATGGGTGGAAACAATTCAAGAAACATCACAAATCATCTTATCATACTAGGAGAAGTATTTTTTTATCAGATTACTTAATCTATGGGTGGTAAACATTCAAGAAAAAACCACTCGTAAATGAAGTAATTGGATCAGAAACACTTCTCGTAGCAAGATAAGATGCTTTGTGGTGTTTTATTGAATGTTTACCACCCATAAATGAAGTAATCAGACAATGAAGCACTTAGAGTGGTATTCTATGCTTCTTCGTGGTACTTTCCTGAAAGGTTTGGAGTTCTCTTAAAAGATTACCACCCATAAATAAAGTACTCTGATCAGAAACACTTCTCGTAGTAGGATAAGATGCTTTGTAGTGTTTTCTTGAATTGTTTCCTCACATAAATGAAGTGATATGATCAGAAACACTTCTCGTGGTAGGATAAGATCATTTGTAGTGTTTTCTTGAATGGTTACCACCCATACAAGGGGATGATGTCTCACAAACTCAACCGAAATATCAACCATCCGATGTTCTTAGGAAAGTTAATGAACACCCTTTAGACAATGTTATTGATGATCCAAGAGTTGGTGGTTACAAATCATTCTAGGTTAAGCCAAATGGTATCTCATTGTGTGTTTGTTTCACAACTAGAACCCATACATTTTAAGGATGCAAATCAAGACCCCAATTGGATCATTGCTATGCAAGAGAAACTTATCTAATTTGAGAGAAATAATGTTTGGACCTTTGTACCTAAACATACAAATTGGTCCATCATTGGTACAAAATGAGTTTATAGAAATAAAAAGGATGAGTTTGTTAATGTTGTTAGGAATAAGGCATGACTTGTTGCTAAAGGATACACTCAACAAGATGGTATTGATTATGATGAGATATTTTTCCCGGTTGCACGTTTAGAATCAACAAGAATGCTTCTTGCTTATGCTTCTCACATGAAATATATATTGTACCAAATGGATGTCAAAAGTGCATTTTTGAATGGCTTTATAAATGAGGAAGTTTATGCCTCTCAGTCAAAAGGATTTGAACATCCAACTCTTTGCCAATCATGTCTACAAACTTCATTCTTTGTATGATTTCAAACAAGCTCCTATAGCTTAGTACGACAGATTGAGCATATTCTTAATTGTACACGATTTTAAAAGAGGCTTAAAAGATACAACACTCTTTATCAAGAAAGATAAAAGTGATATTCTTTTAGTGCAAATATATGTAGATAATATCATCTTTGGATCTATTAATGCTTTGTTGCCAAGAACTTTGCTAGTCTTATGAGTAGAGAATTTGAAATGTCAATGATGGGAGAGCTCAATTTCTTCCTTGGATTGCGAAGGAACTCATCAATCAATCCAAGAAATGCGAAGGAACTCATCAAAAAGTTTGGAGTTGAAGATAGTAAGCCAATCAAAATGCCTATGGCTACAAATTCTCGCCTTGGAGTTGATGAAAGTGGGAAAGCGGTTGACATCTCTCCATATAGAGTCATTATTGGAAGTCTTCACTATCTTACCGCAAGTTGACCGGGCATAATGTTTGTTGCATGTCTATGTGCAAAAGTATCAAGCTTGTCCTAAGGAATCTCACATGAGTGTTGTTAAGAGGATTTTGCGCTATATTAAAGGTACGATTAACTTGGATATTTGGTATGGACGAACCACTAAATTAGACCTTATTGGGTATACCGATGCTGACTTTATTAGTGATCGTGTAGATAGAAAGAGCACTAGTGGAACATGTCAGTTTTAGGTGAATCTTTGGTGTCTTGGTCTAGTAAAAAACAAACACCGATTGCTCTTTCTATGGCCGAAGCGGAATACATAGCCGCATATAGTTGTTGCACTTAAATATTGTGGATGGTCTAAATTATTAAGGACTTTGATTTGCATTATACCAAGGTACCATAAAGTGTGATAACACTAGCACCTTCATGATGTCTAAAAATCTAATTGCACATGCAAGGACTAAGCTATTAGGCATCAATTTCTCAAGGATCATGTTGAAAAAGGGAATATAGAGCTTGTTCATATTGACACTAAAAATCAAATTGCGGATATTTCTACAAAACCTCTTGATACAGACCAACATATTGAATTGAGATTTAAGTTGAAAATGATTGAAATAGGAAATTGAATTAAAGGGGATGCATGATGTAATTGTTATCCTTATTTGTCAAATTTGAATTGATTTACATCATGTTTTAAGTATGATTGTATTGAGGGTGAGTTTTATATAACTTGTAATCATTTATTACATGCTCACATTAAAGGAGAGAAATTTAAATTGAATTGTGTCTTTTGTCAAACTTTGGAAAAAGGGGGGATAGTAGTAGTGCATGAATTTTTGGTATGCACTAACAAAAGTTTTGCAAATTGTCAAAAGGAGAGTTTTTAACTTAAACTCTTCTTGGTTTGACAATTTGGAAATCAAATCAGTACTAACCTTGCACAATTGAGTTTTGTTGAGATGCATGTTAAAATAAGTACCCAAAAGACATACAAAGAGGCAGTCAAGGGAAAAATTCGAAAGGTGCCAATTCATCACAATGGATTCTGTAACATGTTGATAAATTCTTGTGACGGAAGGAGATCTGGTAACTTGGGACCTTCATTTCAGAAGACCAAGAAAGCCATCCCTCAAGTTTACAAGCACGCAAAGAGCACCTGAAAGAGCACTAAAGCCTTCTCCTTCAAGCATCCAAATCTGAGCATTTAGATAGCTATTTTAAATCATTTAATTGTCTATTAGAGCTAGCTTTCTGCTACTTGTTTGTTTTATTCGAGTTGTGTTGTTAGGCAGATCATTCCTTTGTCTAGGGTTGTGTTGTCAACCAAGATCGTTTTTAGTTACCTTGCAAGCTTGGTGTTGCCCATTGCAAGGGTTTTGGAGTATATTCGATAAAATCTCTTTTTGTAAAACACTTGTGGTTATAGTGTATCGATCTTGAAGTGGTTTTTGGATACGAGGCCCTGTGGAGTAGGCCTAATCCATTTTGTAGGCCGAAGAATGTTAAATCGTGTGTTATTTGCTCTCTTGCTCTCTTTACTTTTTACTTGACTTGTTAGTGTTGGACATTTCAATTTTGGTGCAATTCAATTAGGGTAAATACCATAACATTTTCCCTAATCTAAACAAATACAATTCAATTAAAATTCTCCGTTATGACATGAATGAAATAAAATAAATGCGAAAGCAGATTAATTACTTACTTTCCATCTCCTTTGTTGTCTTTGTTCTTCAACTTGATCGAACGATGGAGATGTGCCTTGATTCGTGGAAGAGCTTGCACGTCGTGTTTTCCCGACGAGTCCTTCCAAGCAATTCAGGATTGCCTTTTTTCTCCAACGAGCACGAACGTCTCGACGGAGTACCAATACTTTTTGGAGTAGTATTTGGATGGTTATGCACAACTCATGTGCCCTAACAACAACATAATTCTGTTTTTTTAACATTACCCCTAACACTTGGAGACCCGAGACCTTTTATAGGGATGAAAATGTATTTTGGAAAGATGCAAAATTAATTATCAAATATTCATAAAATATTTGAAATTATATTCTCTTCAATTTTCTTCCAAATTCTAATATTTACTACTACAAATATTTCCACGAATTTGGTACAAAAGCTAAAATATCCAATCAGAAAGATAATGGTAAATCTATGCAGTCAAAACATGCCTTACAGTAGGTCTCTTGTGGCAGGTTTCTGCCAAGTCTTGGCAATAGACTTGACAATTCAAGACTTGGTAGGTTTCTGCCAAGTCTCTTGTGCCACAATAAATCATGCCAAAACAACAGATTTTGTTGCCAATCTTTCCCTACTGTATTGCGGCCGCAATTGATCTTCGTTTGTGTTGTTTTGCTTGGGCTTTGATCCAAATCAAGTTGGGTTTAGCCGAAACAATATTTTTGACTTTACACTAATATCCATATATAGTTTAATTGATCATAATCAGTCCATTAATAATTATAATCAATTTACTTTAGTTCTATATGCATTCATGCCAAAATCTTAGTGAAATACGTATAATGCCTTGAATATTGAATTAATCACATTTACGACATTTCCACATATTACTCCTCGTAATATTGGTGACAGCACATGACATGTAGTAATCATATAACACGTAGTCCAAACTTAATTTATTGGAATTGACGACTCAATTCTAACAATCTTCCACATGAACAAGTGTGGTCTATTTGATTAGAGATGTCTTGGATCTTGCCATATCACTTTAAACTTTTCTGTCTTTATGTTCGTATCTTTTAAACAATTTGGTCCACCAGTTATACCAGCATAGGACTTAAATGATAGTCACCACATTTTTCTTCGTGGCTTTATCAATATAAATCATAGTACCAAATACTTATGGATGACATGAATTAGACTTTGGTCATATAGTTCAGAAATTACACGAGAGTGTGATTTTACGTGCTTATTTCCAAACGGGTCACCCTTTTATTTCTTTACTTTAGTGAGGTCAAAACTTTAAAGAAAGAACACAATGAGATTCAAAATATAATTTGTATATATCATAACTTGTTACAAATTACATAACATGGAACTTCCAAAAACAAAATCAAACTCCCACATTTTCCCTAAACTATCCTAACATAGGTACTACTCCCATATGAGCAACATGCTCATGAAACTTCTTGGGTGGTAGTGCTTTTGTAAGGGAATCTGCAATCATGGAGTCTGTACCAATATGTTCCACCTTCAACTCATTGTTCTGTACTCTTTCTTTTACTGCCAGAAACTTGATGTTTATGTTCTTAGACTTGGTTGAGCATATGTTGTTTGTCGTATAGAGTACGGCTGAATTGTTGTCACACATCAACATAAGTGGCCTCTTGATGGTTGGAATCACCTGCAGCCTAGTGACAAAATTCTTGAGCCACACGCCATGGTTTGAGGCTTCGTAGCATGCAATGAACTCGGCCACTATAGGAGAAGGTGCTATGAGTGTCTGTTTAGCACTCTTCCACTACACATCATTGCCTTTCATCATGTAGATGTATCCCAATGTCGACTTCATGCTATTTACGCATCCTCCAAAATCGGAATCGGTATATCCAATGACCTCGAGCTTTTCCGATCTCTGATATATGAGCATATAGTCTATGTTTTCTTCAGGTACCTCAGCACCATCTTCGCTACTTTCTAGTGCTTCATTCCTATGTTACTTAAGTATCACTCTAGCATTCCCATAATGAAGGCTATGTCCGGTCTCGTGCACACTTGGGCATACATGAGACTGTCACAACAGACACATAGGAGATGTCTTTCATGGCAAGTCTTTCTGAATCAGTTTTAGGACATTATGCGAGACTGAACTTGTCTCCCTTAGCCACGGGTGTATCACCTGGTTTACAGTCTTTCATGCCATACCTACCTAGCATTTTATCAATGTAATTTCTTTCGGATAGTCTCAGAATACTCTCGGTTATGTCCCTTAGTATTTCTATCCCTAGAACAAATGAGACATCACCAAGATCTTTCATCTCAAAGTTTCTAAATAGAAAATCTTGGTTTGATGCAACATGTCCTTATTTGCCAGTAGTATGTTATCAACATATAAGACCATAAATGTGAACTTGCTCCCACATAACTTAAGGTATATGCATTTGTCAACTAATTTAGACTCGAAATCGTATGAGCTAACTATGTTGTGAAACTTCAAATACCATTGTCGAGATGCTTGCTTGTGCCCATAAATGGATTTCTTAAGCCAGCATACCATAGACTTTGGATCACCGACCACAAAGTTTTCCGGTTGCCTCATGTAGATAGTTTCCTCAATATCACCATTGAGAAATGTCGTCTTTACATCCATTTGGTGGAGCTCTAAGTTGTAATGCGCTACCAGTGCCAATGATTCTCAATGAATCTTTTGATGAAACTAGAGAGAAGGTTTCATTGTAATCAATACCTTCTTTCTGTGTGAAACCCTTAGCGACATGATGTGCTTTATATTTTTCAACATTGCCTTTAGAATCCCGTTTGGTTTTGAAAATCCACTTACAACCAATGGTTTTCTTGTCCTTAGGCAATGGAACAATAACCTACACATGATTGTCATTCATTGATTTCATCTCTTCATTCATCGCATCGATCCACTTATGAGAGTTAGAACTTTCCATAGCTTGTTTGATATTTCTTGGGTCATTTTCAAACATGCTTATGTCAAATTCATGTTCTTGAAGATATGCAAATCTTCTAGTATATCTGTTCTCTCTAGTGGATCATTTAATTTGTACTGGTTCTGTAATTTCTTGAGGAGTAGTTTCATGAACATCATTTCCAACTTTCGGATCTCCCACAGGCTCAGGGCCATTGACATCGTCCATGACAACATCGTTATTTGGGATAGATTCGGGTTCATTTGTGTTCGTGTCATCCTACGAAATTTGAGTAGGGAGTGTAGTTTGCATATTGACATGAGATGCATTTTCAGGATTTATCAATATTGGAATAGTGACAAAGTCCGAATGAAGGTTCGAAGTGTCATTATCCCTCTCTTCCTCAAAAATGTCATCCATGGTCATATCTCCCCCCACAAACTCATTACTCTTGAAAAATTTCGCATTTCCTGACTCGAATATCGTATGTAGAATTTATATCCTCTAGATCTTTCAAGATATCCAACAAAATAGCAACTAACAGTTCTTTCATCCAGTTTCTTTTATGTCGATTTATAATGCCTTGCTTTTTCTAGACATCCCCAAATCCGAAAATGATTTAGACTAGGCTTGCGCCCAAAATAAATCTCAAATGGGATTTTATTAGTTGCTTTAGTTGAAACTCTATTGAGTATATAAGCTGCAGTTTTCAAGGCTTCTCCCCCACAAACTTTTTGGTAGAGTTGTACAAGCAATCATACTTCTCACCATGTCTTTGAGGGTGCGATTGCGCCTTTCAGCATCACCATTCATTGCAGGCGAACCTGGCAATGTATACTATGGCACAATCCCACACTCTCTAAGAATTTTGCGAAGGGTCCCAGACGTTGTTCTCTTGACCCGTCATATATGCCGTAATATTCACCACCACGATCAAATTTGACGGCTTTAATGCGTTTGTTAAGTTGTAACTCAACTTTCGCTTTATAACTTTGGAACACGTCTAATTCTTCTGCATTTTTTTTAATCAAGTAGATGTGTCCATATCTTGAATGATCATCTATGAATGTGATAAAACATCGGTGACCATTTCTTGTAGCCTTTGGAAAAGGACCACATATATCGGTATGTATCAATTCTAAGAGATCATTACACCTTTTGACATCATACGTACGTTTATTTGTTTGTTTTTCCTTTATACAACTTACACATTCTTTGGAGTTTGCAAAGTCTAAAGGTGTGAGAATATCATTAGACATCGTTGGATTCTTTGCATAGAAATATATCCCAAACGTCTGTGCCATAATGTCGCTGAATTCTCATTAGTTAATTTACGTTTTCTAATATCAATACATAGGACTTCTTAATGTGAAGTGTCAATTTCAAGAAAATAAATATTGTCATAAGAAGACAGAGAATTAGAAGCAACTAGTTTTGAATTTTGAAAAAAACTGAAATTTCCATTACCAAATGAACATACAAAACCATTCTTGTCCAAATAGGAAATAAAAATCAGGTTCCTTCGAAAGGATGGAACCACTAATGCATCAAAATAGAAATAAAATCCAGTCCTACACAACAATCTAAATTTTCTTATGCCTTCAACTTCAACCTTTATGCCATCTCTCACATAAATGTAGTGTTCAGCTTGGTTTAGCTTTCGAAGATTTAGGCAACTCTGCAAAGATATATTGATGTTAGAAGTTGTATCTGAGTCTAACCACCAAATATATTTTGATATTGTACTTAAATTAACTTCAGAACAAACTAAGCCATGGCACATACCTTTCTTTTTGAACCACGAAGCGTAGTTGGTACAATGTATCTTGATGTGCCCCGACTTCTTGCAAAAGTGACAAATCACCTTATCTCCCGATTTCTCGGGAGTATTGTCAACATTCTGCTTCTTGCACTTACCTTTCTTCAGATTAGATGTTACAACATGAGTCTCCTCTCCCTTGGCCAACTTCTGCCTTTCCTCCTCATGTACCAGCTGAGCTTCAAGCTCGGCCACTGTTCACTTTTCCTTCAGACAGTTGTAAGTAATGCTGAATTGACTAAAGGAGGGAGGGAGGAACATGAAGATGTACTCAATGAGAAGATCATCAAAGAAATTGAACTCATGCGAGAGAAGTGCACGTTGGAGCTTGATCATTTCAGTGATGTGCTCCCTAATTCCAGTTTTTCCTTTGTACTTCAGAGTGTGAAGTTTGGTCATGAGTGTACGTATTTGTGTCCTTTTACTCACAGCAAACTTCTCCTCTAAAGCACTAAGGTACTTCTTAGCGCCAGAATCTTGATCGGGTACACACCTTTGGAGAGTTTCATGGGTTGTCATTTTAATGATCATAAGACACATCCTGTCGTTATGCTTCCAATCTTTTATGTCAGCCTTTTAGGAGCGGTGGGCTCCTTTCCATATGGCACGGGGCGATCATGACATAATTCCCAATCATACTTCATCATCTCTAGAAACAATCTAAATTTTGATTATCACAGCTTAAAGTTTGCCCCAGTTAGGGACGGAATCTGATTCATCATTGCCAAATTGTTTAGAAAATTTTAGAAAAACAAGAGAAATATTATTTTATGTGTCACGTTCCTTAATCACAATTTATAAGTCTATTTAAAGGCCTTGAACAAAAGAACTCTAGAATGACTCCATTAATTTCATTTTAACCAGCAATATTATCCAACATGAGGCCCCGATGGGAGCAGTTAATACTCTTAGGTATTTTGGTGTTATACACAAGTACAAATGAGATATTTTGTTGCTCTTGCC
Organism: Eleocharis quinqueflora; assembly: GCA_964058865.1. NCBI lineage: Eukaryota > Viridiplantae > Streptophyta > Magnoliopsida > Poales > Cyperaceae > Eleocharis > Eleocharis quinqueflora. Next base: position 182,599 of record CAXKVX010000522.1, read on the forward strand.
GATGGGTCTGATTAGCATACCTACGCACTAGTGACCAGGCCAGTCAAGTGAGGGAGGTGAGTTACAAGCGGACTACTTCAATACCAATCCTCAAATTCTTTTCTAGACATCATTAGCACGTAACTTCTCATTACTTTTCTTTATGCACCTTACTTTATGTGTATTAGCAACTACTTAATATACTAATCCTCCGAAGGGAGAAATTAATAATGTGTTGTTAACGCACGTCCTTTTAACTTTAATGGGGCATCTTGCTTGTAACTTTAGCGACGGTGTTCGGAAGCGAACATGATCGTTTAACAAGATGCGGCATGTATTCCTAATTGCATTTAAATAGATTAAAATCGTGCAAAAGTCTACATTGGACATATCCTAAAAAGAAACTACTCGTCCATAATATACATATATTGTATTATCAACTAATAGGGGCTTTAAATTAGAATTTTCCATTTTTCTATTTGTTAATAAAATACATATATACATATATTTTACAAAATATAGACTTTTAAACATATTTAGTATTTACTAAAACCTTTAGAAAATTACCAAATATTTGTCAATACCACATTTTAATCTTAATTGAATCCTTTTAGAATTTAGCAATTTTATCTTGGCTTTTATTAGCATTCATACTAATTGTAGATATTAGCCAAATTTTATATTAAGATAAAATAGTAGTAATTTTGTAGCAAAATTTATTATAATTATATATAAATAAATTATATATATATCCTAAATTACAATTAATTTACAGCTACTCCTAATTAACAGAAAATTAAATTTCTGGAAAAATGGCACAATAAACCTATCAATTCAATGTTTGTACCATTTTCCAGAGTCATTGCGGCTGCAAGGCATCCTGTCAATTCAAATATGTTCTCTAGAATTTCCAGAAAACAACACAATTTTCACTCTGTTTGCGATCGCAATGGATTGGGTTGCGGCCGAAACCTGTTAGTTCAATTTTTGTGCAGCCAGAAACCCAGAATTCATTTTCCTGTCAGTTCAATTGATTTTGCCCACAACAAAGCACAAAACCTAGTGTCTTGTGGTCGCAATGAACTTCATTGCGGCCGCAATCAAGCTATCAATTGGTTTTTCTTTATTTCCAGAAACAAAGACTTTCCCTAAATTCATTACGACCGCAATAGACTTAGTTTTAGTTCAATTTGGCTCTGTTCTGGAAATAAACTATTCTGGAAATAACCTTTTCGAATTTATCACTAATATTGTTGCATTTCTTTCTTAAAATTAACTTTATTTGTTCAAATAATTATTCTAAATATTAATAAACATAAAATTTGAATAATATCAATTTCAAATTCGCATGAAAAGTGAGGAAATTTGATAAAATTCAAATTTTAGTTTAAAAATACTCCAAAAAATAATTATTCACAAATTCAAGAAAGCAAACCAAAAATTGCAACAATTAAAATTTGATAAATCCAGAAAATCAAAATTTCAAACATGCACAACGGAGTTGGCTCTTATACCACTTGTTGGACATTTCAATTTTTGTGCAATTCAATTAGGTAAATACCATAACATTTTTCCTAATCTAAACAATTGCAATTCAATTAAAATTCTCCGTTACGACAAGAATGAAATAAAATAAATGTGGAAGCGGATTAATTACTTACTTTCCATCTTCTTTGTTGTCTTTGTTCTTCAACTTGATCAAACAAAGGAAATGTGCCTTGATTTGTGGAAGAGCCTGCACGTCGTGTTTTCTCGACGAGTCCTTCCAAGCGATTCAGGGTTGCCTTTTCTTTTTTCCAACGAGCACGAATGTCTCGACGGAGTACCAATACTTTATGGAGTAGTATTTTGATGGCTATGCACAACTCATGTGCCCTAACAACAGTATAATTCTATTTTTTTTAACGTTACCCCTAATGCTTGGAGATCCGGGATCTTTTATAGGGATGAAAGTGTATCTTGGAAAGATACCAAATTAATTAACAAATATTCATAAAATATTTAAAATTATATTCTCTCCAATTCTTTCAAATTCTAATATTTACTGCTGTAATATTTCCACGAATTGGGTACAAAAGATAAAATATCCAATCAGAAAGATAACAGTAAATCTAGGCAGTCAAAACTTGCCTTACAGCAGGTCTCTTGCGGTTGCAATGAATCTCATTGCGACCGCAATAGACTTGGCAATTCCAAACTTGGCAGGTTTCTGCCAAGTCTCTTGCGGTCGCAATGGGATCCTTTGCGGCCGCAATAAATCATGCCAAAACAGCAGATTTTGTTGCTAATCTTCCCCTACTGTATTGCGGCCACAATGAATCTTATTACGGTCGCAATTGATCTTCGTTTGTGCTGTTTTGCTTGGGCTTTGATCCAAATCAAGTTGGGTTTAGCCTAAACAATATTTCTGACTTTACACTAACACTCATATATAGTTTAATTGATCATAATCAATTCATTAATAATTATAATCAATTTACTTTAGTTCTATATGCTTCATGCCCAAAATCTTAGTGAAATACGTATAATGCCTTGAATATTGAATTAATCACATTTACGACATTTCCACATATTACTCCTCGTAATATTGGTGACAGCACATGACATGTAGTAATCATATAACACGTAGTCCAAACTTAATTTATTGGAATTGACGACTCAATTCTAACAACATTAAACGATTCTTTATTTTTATCAAAATCACTTTGACTAGTCACAAGACTCACAATCATCACCATGAAATTTAGAAATATCAAATACTACCATTATAACTTGGCTAGAGGCCTCCATTACTTAGCATTTGCAATTCTTTTCTTTTCTTGAGCGATTTTATCTTTTGCACATGCTTCTTCTTTTTTGAAATACTCAAAGACTTCTCAATTCTTCTCGAGGCATCTTCTTTTGTAAGAGCTTCTTCTCTTTCTTTTGTAAAGACAATGCCCTTTTTTTATTGCAACCCATGTAAATTCTAAAATTGATATTTACATTAACAGCAAAGATTTTCGTTTCTATTTCAAGTTAACAACCAGATTTCTATTTCAAATTAACAACCAGACGAATACGCTTCCTACAGGATCCAGACTTGTTACTTTCTATCGCAAGCGAGATTGACACGCAATATCGAGGGGTACGATATCAAATTAATTGATGAAATAATAAATTTAGAATTGCTGCTAAGAAGACTCGTCCAGTCCAAAAGATAGAACTAGTCGATAGACCAAAAGACGATGAATAATTCGAATCCCGTAAAATTTTGATATTACTGTAGAGAATCCGAATCCCTCTTTCTCATTAGCTCTGACATCTATTACTTGGAATAAATATTTCTTTAAAAACTGAGAACTACTCTTAGCGTAGTGGTAAAAGAGCAACGAACTTCAAGTGGAAATTTCAAGTTCGAAATCTAGTGAAAGCTAAAAATCACTAGAGAACTCTAGATCACTTTGAATAATATTTGAAAGTAAAGGCCACTCAACTTTTTCTCAAAAATAAAATATTTCTTTAAAAACTTAAACCTACGGAGAGATGTAGAAAGACAGATCTATCTCCGTTGTGCTAGACCTTCGTTTCAACTTCGCTTCAAGTTTGCATCTCTCTATATATGCACAAATTTAGATGCAACTCCGTTGAAAGTTTTGATGCCGTATACAGAAATGTTGAGGATCTAGGCTTTGAATTAACTAATTAGACAAAGTTGACCATGCAAATAGTATCCCAAACAACTATTCTTTGCAGAATCGTGGTCCTGCAAAGCATACTTATCTCATTACACGTATGCAAATTACCAATGCATAAAATCAATAATGTTACAAAAGAAAATCAATTTGCGCAAGCACGACTGCACATTGCTCCAGTCGGTAGCTGAACGCTGACAACAAAGTAGAGAGGATGTAAATGTCAAATACTCCAAGAACTTCCCTCTAAATCATAAGCATTCAGCAAACTAGCAAACCTACGAGGGTGAGGCCCTATGAGCAAACCATAATTTTCCCAAGTTCAATCGACCAAATAAAGTAACCATCTTAACTTGGTTAAGTGCTAAATTAAAGAGAAGAGCATTCACTAAACTACTTAAGTGCTAATCTACAACTTAAACCAAAATTGGCAGTCTTTTCCTTTTTTTTCTTTCTCCTCTTTTTGAAGTACAGGTATTCCCAAACTGCTGTTCCTACTTCTGTACAGATAACTATTATATTCTGTCATTCTAGGCAGCTACTCTATATCAGTTTCATCAAACGATAAGTCAAAGTTACTGTGAAGGGGAAGAACTACTAACTAGTGTAATGAAGAATGAAAACCAGAGCAGTCCCATCTCCTTATCTGCTTTCCAGAATTCATGGTACTCTTCTTTGCTGACACTTCTGCTTCCAGACTGACACCAATGGACTGATACCAAGAAACAGTTATACTTTATACCCCATCACAATTGAGGTTTATTTCTATTCTACAAGCTCAATCAGACAGGACACTATATATAAATATATTCAAGAAAATTTAAATTGAGAAAATAATTTAAAAATAAGAAAACACATTATGAAGCTATTTTCATCTCAAGCTGATCAAAGGGGCCCCCATGTCTTGAATAGCTCTCTCCAATTTCATCTTCAAGTAGTCTTTCACTTTGTAAACACCCGACAAAATCCTCTGATCGCAGAGTCATGATCTCACAGCGTTTTATGCCTCTTCAATACATTATGGTACAATAACACAGGTTTGTGAAAAAATTCTCAAAAAGAAACAGACACCACCTTGTGCCCTGCAGAGTATCCCCCACCCCTTATCTGATCTACATATCTATATTGTTTTACATATGCAGGACTTGTGAGCTTAAGCATAGCACATCCTCATTTTTCACCACTAAAAGTCTAAATCCCATCAGAAAATAAATAAGAAAAGCGAAGTACAGCCTCAAAGTGTCAGACATGACACGTCCAGAATTCATTGGCTTTTTTGAAGTCCCTCATGATCAGTTCCCAGTCCATCTCCTCTTGCGTGGCGGCCTCTCTGGCTTCACTTCAGTTTCACAAGAAGTCATCTCATTGTCAGCCTGTTTGGCAGGGGCCACCTCCTTCTCACCAAGCATTGGGAGCTTAAAGCGCTCACTCCGCCTCTTCAACCTCTCAACAGTGTCCAAGTGGCGGTTATCTGATGATGCCACACCTGTCAGATCATCTCTAGTGGCCTTCTTGGGGTTAGAACTGGAGTTGTTCAAGTTAGACTCGCTGGGTGCAGCAGCCTCAGGTGCCCGGAGGGAGGTAGAGATAGCAGTGTAGTCTCTCTCCTTGTGTCTGGTCCAACGCTCCAGCTTGGACCGACCTCGTCTAGAGTCATCATTTGTGCCATCATAGTCAGAGTTAGGGTCCTCAGTTTCCTCATGGTACCTAGAAGCTTCAGGACGTTCCAGAAAATTTTTCGCACTTTCTAGTTCATTGATTGTGCCTTTCACATCCGACTGATGAATGAGATGTAAAAGAGTAATTAGCATGTACCTGTACTAGCTGATTATTATAATATTGTTTTGCAAACCATCCCTGCCCCTGACACAGACAGACATGCGAAGAAAAACAAACGCAAACACAAGCATTCACTCGAAATAAGTTTGGTAGTATGCTACCTGTCATTTACTTCAATGATCTTTCAAGAAGAGAAATTAAGATGAATATGACTAAAATTGCAAATTTTTAGTTTGGTTCAAGTTTCGTCTTCGATATATTTGTAGTAAAAAGGATGCAATATCAGTACATGGCAGTACCACTAAAAATGTTCTGGTGCTTAATGGCATACTAGTGACCCTAGAGATCCCAGAGAACCCAAAATAAAAGGAAATACAGAAATGTCTAGTTCAAGGCCTAAATTTGTACTTCCTCAAAAACTGCAGCACCAAAAAAGGAAGTATTCAAAAAATACCTTATCATTTTGATGGCCATCACGATCATCTCGCCTCCTCTTGCCCCTTGGATCCATACTAGTCTCTAAACCCTTTGATCTCTTATTACTGTCCTTTTGCTTGTCCTTTTCAGGTGCACCAAGGGCACGGTTAACACCGTCGTGCGAACCTCTCTCTTGTCTGGCCGATCCCTTCTCAATACTACTCCCATTCAACAGCTTATCTCGCATTTTCCTCTCTCTATCCTCCAATTTCAGATGTTCTTTACTATTCCTATGAGCCCTTGCTGACACTCTTGATTCTACTATTTCATGAGCTTGCTTGGACCTCTGCCTATCCTCCCTCTCCCTATGTCGGGAACCCTCCTCCCTATGCTTTGAACGGTATATATCTTCTACCACCACCTTATCCCTAACTCTATGGTTAGCTTCGTCTCTGTCCATCTTTCTCTCAATCATATCCTCTCTGTCAACCTTCCCTCTCCGGGGGGCTTCTTCCTCCTTACGCCTCTTCATGTGGGCACCAATGCTTTCTTCCCGATCCCTTTTCCTTACTCTCCACTCTGCTTCCTCAACACGCTTTCTCACTCTAACATCCTCTTCTCTCTCAAAGTTCCTTGGAATACGCTTACCAGCCCTAGGATCAATCCTTATTTCTTCATCTCTAAATCTCCTTGGATGCATAACACCATCCTCTCTAAACCTCTCATAACTCCTACCTCGGAAAGCATGGGGAGGTGGCACAAAATCCCTATCTCTGCCATTTACATAGGGGTGACAATACATTTCATTACCCTCTCTCCATCTCATGTTAGTATTTGGATTGGTCATTCTACCTCTCTCCATCTCCATTGTTCTACTATCACTTCGGCGGGAAGCGCGTTGTGCCTCTCTAGGTGGCTTGGGCCGTCGGACCTGTACCACCTCTTCCTCTTTGTCAGATTCACTATTTCCTCTGCTTGCATCGCTCCTTACAGTCTCAAGCAGAGAGTTCTCTTTTTTATCCTTGGAGGGACTTCCAGGTTCATCAAGGTTGACGTCATCGTTTTCTTCATCAGTGGTGTATGCAAGCCGTTCGTCATGATCATCAGATCTCTCGTCGATACCTGTATCTTCAACAGAAGCTTCCTCATGGGCTAAAGGCTTGTCTTCAACACTCTCAGCTGGTTTTTCTCTGTGAGTGCCGCCAATTGAGGGAGAATTACGATCACTGCCCCAAGAATCTTCTCTGTTCAACCTAAGAAAATTAATTTTAGTGTGGGAAGCCTCGCAAGTGTCTAACAATCTAAGATATATGGGTAATGCTTGACTTTTATAGTGTACATTGTACCTCTCTTCTTGATGAACAGGGCTTTTAGTTCTGTGACGTAAGCGGTGGGAGTGGCGGTGCTCAGAGGCATCACTAATATCAACATCCTCATCGGAGTTTCGCTCAGTTTGTTCAGCAGCTTGACCCTTAATATCTGCTCCAGCGAAAGCACCAATTGGATCTTGACACACTATCTGTAGAAAGCAATTTACCAGATGTTTAGCTGCTTGAATAATCATCAAACAATGTAAGCAAATCGAACGAGTAAAGGATGAGACTGTCAAATTTTCGTCTTTGCTACCTCAATGACAGAATCTGAGTCACGCATACGGGGTGGCCTTGTGTCAATGGAGGGAAGACGTTCCCCAAATCCACCCTCTACCTGTATTGCTCTTCCTGTAGGCTAAAGTAACAAAAAAGAAAAGAAGAATTAAAGACTAAAAGATAAGTCGGATAGTTGATTTATGCTGGTATTAGATAAAAAAAATATACATATATATTGGCAATATGCAGAATAAAGGATTGGTGCAATACCAGTTGTGGTCTATTGCTCACTGCCTGGCTACTAAAATCAACTTGGCCATTATCTTTTGCATTATCTGGTACATTATCAGAAGATGTGACATTGTGGCCTTTTGCAGCAGCAGCAAGTTCTGGAGGTAGATCTGGGTCATATTCCTGAAAGAATCAAACCCATAACAAGAAATAAATGAACTTTCATCAAGAGAAAACCAACAGAAATCTGAAAAGAAATAATAAGTGTGCTAATAGCCTAATACCGGCTCAGATCTTCCACTTTCATACACACGGATTTTGGATTGCATGGTAGACTCTATCTTGAGTTGGTTCTGCAAAGTAAATAACAGTTATATATGGTTTCTCTGATCATGACTAAGAAGAGGGAACAGTCAAATTAACAGCTAGCGAACAAAACTAGGAAAATTAAAACTAGTCAATCAAATAGTCACAGAGGTGCTTGTTTTGAGATGCTCACAGGCATTGTAAAGCAAGTCGCTTGCTCTGGTTTCTCTTTGAGCTGGTTCTAAGCCTCAGTCTTTATAAACGATTTCCTCAAAAGCAGTGGTAATACCTCAGTAAGAGCCTCAATAGGATTTTCTTCTTCAATTATTATTAGCATTTTTAGGCCCAGGCTATCTTGTACTATATATTTTCAGCGAGTGATGTTATTCATTATTGTCCTATTTGCCTGACTCATAATACCCATATTCTGAGTGGAGAGGGAGAAGGGAATGGCACTTGTTTCACAAAGAGAATAACACAGTAAGTGTGGTTGTAATAGCCATAACTGTTCTCAAACAGCAGCATTTTCAACATGCAGTTGAGTATTTTGAATACTTGGAACTTGTGTATATTTTATTTGGCCTTTTCAATACTCAAACTGTTTGTGCTTTGGTGTAGTATACCCTGTATGAGGCACGAGAAATATCTTTTAAATACTTAGATTACCGCAGGTAAAATCAGAAAAATGAAATGTATACTAAAGAAAAATAGAAAAAACTTGCCAGTCGTTTAAAATAATCCTTCCACGTTTCCTCATTGAATCCAAAGTTGAAATAATCAGTGGTCTCGGCTCCTGGATGTCTCCATGGTTTCTCCTCAAAATTATCAATCTCGAAATCAAATATTGTCCTGCCAAAACAAGCACAACAAAATTTTATATTCAGCTATGACAGAAATTAATCACAGATAAGAATAAATGAATGCCACTTTTTTCATTCTTTTTATTTCTCAGGGAAAAGCTCATAGATGCTGGTGAGTACTTCTATGTAATAGTTGCACAAAGCAGAACATGCTACATCCAATCACACAGGTATTCATCTGCTATTCAGGGAGCTTCCATATCATTGCTTGTATCAGACACATGAGGTCTACTTTCACTCCAACTAATGTAATTTGGATTAGAAACTTACTTCTGAGGTGGAAGAGAAAAGTCCAAACCAGCAGGACGCATTTGATTTCCCCAAGCAGGCATTCCATAGCCACGCCCATTCATCATTCTACCACCAGCTGGCCTCCAATCACCTCGACCCCTGCCATATGGGGCAGTTGGCAGTGGAGGCCGCAATTGACCTTGTGGGCCTGCCGCACCCCCAGCTGGACCACCTGGTACTGGTGCACCCGGCCTCACATACTGTTACAAGGTGAAAACATACAGATAACCATCAGTTTTCAAAGCTTTTATCAAATGTGGAGCATGCATAAGCAGAAAACTTGCCAGCTAGAACCTTCTTTCCCCAAAATGGATGATTCAGTTGCGTTTATGATTATCCATTACCCATGGTAATAAATACAAATTTCAGAATTAGTGATATAAGTTGCTGGCTGGTAACTAGGATCTCAGTCTGTAAAGTTTAACCTTAATAGAAAATAGCAATTTTCCTTCTTTCATTTATTCATTCCACTGTGTGGCTTCAGACAGATCTTCAGCTCCTTGTTTGGTCACATTATGGGTGTTAAACGTAACCATGCCTATAACTATTATTAATTTCTCAGCTCCAACACCTTTTGTTAATGCACATTCTACTAAAAACTGCAACTAAGCCTAAAAATATTATTGACAATTTTCAACAGTGCTTGAAAACAACCTTCAATTGACATTGAATTGAACTTGAGATGACACTATCAGTAAGAACTGGCAGATACTTCTATGCTTCCAATTTTTGAGATTTTTGCAATTTAATTCCCATTATATATGCTTTCATTTCAGATCTTTAGTGTCAGTGCTGTAATGGGAATTGGAGATTTTAATGTACATAAGCATGGGAATTGAAGACATTTGGGTGTCACATTGCACACTAAAGAGATAAGCAGCTAAAGATACAGAGATACTCAAATTGCAAGAGCAATACCAATAGGTCTACAACTCTTATCGGATTTTTGTTGAATTACATCTACAAGTGGATATGCTCTTTGTGAAACTAAAGTATTACAAGTAAATGAGGTGCAACTATATATACAATATCTCTACATAATAACAACAGCTCCAGTAGCAGGCATTCATCTCTGACCTTGTAGATGGAATGATGCTGGAATGCATGGCCGCCATACCCAATTCTTGATGGACCCGCTCCAACTGCGCCTCCTACACCAGGAATTTTGCTCGCATCTCCTTCCTTCCCCTCTCCCTCTCCACTGGGCCCCGCACCATCCTCGCCCCAATCCTGGTCAAGTGAACCGATCTTCTCATCATTTGCTACCATTACGAGATCCCCCTCACAATCTCCATCTCCGTAACCCATATCATCCATTGCTCCGTGCTCTGTGTCGTTCAGCAAGATCTGAATATCGTCTTCACTGTCACTGTCATCCCAGCCATCGCTTTCCGCAGGTCCCAGTGCCGTTCCCAGGCCAGGAATAACGGTCGGAGGTTCTTCTTGATCCAAATCTAGCATGGGATCCGCTGCATCAGCAGTGACAGATGTCTGTACTTTGTCCTGCACCGACTTGTCAGGTGATAAAACCAGAGCGCTAGATTCCCCATCCTTGCTAGGGTTAGCATCGGCTTCTTCGTCTTCATCTGCCCAATTGGAGACTGGATCGACGGTGGGAGGAGCCGCCCCACCCAGCAGCCAATCTTCGTCGTCGTCAACGGTTGGAGCAGCCACGGCGGAGGTCGTGCCGCCAGAAGAGATAAGGATGGCGTCACCCGCGGTTGAGGGGGCAGGAATCTGATCGAGACTGGGATTAGGGTTTGAAGGAGGCGATGGCGGTTTGGTCGGATTAGATGGGATTGTAGGTAGGAGCACATCGGAGTAGAGATCGCCGAAATCGTCGTCGACCTCCATTGGAGAGAGGAGTAGAAACGAGATGGCAAGGAAAGACAGAACAAGAAGATTCAGATAGGAGAGGAGAGAAATTCGAGATGTAATGCAAAATTGAGGCCCGAGGGAGCTTGTGGAGAGGGGAGAGGAGAGAGGAGAGCTTCCCTGAAACGGAGGCGGCGATGCGGGGTAGAAGTTAAACTTTGGGGAGGGTTTGATGATATTTTCAGTGTTTCTTTGTTTGGAGGGAGTTTCGCAATAAGCTCCCCGTTTGTATGACCAAATCAAAGGTAGGACTATAATGAAATTATGTTTTTAAGATCACTGACAATCATACTCATGCACAGCAACCGGAGAAAATAATGCAGACGAAAACATAATCTAATAAAATATTTTAAAAATAGGAACAATAAATATCGTGAACGTAAATCTAAGATAGTATTTTATATAGTTTGCCATGTTTATCAAATCAAATTTAGTAAATTTTTAATATTCTAAAAGCATGGAGCATGGAGCGTTGAGCGCAGAGCGGGCAGCAGGGAGCAGGAAGCAGGGTGCAGGGAGCGGGTGCGTGGAGCGGGATGCGCGGAGCAGGATGCGAGCGGACAGCGGGGTGCGGGGTGCGAGGAGCGCGAAGAGGGGAGCGGGATGCACGGTGCGGGAAGCGGTCAGCGGTCGCAGGACGCATGACGCAGGAATGACGCAAAACGCATGACGCAAGCCGCATGCCACATTACGCCTGACGCCTAACGCATGACGCATCACACAAGCCGCATGACGCATGACCCAAGCATTGCAAGCTGCATGACGCATGCATGACACAAGTCCCATGATGAATGACGCAAGATGCCCGCTGCAAGCCGCGTGACGCAAGACGCCCAATGCAAGCCGCATGGCGCATGACGCAAACCGCATGACACATGACGCAAGCCCATGACGCATGTCGCGTGACACAGGACGCATGACGCAAGACACATAACGCATGATGCATGACGCGAGACGCTGCAAGTCGTTGCAAGCCGCATGACGCCACTCCGCTGCCGTAAGTCCTATGACGTAAGCCGCTACAAACCGCAAGATGCATGACACATGACGCATAACACATGACGCGAGACGCAAGAAGCTGCAAGTCGCATGACGCCACACCGCCACCGCAAACCACATGACGTAAGCTGTATGACGCAAGTCGCTACAAGTTGCACGATGCCGATGCCCAATGCAAGTAGCATGATGCATGACGCGTGACTCAAGACGCATGACACATGACACATGACACATGACGCATGACGCAAGACACATGGACGCATGACACATGACGTGAGCTGTTGCAAACTGCATGACGCTGCTCTACCGCATGACACGTGATGCTGCAAGCCGCATGACACCAATCTGTTGTAGCAAGCCGTATGACGCAAGACGCAAGACGCATGACGCAAGACACTGCAAGCCGCATATGCGTGACCCATGACACTTGACGCATGACGCATGACACTGGAAGCTGCAAAACACCGCTCTGCCACCGCAAGCCTCAATTGGGTTCCTCATATACTTCAAGAAATCATATCAAGGAATTTCGCTTTTATTATTACAATAGTGTCATGACATGAATTTCAATTTTCAAATTCAATCATGTATTGCAGTTTTATATATTATATATTGCAGATGTAGTTTTATGAACTCTTATCAAATTAAAATATAAGCTAGTTACTATTATTTGTCAATCCCATCGAGGGATTAAATTGAATCCAAAATAAATACTTATTATTTTATCGTTGGAAATTGTTCAATAATTAAATTTTCTTCATTTGTGTATACCTTTTCCCTTATTAAATATTATGTTCGATAGAGTAGGTGACGCTCTCTCTAACAAGCCCTTGCGTCTGTTGTGCATCGCAGCGCTTTAGCCCAGGGGAACACACGGATGTAGCTACTCGTGACACGATTCTGGGTACTTGGCCAAATTTGGCAATATTCAATATATAAATTAAATTGGTTTGATATAAATTCAATTTATAACAAAGAAAAATAAAGGATAACAGTAAGTTCAATGAAAAATAAAAATGAAATCCAACTAAATATATTCAAATAATTTAAGTGCAACGGGAACATATTACGAGCAAACAATTTTTTCACAGAGATTACATGTTTCTACAAGAATATAGAAATAATGAAAATTATTAATTATTGCATAATGTCTAAGAAGAATATTATATCTAAACTGATCAGTACAAAATTCAAATTAAAATAAAAATTAAATAGCCAAGATCTGTAAAATTAAATAGCCATTTGTCATTTTTCTCTTTTCTTTTCCCTTCTAAGGATCTTGAGTTCTTGACCTCTAAACCAGGTGAATAAAATTTGAGGTCAGACGCCTAATTTGGTTTACAATAAAGTTTTATTAATAGATCACAGCCAGACCACACAATAATTACAAAAATAAGAAATCACCCTAAATGTGAAAGATTTGAACCATATGTCACATTCATAGTGTACCAAGAAAGAAAATTGACAAGGACCACTATAACCAATTGTAAACCGAATAATTTCCTTCTGATCTTCTAATTGTTTTAGGCTTCCCATATTTAAATTACAAAGAGGGAAATCAGAACAACTGCATATTGATAGAAATGCATTCATTTACTGGAATAATTATCTCATATAACATAGCATTCAATAAAAAATAGTTCACATTATGTAAGCATTACTGTTACCAACATAAATAATTTCATTAGCTCAATTGCTTCTATTCTGGGAGTATCCATGAACCAAACCTCGTATTATACTTTAGGAAGCTATAAATCCATGCCCCTAAACCCTATAATCATATGCAAGCCAAAAATTGAGAGAACAACACGTCAAAAAATAGCTCAATTGCTTCTATTTTTGGAGTATTCATGAACCAAACCTCGTATCTCTCCTCCTTATTAAGGAGCTTGGATGACAAAACACTCAAAGACTGTGATTTCATTAAATTTTGGGCGGAGATGATGCCATACCTCCAATCAAATTTGCTTCACCGCTTCGGACAAAATTTTAGACTTCAACACACATGCATGCATAACCTACGCAACATTTGATCTAAATAAAAAGAGAATCCACATTCTCTTCGTATCTCTTGAGACGTGCGCGCCAATCCCAAAGAAAAAGACATCTTCCCATGTGATCTATACAAAAAAATACAAACTATCCACGCCTCTTCAACAAAAAATCCTGAATTTTTTCTTGTGTGACCTTAAAAAAAATTACATTCATGACCAAGATTTAAAAAAATTGACAGCATGACCCTATTTTTCTTCACGCACCAAGCCGCATGACCCATGACGCAAGATGCAAGGCACATGACGCATAACCCATGACCCATACGCAAGACGCAACACGCTGTAAGCCACGTGACGCATGACGCAATGACGCAAGACGCAAGACGCATGACACTTGACGCTTGATGCAAGACGGTGCAACATGCATGACCCACGAAGCATGACGCAAGTCGCTGCAATTCGCATGACGGATAACGCAAGACGTTGCAAGTCGCATGACGCATGACGCTTGACGCAAGACGGTGCAACACGCATGACCCATGACGCATGATGCCTGTCGCAAGCCGCATGACGCATGACGCATGATGATGCAAGACGCAAGATGGTACAACATGCATGACCCATGACGCATGATGCAAGCCGCTGCAACCCGCATGACCCATGACGCAAGACATAAGACGCAAGACGCATTACGCATGAAGCATGACAAAAGACGCATGACGCTTGACCCATGATCCATGATGGAAGACGCTGCAAGCTGCATGACTCACGATGCATGACGTATAATGCAAGACACTCCAAGCCGCATGACGCAAGACACATTACGCTTGATGCAAGATGACGCAAGTCGCATGACCCATGACGCAAGACACAAGACGCTACAAGCCGCATGACACGCGACGCACGACGCAAGAAACTGCAAGTCGCATGACGCATGATGCAAGATGTATGATGTAAGACAGTGCAAGCCGCATGGCGCAATACGCATTACGCTTTACGCAAGACACATGACGCATGACACATGCCGTATGATGCTTGACACATGATGTATGACGCATGACGCAAGACGCTGCAAGTCGCCTAACGCAAGGCACATGATGCAAGACGCATGACGCATGACGCATGACGTATGACGCATGACGCAAGACGCTGCAAGACGCATGACGTTTGATGCAAGATGCTGCAACACACATGACGCAAGCCATGTGACGCATGACGCAAGACGCTGCAAGACGCATGACGTTTGATGCAAGATGCTGCAACACACATGACGCAAGCCATGTGACGCATGACGCAAGACGCTGCAAGTCGCCTAACGCAAGACACATGATGCATGACGCATGACGTATGACGCATGACGCAAGACGCTGCAAGACGCATGACGTTTGATGCAAGATGCTGCAACACACATGACGCAAGTCGCATGCTGCATGACCCATGACCCCTGACCCATATGCAAGACGCTGCAAGCCATGTGACGCATGACGCAAGACACTGACCCAAGATGCTGCAACACACATGACTCATGACGCATGACGCAAGACACATGACGCATGACGCAAGACGCATGACCCCTGACCCATATGCAAGACGTTGCAAGCCATGTGACGCATGACGCATGACGCAAGACACTGCAAGTCGGATGATGCAAGATGCATGACGCTTGACGCAAGACAGTGCAACACGCATGATCCATGACGCATGACGCATGACGCTTGACGCTTGACGCATGACGCAAGTCGCTGCAAGATGCATTACGCATGACGGAAGACGCATGATGCATTACGCATGACGTATGACGTATGACGCATGACGCATGATGTCATGATGCAAGACGCATAACAGTTGCACTGGTTAATATGCGAGTGATTTTTCGTGTACATTATTTTCTCCTGTTACTGTGCACAGGTACGATTACTAGTTATACTTTAGGAAGCTACAAATACATGCCCCTAAACCCTATAATCATATGCAAACCAAAAATTGAGAGAACAACATGTCAAAAAATTATTTAATGGCTATCTTAAGAAAGATTAAAAAAATCTTTATATGTGATCACATTTATAACAACACACGAAGGGGAGCCCAAAAATCGATTATATGCATAAATTTTGCAAAATCAATTATGAAACTAGCTTAGTTTTGCCTCATATTTCTGGTGGTAATATCGATGTATGCAATATTCGCCTGTATCCACCAACGAAAAGTACTAATCAGGTAATGTTTTCTAATCTCATACTATACGTATAAAGTTAGTAACAGAATACAGGCTTTCTCATCACGATGATACCGAGATTTATTTGTTATGGTGTATTTGATTTTATTTATTTGAATTATTCATCCTTAAACATAAACATTATTCGTGTCAGAATTTTACTTATTGGTATATAAGGGCACGTCATAAGATAAAAATTAACAGGAGATTTGTTCCTATTAATTTTTACAATATATGTTCAATACCAACTTATATTCATCGAGATTAATGCCTTCATCCGAGATGATATAATCCAAGATTATAAGGGTCGGGATCATCCACGAGCACTTCTTTGGGTTGCATGCAGTTGGTTCACTCGGAGTGTCTCGAATACTTCTCGCAAGTGAGGACATGGTCAGTTTTGATTTGACTTTAGATGAAGATATAATCGAAATATACCACCATGAATTTGTTAGGAAAAGGATGGAGAACCTGATTCATGACTCGCATAAAGGTACTTGGTGCATTCGACAAGTTGAAAACGACTCATTCGAAAAGCAGGTCATCTTTCGTCTTGGATGTTGTTATCCACTCGTCTCCTAGCTTGATTCAGATTTGGTGATAGCCACTTTTTATATCGATTTTCGAGAAGACGATTGCACCACTTAATTGGTCTAACATGTCTTTGAGTCTTGGAATCATAAATCAATATTTGATAGTAATTCGGTTAATGGTGCAACTATCTACAAACATTCAGAACATTCCATTCTTCTTAGGCACGAGCAATGCAGGAACAACACATCAGTTTATACTCTCACACAAAAAAATCTTTGTCGGCTAGCTCTTGCACTTGTCGACGTATCTTTTCATGCTGATCAAGAGACATTCAATAATGGTCTTTGTTTGAAAGGATTAATTTCAACACCAAGTTGATTTGGTATTGAATATCCCAAAGTAGTGGAAGGACACTTGATAACTATCTCAGAACATCCTTGTAAGCAACTAGTATTTGTTCGACGAGCCTAGAATGTTTCTCTTCTTGCTCAGGTTCTATAAATGTTGTTGAAGCCACAATCAAGCACATGCCTTCTTCTACAAGCTCCTGTTTGAACTCTTAGATTGCCACGCAAAATACTTTTTTTTCTCGTGCTCGAAAAGTCCTATTGCATAGGTAAATATGTACCTTATTTTCTCTTATCTATACCGAGTAAAGATGTTTTCGGCTATCGTATATGACATGGTTGTCGAATTGCCATGGCAGACCCAAGATGAGGTGTGAAGCATCCATTAGCATAACGTTGGCTCGGATAGTGGTTGAGTAGTGAAGACCAATGGAGAAATCGACTTGACATTGTTGATTGACCATTATCTCAACATCTTTGTTGACTAAACCGAGCTTGTAAGGACGCGAATGTGCCGAAGTCAAAAGATTGAACTTTTTAACTACCTCCTCAGAGATTATGTTCTCCCAACTTTCCGAAATAATGATTATGTTGCACTTCTTCCCATCAATCGAGCATTGAGTTCTAAAGATGTCATGCATTTTCCAGATCTCCTTCGTTGGTGGTGCCAGACACAGTCTTCTTGCAATTAAGGCTTACTCCTACAACATCTTCGGGATTTGCCTCGTAAATCTCTTCTTCATTAACATCCCATTCCTCTTTCTTGCAATAATCATCTTGGTCAGTAGCACATTAGACTTGAGCTTCCCGACATTCATTGCATAATGTCCAAACATATGTTACTTATGACAGCGGATGTTGGTTTCGTGGTCATTCGGGGTGTTATTAATTGGATTGGTCATGAGAAGTGGAGTGCGAGAGGAAGACGGATTAGTATTCAGTTTGACTAGTGGTTGACTGACACTCTTTGAAGTCTAGGTTTGGTTTCGATTAAGGAATTGTGAATTCCTTGCAGTGACATTGCGGCCTCGGGCTTGATGTTGTTCGATCGCTTTCTCTTAGGATAGAGCCTCAAAATAGTGTTGAAAGTGTGAACTACGAGCACGTCTTGAAGGAGGTTGTGGAGTTCATAGAGGAATCGTGTCACTCGCTGATCCTCGGTCTCGTTAAGTTGGTTTTGAGCATCCAATTGATAAAACTCAAGGGTACATTCATCCACACTTCTTGAATCCTGAACGAGAGACGAACATTGGCGAAATTGTGTTTGTCAATAGTTGAGTGGTAAGAACTCTCGGCTCATCTCACGCTTGAGTTCATCTCAGTTGGTGAGTGGTGGAAGGTTATCGAGATAGCGGTGATATTTGTAGTTTTGCCACCATGTCACAGCTCGTTCTTGAAATCAAATTTTAACCGAAGGCACAAGCTTTTCCGATGGAACTTCTTTCAATTCAAAGACCTCTTCAAATGTATGTGTCCATTCTAGAAACTCCTCGGATTTTCCCGAAAAGTCAGGCATCTTTATTCGAAGACCACCATTTTAGTGTCGATCACGAATAGGAAGGTTGTTTCGATTTAGATTGTCATTGTTGTCTCGGTTTTAGCTATCGTTGTTGTCTCGATTTCGGTTGTCATTGGAGTTCAGATGCCCCATGAGAGCCATTATAAGCTTTGTATGACGTGCAACAGCTTCTTCACGATCTCGACGCATTCCATCGAGATGTACAACAATTGTCGGATGTACAACTTCACGCAGGTGTGAAGGTGGTTGTCAAACCTGTTCTGATACCACTTGATGCAATCTTGATCCCAAATCACAACTCCGCTAGTGACGGGTTGCAATAACAAGTTTAGTGGAATTAAAAACAAAGAAAATAACTTCTAAATAGCAAAGAAGAATTCTCCAAAATTCTTGAAGAACTAATTTTCATAAAGAAGAGCTGATTTCTTTTATAAGCTACACATGCCTTGGTCTCGAAGAAAACCAAATAATTAACATGGCAGTTATTGTTAAGAAAATAAAATGCAAATATAAAAATTATAACTAAGAAAATAATTAGGCAAAAACACGGAAAGAAATCATGCTCGAAATCTAATCAAAGTGAATTCCGGTCAGAATTCGAATCAGACTCGAGTTGATTTCCATGTTGGTCCTCGTCAACCGGGCTATTCTATTTTGTTTCATTAGTTATTACTTGTTTTATTGATGGCTCACATATTAACTGAATGGAAGAAATTAGAGCTGAATTGATACAAATCTTGTGTTTTTCTTTGATTTTTTTTCATGTAAGGAGGGGTAATTGCTAATTTTAAAGTACTCTAGTAAGATAAGATCGAAATAGCCTCAAAATTTCACGCTCTGCTGGATAATGCGACGATATAGTCATATAGTCTTAAGAAATGTTAACTGGGGCTAGTTTGGTTTTGATTTGATTTCGTAAACCTATCAAAATTTTAATTTGTTAGCTGCACAATGTTTGCAAGGCCGCCTCCTAAGCTGCAACATGCCTGATGTTAATTGTGGTACCAGATAGCCAATCTTTTTATTTACATTGATGACAATGAAGCTAATCATTGTCATCACTGTAACAAAAGAGTCGATTTGAATTTAAAAACAAAAGAAAAATGATTTTGGAATTAATTACATAATAACACTGACGTAGTCTCTTGCAGACTTACCACGAAATGGCCTAAAAATGTAGGATATATATGAATCTTTTGTTTCTTTTTTGGAACCAGAATAAAATATCTTACATTCTTACTATATAATTGGCGTTGACGTATCAGCACAGAAACATTTTGACATTGTATACATTTTTCTGTTGAAAGCTTTGTTCTGACACTGTGTCGGCACAGAAATACTATATATGCCCAAATCTCAATTTGTCAATATGTAGGAGCACAAACGGGGGCAATGATGGGAATGCATGCATATCGGCACAGAAATAATATATGCCAATTGATAAAGGCGTAATATATTTTTTTACAAATCACACAGTTACTGTTATACTATTGAATGCTACCAAATATCTGGTCAGATCGAATATAAACGGGCTGAATCAGTGTATGCAGGTTGGATTGATCTTGGGTTGGGCCCAAATTATCAAAATTGAATTTAATGGGCTAAATGGATCACATCACAATCGGGTCGGACCCGCTTCTTAGTCAGGCCTAATAGACAGTATCGTACATTCGTACTATCATTAGGCGCTTCAAGAGGGAAAGAGGTATCTTCCCGATCGACTTCCTCCCCAAGAAAAATCTAACTACATATCGCCGTTGGTTTTTCAATTCAGCGTATCTTCTTTCAGTTTTAGTTTCAAATCTGATCCGAACCTATTTTATCTAAGTATCTTTCCCTGTTCGTACCTCTCTGTGCCGCTCCACTCTAGTATTGGCTTTGATCAGCTTTCTTCAGTAAACTATCTCCACTCGACTGCTTATATTATTCATTAATCATTATCTTGTATTCGTTAATTTGGTTTTGAGTTGTTATCCAATAGAGAAAACCTAGATTTTTCAATGAATATTTTCTTATTTCTGATGGACATTCAGTTTCTAGGGTAGCATAGCATCGATCCCGGATTGAACATCCCCTCTGATTATTATAATTTGATATTTATTCTCTGAAAATTGCTTGTGGACTATACCATTTGGACTATCCGAGTAATTTGCTCCATTTCGACTTTAGTTGTTATTTTTTGCTTAAAAAACTATGTTTATAGGTGAAATACATGGATGCTACTAAAACCCAAGCTGAGACACCAAAGCCAACTCTGTCAGTGGACCCTGCAATGCAATCATGTCGAAAGAAGAAATCGGATGATGCAGCTTTCTTGCAAGATGTGAGGGACCACATAGACGAGTTTATTCATGCCTCCATGGATGAGCACAAGACCTGTTTCAAAAAGACCATCCAAAAGGTACGTTAATGATGTCAATTAATGATTTCATGCTGACCAGTTGGGTCGGTGTGGGTCAGGTATAGGTAGTTCTATGATTTCACCCCATTTCTGGTATCTTATACCATTTTCATGGTATAACCATGTCTTCTGTTGGATTTAGGCTTGAGTGAATGCCTTTCCTTATACTTTTGGGATTGAAGTAGAATTACTAATTATTTAATGGACACTAAGCCTATGATGTTGGTAAAGATATCAAAAGTCAAAAGTAATATTAATGTAAATTCAAACTTGTACAATTGATATTTTTTGCAAGCTTTTGTCATACATCTGGCGTTATCCAACCTGACCTCTGGGGGTCTCCTGCTTTATTAATAGCATATATTTTGTGTGAAGACTTTGAAAGTCCATTCAGGAATTTCTTTGTTCATTCCTGAAAAAAAAAGTAAAAATTGCCTCATTGGAAAGAAATTACAAACATTCATCCAATTCCCAAAGCTTTGCTGCATTGGAAAAAAAATTACAAATATCCATCCAAATTAATGTCGGTCAGACGTAAGTTTCAGAATTTAAAATTTCTTTGGTAGCTCCGAAATTTATGTTCTTAATGTCGGTCAGACGTAAGTTTCAGAATTTAAAATTTTCATGGTGACTCAAAATGGGCAACTCAGTTGCAATGTGAAGACTGTCCAAAATCATTGAAGAGTACTTCTACCAGACAGAAAAGTGAGAAGTATCTCGTATACTCTTACAAACAGTGCCATTTAAGTTATATGCTAAGTTGTATACAAAACCACCTATCACCTATACTGTCCTTTTAGTTACTGTACCAGTTGCTTCTAGAGATGTCGAACTGTGCTTCCTGTATTAACAAGGATGAAGGGGTATTTCATGTACCTTCATATTCATTCTTGACACAATTCTTGTTTTGGAGTGACATTAGAAACTTGCTTCTTTTGCGTCTTCACTACAATTCAAGGGGACAAACTTAGAATTATCCAAGAATAAGTAGGGAATTTGTAGATATTTGATAAGACATGAGTTTTAGGATTCTCTATTCCAGATCTATATCCACAGCTTTGAAGCAACTGATATCCTCAATTATTTTATTTTATTTTATTAAGTGTCATTTCGGAAATGTAGGGCTAATATTTACTGAACAGGTTTTCTTCTGAATTGCAGATGTTTGGAATGTCAAAGGTTGTCGCAGAGAGGTCTAATCTTGAAAGCAAGGAAGTTGAGAGCATATTGCCACTTCAGACTACCGTTTCCAAGTAAAAGATAAACTTAACAGGGGAAGAACGGAAAAAATAAATGGAGTAATGAGATACAATTTTGTTTTATTTTGGTATATTTCTTCGTCAGTAGGCACTCAAATGGTGAGCAGACCACATTTGTCTATCTAGGTTCTTACATGTTCTAATAGGTTTGTTTTTTACTTGTGTTTGAATCCAACTATCCATGGATATTGAAGTGTTTGAATTCAAGAAATTGAGTAGTGTACCTGTAACTGAAAGTGTTTTTAGGTTATATTTTGTTAATAGCAAGTTTTATATTGCACTTGCTGATGGATGATCTGTCTTCTTCTGGCATGGATTTTCTAACTGAAAGTGTTTTTAGGTTATATTTTGTTAATAGCAAGTTTTATTTTTCCCTTTCTGATGGATGATCTGTCTTCTTCTGGCATGGATTACGTCACTTTACTTATCTGATCTTATGAGCATTTCTTTGAAGATTTGGGATATCAAAAGAAATTTATTAGATACGTAAAGAAGCATTGCTTGAATGAACAGTGTCAATCTGCTTCATCGCGAGCTGACTTGTATAGAGGTCTAGAATTAAGCAATGGAGATGTCAAGAACTATAGAAAATCGTTCATTTGTCACTAAATATTTTGTAGTAAAATAAATGAGCTAAATATTTTGTAGTATATTCGGTCATATTTTTTGAATCAAAATATATAGTTTGGCATAAAGAGTGGTCTAGATTAAGCAATGGAGATGTCGAAAACCAAGTATAAAATTGTTAATTTGTCACCTGGATGAAAGAATGTTTTATTAGAGATTAGTAATCGTATCCGTGCCAACAAGAAATGTTTTCAATTGAATTCTCTTTCTACATTGTTTTATTTTTAAATCAAGACGCACTCATAAGTTTCTCTTTTCAAGCTCTGTTGAGTATATATGTCTCAGAGATCAATTTGGTTAGGACCAGTAGTGTCGTCATTGAGAGTAAGTGCGGTGGAGAAGAGAAATGGGGAAAGGAAGAGGAATCAGGAGAGAAGAGAAAACATTCGATAGAATCGGGGTTTCTTTTTTCTTATTTCTTTTCTTTTACATTACCTACACTCGGTACTCATGGACCAGTAAGTGATCAGATAAATCAGCCAAATAGCGCAGGGGTAGACCAAATTCATTCGAGAGAAGAAAGTTCAAATTGTATTTAATAACCAACGACTTTAAATTTTCTGTTGAATGCACCTGGCTTAAATTGAGAGAGGTATTTTTGTCCATAAAAAAAAGTAAGATCAAAGACTAAATGAATGCATCCATTGCTTAATAATAATAATTACCAACAAATTGTTATTTTAGTTTCTTTTGTTGAAGAATCGTTTGTTGTGTTGCAAGTCGTTGATCCCGTGCTTTTACAATTAAAATGACAATTTATTCTTCTATGCTTCTATGTTCTGTTGTTCTATCAATGGTTCTTTTACATTTTAGCATTTTTTAGATCGCTCTCTTATTCTTTACAAATTTGTGTAAGAAAAGGCTATTCAGGCCCAATAACTGCATATTATTTCCGTAAACAAACAAACAGAGCAGTCCCTAATTGATGGAGAATCAATTGTCAATCCATGTCGGCTCAAAAAGTTTCCAACTCTTCTTCTACGTCTGGATTTGTCCTTGGATTTTCTTTTTAATAGAAGTCTTTGTTCTTAAATTCGATTCAAATTTTGATCTAAATTCTTCATACCTGTGTTTCAAATCTGCGACTTTTTTTTTAGAAAACATTATTCTTAATCACTATATCAAAAGCTGATTCTTAAATCTCAGAAATTATCTCACGTGGAATTAGCAACTCTTTTGATTTGGATTTATGGGAGACACACAATTGCCTCTTGCAACAATATGCCAACTCATAATTAGAGACTTTGAACTTTCCTTCATTTCTGCAATATGTCAACTTTTTTTTTGGGCTTAAAACTGCTAGAAATTAGAACCACCACTTTAGAGATGAGAATAAACAATTAAAGGACATCTACCTCCACGAGGTAAATGAGCATATTTCTATTAGGTTAACAAAATATGCAACCAAGTAGACTTCTTTACTAAACAAGAGTTGTTAGTATGAAGTATGAACCATCGGTTCGAGTTCGTATCTGCTGTTATTCTTGTAGATAACAGGACTCTGTTATTTTCTGATTCGACCGTCAAATTTTCACGCAGATGAATGTAGGACACAGATGGACTGCACGAAGCATGCTGTATTATATATTTTAACCGTTAGATCAAAAATAGACGGTCAAATCAGAAAAAAAAAAAACAGAATCATGTTATTCTCCAGAATAACAAAAGATATGAATTCACATGGTTCTAGTAATATATGTACCGTTTGGTAGCTTGAATATGACATGTTTAGTCGTGGTGAGCCTTGACAAATGACAACTAAAATGATTGATGTTAGTCAAATAAAATGTCACTCTCATGAGCATGTGAGCAACTTGCAGAAACCAACTTGCAGAAACCAAATAAAATGACAACTTTTTTCTAATTCTACGGATAGTTGCCTTGAAATATTTGACTAAAGCCAAATTTTTTTATTTCATTGTTGGAGATTTCATAGAATCATGGTTGGAATGCGGCTGATAACCTACACACCATGATAGCGAGTAGAGGAAAATATACCCCAAATTTGTTCAAAGTTGGAAAAAAATGACGCGGAAAATGTACTAATTTTCTTTTGTTTAGCTTAAAGAAATATTTTATGTTAAATTGTAAGAGTAAAGCATAAACGAGTAGACTTCAAAGTAGATATTTTTATATGGAAAAAACTCGGATATTCGCAGATAAGTACATGAAATACTTTGAGTCACTTCGAACTATTTAAATACATCAAAATCGAACGATTCAAAATGATTAGAAGTATTTATATCCGAAGTACCAAATTTTTTCTCTTTTAATATAGGAAAATATTCGAATATTCGATGCATCTAGGGTTATGATGGATCAAATCAGCCCTATCACAAGTTGAATGTGAATTCATAAAGAAAATTATAAGATTCGCACGCAAAATCGCATGAAATTTTGCAAAGAGTTTTAAATCCTTGAGTACAAAATCACAAAATTCATGTTCTGCACAATACAACGACGGCCTTGCTCCAAAGTTTTTCTAATATAATACACATGAAATAATTGGTATAACTTGATTATTATTCTTTCTTATAGTATAATTTAATAACAAAAATGAATGATAATTATACTAGAACCATCTGGTTGGATCTCGTGTGATATGAAAGTCACTCTAACTTACTTTTCGTCTTTTGTCATAACAAAATAAAGGTTGATATGAGTTATCAACGTCACATGGAGCGTGCTAATCCACAATTACAGGAGCGGAGCTACACGAGGTCAGGGAGGGGCAGTCGTTTCATTCTAAATTTTTTTTTCAAAATAAATTTGTGTATTTGTACGATTTGTTAAATTTTTTTTGTAAAATAATCATGTATATTTAAAAATGTGCGTCATTTTGTCTCTCTCTGAAAAAAAATAATAGATATTGCCTCTCCCTAACGGAAATTCTGAATCCGCTCCTACACAATTAGTACCGGATGATAATTGCCAAATTATAAGTGATCTTTGGTTAAAGTAAAAGTTTCAAAAGGGCTTATCATTAGATCATTATTGTCTTTTAGATTACGACAAACTAGATTGCACATCAATACATCAAAGCATATTCTATGGTAGAGAACTTAGTAATATATAGTAGCAACTTGGTAGACACCAATCACCACTAATTGGGGCCTGATACATTCAATTTTATTGCTAAAATTAGGTGTAATAGCAGTAACAATTGGCAGCTAGATAACTCTATTATAATAGTGGGCTTAATAATAAAATAATAATATTTAAATATGGTGAAATTTTAATAGATGTAATTAATATACACCTAACTGACTTGTACTTAAATTATCACTTTGCCGTATTGGAATTTGCTTGTCAGGTATATAGGTTTCCCAACCCATCTTTCATGTTTTGCTGCCTCATATATATATATATATATATATATATATATGGCTGTCAAAACGTCAAACACAGCAGCCTAACAGGGCACTTTCGTTTTCGTTCCGTTTCGTTGAAGGAACAAAAAAATCTTTCCATTTCCGTTTCGTTTTGCACGGAACAATGATTTTCACGAAAATTGTACTGAAACGGAACGGATTTCACTTCCGTTTCGTTGACGGAACAAAAAAATATGTTCCGTTTTTGTTCCGTTCTGAACGAAACGGAACGAAAACGTCCGAAACGAAAAGATATTGACAGCCCTATATATATATACTCTCTTTCATCTTTTTTTTCTTTTTTTTAATAAAAATTTTCATAAAAAAAACCAGTTCTTACATCCGTCTATTACTCTATTTACATTGTCTTTCTTAATTAATTATCCACAAAGCCCTTTTGAATGTGCTAGTCGATGTTTTCAACAGATGAAATCAAAAATTTGTTTCTCAGTGGAGACAACACGTTGCATTAAATTATTTAAAACTTTAAATTGACATTGTTATGGACTTAATTTCATTAATTAATGGGAAAAGCATCCTAACAAAATAGACATATTTTCGCCACCAATAAAAAAAATGTCACGTCGTAGAGAAAAAGTGTCAAATGCTCTAGATTTTATCCGAAATTTGTTAAAGGAGCTAATATGGCGATCTTCGATACAAGATTCAATTTGCATGTTGTTTTGTTATGATACGTGTTATTTTTGGTATTTTGCATGTTATTTTTGGCTTATACAAGATTCAATTTGTTATGATACGCTTGACTGAAAATGAAGGTTGATACGCTTATCGATGCGGAATGGACGAATCCAATTATTATATGCACAATAACTGATTTAAAGTTCATCTAGAGTTTGTAAATAACATGTACAATAATACGAATAACATGCATAATAACATCTTTATCTTATATAATTAACATACATAATATAAATCTGATTATAAATATCGTCAAATGAATAATAATACATTAACATGCATAATTCAAATTAATTAAGTTATTATGCACATTATTTGAACTGTTATGTATGTTATTAGATGCACGATAACAAAAATAACACGCATAATAACCAAAACAACATGCATAATAAGTTGAACAATTTTTCATCAAAACTCAACTGGACGCGTCCAGTGCGTATCGATGACGGGATCGGTGGTGATATGGACGGCACATTTTCCTTTTTAAAAAGTGTAAACCCTTCAGCTAATAAAAAGTGGCAACTTGTTGGTTAATGAAAATTTGACGAAAATTCACTGAACGAAAGTTATCAAGCTCCAATGATAATTGATGCCAAATAAGTTTTGAAACAAAAGTTGACATTACAAACTCTCATATAAATTTGTGATGACATAAGAAGAACTATTTTTTCACGGAAACTTACTTTTTTATGATTTAACAAAAATTCAATGCTAATTTAATTTTTATTAATTTTCTTCAAAATACTTGAATGAATATTTCGTGCAATAGCATAACTATTAATGACAAATTAACTACGATATTAGCCATTTCAAAAAGAAAAATATATAATTTCACAATAGTTTTCACACCATAATCGAACATTTGTTTTATTTTAATATTTTTTATTATCATTTTGTAAGTATTTTTTATGAATAATAAATGAATTTTATATCAGTAAACATCTTATCCCGTATAAAATTCTGACTATTGAAATTGAACACTTTAAAATAAAGGGACAACTGGTTTTTGTCACTATATTTCTTGCCACTCCTTAAAATGCCACAAAAATATCAAATTGGTTATTTGCCACAAAAAATCAAATTATATATTTTTTTTGTCATTATTCTTGTTTAATTGAATTAATTTTTTTTTCTCTAAATGAGTAAATGTCAAAAGTATTCCTGTCAGAACCTTCTTCTCCTCATAGCAGCTCATCTCCTGGAACCGAATCTCGCCATGAAATGAGAGATGAAGAAAGTTGAGGTTATGCTCGAAAAGACCCTAGCAGCATAAACCCTATATTGCCCCTGGAACTCATCTTCCCCATTGTGACACTCTCGAGCTCAATGGCGATCCACTACTCGGAGCAAGTTAGGAAGATTTCTTGGTATCTCTGAAAAGAGGAAGGAGAGGAGAACATAACTATGCTCTCGACCTCATCTTCCCCATTGTGATCATATAAAGTAGGTTAGCTCCGATGAAATTTCACGACCATGTTTGAAGAACTCACAACCTTTAAATAATGAAACGGTAGTGAAAATATAATTTCGTAATCGTCTGATTCGTAGTTTCATTTATGACTGTGTATTGTTAGAATTGTTTTGATTTCAAAAAAAAAAAACACTACGTTGAGAGAAGATGATGAGATGAGAGATGAATGATTGCTCGAATGAGTATTCATGTGTATGTTAAAATCGTTCATCACCGATTTTTTATTTGTTTTATTGTGATGAGAGAAAAGATGAATAAAAAGCGAAGGGAATGAGTTTGATCGTTTTGATTGTTTTCTTTAACAATACAATTAAAGAAACAAAAAAAATTTAATCGTTCATCAAATAAAATGATCAACGAAACTATAATCTTTCGTGATCGTTCCGCACGTCAGACATAAATACGATAAGACTCGATCACTTGAGCAATTAAACTAAGAAACTAGAGGAAAAAAACTCTACTAAGAAGAGTGGAAATTTGTGACCATAGAATAGCGGAGCTAACCTACTTTAGCAAATTGAAAGGTCCGACAAAACCTTAATAATCCTAATAAATATTATCAGAAAATTTAAAACAGGAATAACTTTTTTTCTTGAAAGTGTGTAAGTACGACTTTTTAAAAGCTAGATTTATTCGCCTACAGTGTAGGTGTACAACTGTGGCCCGTTCCAAAGCAACAGTTACTGTACCTACAACATTAGTATAATTGTGTATTTTATCTTTTTCATGTTTCCTTTCTTTAATTTCTCTCGTTCATTTTTTGGGGTCCGAATGTAATGCTCGTAAATTCCTGCTTGCTTTCCTGCTTGTTTTCCTGTTTGTTTTCGATCCGATCGCTCGATCGCCACGGACGGTTGTGATTTGATTCAGAGAGCAGATGCTTTGGCCGTTAGATGAGTTTTGAACGGTCCAGATCGAAACAAGCAGGAAAGCAAGCAGGGATTTACGAGCAGGAGATCCGGTTCCCATTTTTTGGGTTTTTTTTTTTGGCGACTCTCTTGTCTCTATTTATATTTATTCAATTTAATTAGTTTTATTGTTTGAGTTGTTTGATTAGGGAAGTAATCAAATTGCTTGTTGAATTGACTAATTAAATTGATTGCCATAATTTGTGAAATTTACAATTAGGTTTCTATTTAGTTGAACCGAGCAAAAATTAGTTAAGCGCTTAGGCCTCCTAGGTTCCACATTATAGCGGATGTCCGATAGGTCCACTATAAAATGTGGTCTTTTATAGTGGACGGTACAGAGAGTCTGTTATAAAAAGGTTTTTATAGCGAATAGCTTCTGGAGTTCGCTATAAAAGGTTTTTATAGCAGATTTGCCTACGTGTCCGCTATAAAAAGTTCTGATTAGATTAATGTTTGCGCCCACGGATCACCATGTAGTTCCCAATTCAACCGTTAATTCTTGTCAGTCCAACGCTCAAAAAAATCACAGTCCCACGAATTAAGACACCATGCTTCCAATAATTTTCGTTCTCTATTTAACACATCAACTCTCTCTCATTTTTCCTTCTTCCCTCATTCGACTTTCGTCATTCAAATATTATTGTGCTCCTTCAAATTTACTTTCAAAATTCTTTATTCAATTATGTCTACATATTTTTGCGATGAATGATAAACATATATATGAACTTTAAATTTGTTTTGCCTTCCTTCGTCTCCTTAATTTATTTTCACAACTCGTTTAATTATTACTGTAAAAATAAAATTAGGTTGTTAAAAATCATATTACAGCTATTATAAAAGAAAAAAAATTAAGCCACAAGACATATTTGAAAATAGTCAAATTTTCTTATGATTATATATTACGAACGGACATTTCTGCAAAAATACCAATCAAATCAGTCTATTTCGCAATAAATGCTCAAGCTGGCAACAACTTTTTTTTTCAAAATCTTTTATAGCGGATCCTAGAGACGACCCGCTATAAAAAGTGACATTTTATAGCAAATGTACATGGCAGTTTGCTATGAAAGGTATGACTTAATATCATATTTGACCAAAGATCTGCTATAAGAGATGGGATTTAATAGCGGATGTACAGTATGATCCGATATAACATGTCTCTTTTCATAACGGGTACTCCAACCTTTAAAAAGCCCTCCCTTTAATAGTCATCCCATGTCCGATATAAAAGAGGTGTTTTTACCCTCTATTAAAACGGATTTATGTTGTATTGTTATTTGGAGATTTAATATTTCTGAAAGAAAGAAAAGGTCAAGTTCCTAATTTTATTATTCAGAGATTTAATTAAAGTTTTGTATTTATTTTATTAGATAAAAGATCAGACACGAGGTACCTTTCTCACATATACACATGCCTGAGATGAAGTCCATTTGACCAATTAATTTAAGAGTTCAAGTAGCTAAATTAAGCCTAAGGGTGAATTAAACAACAAATTTGAACCATTGGGATAGATAATCTTAGTTATACGCTATGAAAGTTTGACAATATACAATATCAATCAAAGTTTGACAAAAACAAAATATAACTAGTGAGGTAAAAAAGGTTGACAATGAATGCGTATATAACGAGAAATTGATAAAATAAAAAATAGGATAATGTTTCGTAGATATCATATTTGATATCTACTGTCGATACCGATTTATTATGCATGTTATTTCATGTTATTTTTGTACTGAAAAAATTATTATGCATGTTAACAAAATAACATACATAATAACTCAAATAGTATACGTAACTATTTTAGTATAAAAAATAACATACATAATAACTCAAATAATGTGCATAATAATTCAACTAGATATACATAATAACATCAATATTAATAATCGATACCAAATATAATATCTACGTATCAGCTTCCTACAAACTAAAAACTATGACTCTATTAGTGGTGTATTGGTCAAACAATGGGATAACGTATAATGTGGATTGAAAATTCAAATTTGTGTTCTCTGCATATCAACTAGGGGGTATAATGGTCAGAGATCAGCTTGTTTGTTTGAACTACAATTTGACAATGATTCTGATGGTGGGAAAGAATTTCCCTATCTAAAAGGGAATGAGATTGTCTGACGCACGGTACCGCGCTGTATGTTTTCGGGATCGTCCGATTTCTTCATAATTCGTGCTTCAAATCTAAAATCCATCCTGATTGTTCATTTGGCGATCGAGATGCGGTACTGCGCGGTAGAAGAACATAGTC
This sequence comes from Eleocharis quinqueflora, assembly GCA_964058865.1. NCBI lineage: Eukaryota > Viridiplantae > Streptophyta > Magnoliopsida > Poales > Cyperaceae > Eleocharis > Eleocharis quinqueflora. The sequence goes on from CAXKVX010000522.1 coordinate 214,210, forward strand.
CATCTAAAAGGGTTGCTGGTACAAGTAACTTTAATTAAATAATTAAAGAAGTAATAATTTCATAGCAGGAAGGGAATCTGTCTTAATTGTTAAAGTCCAAATGATTAATGACATGATTAAGGCCTGATAATGATTACACATTAGATGAACCCATCACTAACTGTATTTATTCTTGCATGCTTGTTTAACTAAAAGCTAATTTTTATATATAATCATCTCCTTTTGGGTTTGTCACTTGTCTGGTTTGAGTTGTGAAAAGTGGTACCAAATTATATCATTAAAATTTAGAAAGGCCAACAATTATTTTATAATAACTACGTTTCCAATTAAGTAATTAGGTTTTGTTATCACTGTATATATAATGAGGAGGGATCAAATGACAATAATTTTGGTGACACAAACTATAACAACAACCATTTTTTTCATTTTCAAAATCTAAATTGTTGATCCAAACCATTGAATATGATCTCCGCAATAAAATACGCTTGCAGATCAAATTTTACATTTTTTGATTTTTTTTACTATTTAAGTATTTATTAAGACGGATGCAAAAATATGCCAAAGTTACAATTACCTGAATCGTTGAATTTTACACTCATCTTAATAAATAGTAAAAAAATATAAAATTTGATCTGCAAGGATATTTTATTACGGAGATCATGTTTAACGGTTTGGATCAATAATTTGGACTTTGAAAATAAAAAAATAATTGTTGTCAACTTGTCATAGTTGATGTCACCAAATTTGTTGTCATCCGATCTCTTCACAATTATATATTCACATATATAATACTGAATATATAATTGTGAAGCTTGGTAGTCGATCATTTTATCTAGCCTCAAATATGTAGCAAATTATTGTTCAAATCCTTCTAGTATTGTATTGTTAGGCTATTGAAAAAAAGCAAATGATCAAATAAAACGGTGATAGTTAATTAGAATGTCTTTCAAAATATCATAAATTTAAATTTTGGTGAACACATGATCCTGTAAAAAATATTTTATATAAAAAATAACTATTGAAAAAAAAATTACAGCAACATGTTTTTGTTGGAACTTAGAACTTAGCTTAAAGCAATTCTAAAATTATCGAGGTCTAATTGGCAATTGTAATCAATTCAATGCAATTTACGCACAAGCAATTTCTAAACTAAATTGATAATGAAAATAAAGAAAAGAGTTTAGAAAATACAAACAAAACAATCCAAGAGACACAAGAATTTTAACAGAGTTTGGATATTGACGATTCTACTCTTCGGGACTCTCAACCGCCCGACACGATAATAAGGTCGAGCCGATTCACTAAACAACACAAGTGAATTTCACAACTTCAGAATTGTCCTCGCTTACACACTCTGGTGGAGCACCAATCCTACTCACACAATGTCGAACTTGGTCTCGCTTACACACACCAATGTAGTATCAAGCTAACCAAAATAAAGAACAAAAGATACAAACAGATAGAGAATAAAATAATCACTCAACATAGTGTTTCAAGAGTTTAGAATAATTTAGAACAATGAGATTGAATCTTTGAGCTAAGGTTTGGCTATGTGTTTCAAGCTCAATAATGATGAAATAATAGATTTTGCAATGTGGATATGTTGGAGAAGAAAGAGTGAAGAGATCCCCTTTTATAAAGAGCTTGAAGCGCATTTATTTTTGGCTGAAATTGCTAAGTCGTTATACAACGTTTGAAAACGTTACGTAACGTTTTGGTCCAGTTTTTTATCGTTGGGGTTGTCAGAAATTCGATCGTTATATTGAGATATATTTCTTAAAGCATTATACAACGTTACACAATGTTGTGACTGAAATTATGACCGTTGAAGTTGTCAAAAATTCGACTGTTATATTGAAATTCATTTCTTACAACGTTATATAACCTTCCTGAGCGTTATACAACGTTATAGGACATTTCTGGACAACTACCTAGTTCTGGCAATTCGTTGTGTAATTGTTGATACAATGTTATATAACGTTTCTGAACGTTATACAACATTTTATCTGAATTTTCTATTTTTTGCTGGTTTTGACTCAATTTCATCAGTTCGAAATTATTTTAAGCTCAATTAAAATCAACTTAGCATCTAAAAGTTTTGAGATCTTCATGCTTGATTATCTTAAGCTTCAAATGACCATAACGTTTGACTCATAACTTCGATTTCGACGTTCTTCGTGGCGTTGGAAAGCTCACGACGAAATCTACGGTCGGTACGAGACTAGCCCGTACTGGATCATTTTTAGACACATCGAAGATCGTTTGAAGCCTCAAAACTCATCTTAAAAATTTCCTGCAAAAATTCTCAAAAGACAAAAGTCTTGTAAAATTAAAAAACGTTTTGCAAATCGACAAATACAAAAAAAAATGTTTGAGGAACAGTTTTCACGTGACCTGCTTAGAAGTTTAATTGAACAAAAATAATAGTCTAAATCACCCAAAAATGGAGTTTAAAAATGCCATAAGAGCATTATAACTTAATCCTGACAAAGACGGTTGATAAGTACGATTGTACGAACAACACGACGAATAAAGATTTGAAGAAATATTCATCTTATGTTTAGAAGTAATACATGTTCGCCACTTGACATAAATGTAATTAGATGACACCTCTCACCACATGATTCTCACTGTATAAGTTATGAAATGACACTTGTAGTAATAATTTATGTATAGATCTATATTTATAAACATCAAGTGCTAACCCTTAGTAATTAAAAATATAAAAAACGAATTAAATTAGTTTTGAATAAAGATCTCTATTAATTCTGATATCCATTTACCTTTGCTTGAATCTTGATTGTAACATGCATCCTTTTACACAATAAAAAAAATTCATCGCCACATGCATGTACGTATTAGATTCATAATTGTTTTGTACTTAAAAAAATAAATGAATTATACTTAGAGTGATGCAGGCATTTAATAACAAAATTTCTAAATAGTAAGCATTGTGGTATATTAATGGTTGGAAAAGAGAAAAGATATATTTGTTGGAAAATAAAGAAAAGGAGAAAAGTTATATTTCGAAATATAAAATTCGTGATTCGAGTATAAAACAAGAAAAGGAGAAAAGATATATTTGTTGGAAAATAAATAATACTATTAAGGCTTAAATGGAAACTACAAGAAAAGGAGAAAAGATATATTTGTTGGAAAATAAAGAATACTATTAAGGATTAAATGCGAAAGTTCAAGGTTATTAAAATTAGGCACAATTCAACAATTGACTCTAACAATTATAAACAAAGAACTCCAAAAATGATAAGAAAGTAATAAAAGGAGATAAAGAGAGTAATAAAGAGTAAAAAATGTGACACTCGATGTAACGTGCTTCGATTGAAATCTTTTCAAAACCTACGTCCACATGATTCCTCGATTTTACACCGAAGCCAATACACTATCACAAAAGATTCTTACAAAGGTGGATTCTAGTTTTCTTACAAAATGAATGGACAATTAAGAATCTCGATCCAATTAAGGGATCAAACAACAATCCACAAAGGGATCAAAAGAAGGATGAATCCGGCATTATCGTTCCATAAGATCTCGGCATTTGATAGACATTATTGTATATCTTTCTCTGAAAAATACTACTAAAATTCTTATGATCATTTAGTGCATTTATAGGGTTATGCCTTGGTTGAAAAGCACCATTAAACATTTTCTTTTGAAAATTATTATCAAATTTCTTGTTATTATGTAGAACATGGAATCTATCATATCTATCCTTAACATTAAGCTTTGGTGGTTAAATTTTATGTTGGTTGATAATCCTACAATCATTTCTAACTCTAAGTTTGTTTACTAACTTTCTAGAGTTAGGTTTAGTGAACTTGATTTTCTTTGTGTATCTCTTGTTATACATATAGGCATGATTTTTAGCTTGAATAGGTTTGTCATTTGGCTTAGATTGCTTTTCAATTTTAGAAGGTTGTTCTTTTACAAATCAAGATCGGTTTTATCATGTGCACCTTGATCAATATATATCTTATTATAGTCAATTTTAGTGTCATTATTTGAATATTTAACAAACTTGACAAATTTAGAAGCCAAAGATGTGCTTCTTTTAAATCATTTTCTTTATCTAAATTGACTTTGGTCTCAAGATTTTAACTCTAGTTTCTAACAATTCAATCTTAGACTTAATCATAGCATCTTTAACATTCATAGACTTTTTGGACTCATCAAGTAACTCCTTAAACTTTGTTACATTAAAAGACTCTTGATCTTTATCCAAATCATAAGACTCATCATCACTAAACTCATCGTGATATTTAGAAAGATCAATTTCTACCATTTTAGCTCGGCTAGGAGCCTCCATATCTTGAGCACTTGTAGTCTTTGCCTTTGGTTGAGCTATCTCTCTTGTACACAAGCATCTATTTTTGCAAGACTTAAAGGCTTCTCAATTTGCTTTGCAACATCCATCTTTGAAAATGTCAAGGGCTTCTCCACTTTTTTCGAATTTGGAGGACTCAAGGACTTCTCAATTAACTTGGAAGTGTCTATCCTCGAGATGCATGTTGGAATTTCAAGTCTCTTTGAGACTTCTTATTGTTCTTTGGCATAATCATCTTTTGCTTGAGCCATTCGCTTGATGATACGAATCTTTTGCGGACATGTCATGTCTTGCTCTTTTATGACTTCAATATCTATCTCCATGCAAGTCCTTGGTCTCTTCAAGACAAGAGCTATCTTATTCTCTACTTCACCTCCTCCGAGGTTAATTTCTTCTTTCTCATCTTCGCTTTCTTCGTATTCACTTAATCAAGTAGCTTGCATTGCTCTCTTATGAGTTTTCTTGAAACATCATTCTTGTGATCTTCTCCTTTGAGAAAAGATGACATAGCAATTTACAATGCCATGTCCATCTTTGTTGCATGTTAGGAAAACCACCTTCTTATCTTGAGTTATCCTCTCCTCATTCACCTTTCTTTCAAAGTATATTCCTCCTTTGATGAGTTTTGTAAGAAGGTCATTGTCCTTTGAGAATACTTGATAGAGGTTTCGGTAGATATTTTTTCTTGATTCCAACTTGTAGGCAATGTTGTATGAAGATTGTGCAGGTAAGGACAAGGCTTTAGTTGAGGTTGAGCACTTCACTTCATTGTGATTTTTTCATGTGAGCATAGTTATGCATATACCCCCTCAGGTTGGTATGTAAGACTTTTAGCTTGTAGGGCTTCAATTGAGCTCATAGCACCATTCCATATGAGTTTCCTTGACACAATCCTTAGAAACTTTCCTACAAAATCTTCATCACTAATATTAGAACCAACTTCTACAATTCATTTCTCAAGGATACTATTTTATGATAAGAACCTTCAAAGAGTCATTATCTTCAAACTTCATGTTTTCTAATTTTATTGCTAAGCTAATTTTATGTGTCTTTTTCATGTGTTCATTACCTTCATATCTAAGTACTAAGACATTCCAAATTTCTTTGGCATTTATAAAATGAGAGAGAGATAGTGCAATATTCTCATGAATTGAGCTCAGTATAGTGTTCATGGCATTTCACGGATCAAATCTACCTTTTTTCTTCCCACACTTTTCTTTTTCTATAAATACTAGTTGATATCTCCTCATTTTTCTTTCTTTTCACATGTTTCTTTCTTCCCTCATTTTGTCCATTCAAATATTATTTTGCTAGATTTATTTATTCTTTTAAGTATTCTGTTGTTCATTTAAATTATTCATTTATGAGATTTAAGTTTTTGCTGTAAATTTTTTGCATCTTGGATTTTTTCTGTAAAAATAAAATTAGGCTATTAGTAAGAATTTTTTTTACAACAGTGCATATTTGCAAAAAATGACAACAATAAATGAAACATGAGCAATTAAATATTTACAGCAGTAAAAAATTACAACAATAAATAAAAAATTTATAAAAGGACATATTTGCAAAAAAATACATTTTATAAAAGAACATATTTGCAAAAATACCTGTCAAATATGTCTGCCTCGTAATTAACGCCTGTCAAATCTGCCAAGTTTTTTTTTTATTTTCTACACTTTTAATACTAGGCCCTTGACAATATCAGTTATAAAAAATTCACTTTTAATAATGACTTCTTGTTAAAGTCTTCTATTAAAAGTTAGTTCTAATACCAAATGTTTTCTAACACCCGATATAGAAAGTCTACTATTTAATAACGGTTGGATCAAACCTTTAGCAGTCCTCTTTTAACAACCATCATGTGTCCACTATTAAAGGACTTTATTTAATTGATATAATAGCTCAAAACTGTAGCAATAAATTTGTTTCATTTAACAAGCTTTTTAGTCTATCACAACTATTAAAATATTCAATAAACACTAATTTTTTGTTGTGATGTATTTATAAAAACTCTACTTGGAATGAATGCGTGTATTCAAACAATTGAAAATGTCGAAAAAAATATACGAGTACCAAAACCAATATTGCAGAGCACTATATGCATGTCATGGAATGTTTAGGGAATGAGATCCAGTGCTCGCCAAAAATACGAGCAGGTTCCTACTCGCCTAAATCTGACGGTGAAGATAAAATGCACATTTTTTTAAATCAATATGGACCTTTGATTTATACAAGTAGCATTCTGCTCGTAAAAAAACAAGCAGCAGATTCGGTTCCGAATGTCTAGGTATTGTTTAGAGTAAAAATCTTTTGCATTACTACACAAACACGATAGTAAAATAGCTGCACCTTTAGCTCATCTCTACTTAGAGGATTGATAAAATCCGACCGGGTCCAATTCGGTCCGAAAAATTTGAGCATGCTATTCAGATTGGCCAAGTACGAGAACAAATTCATGCGTACTCGTCTAAAAAAACAGAAGCCTAAGATATATAGCGGTTGTGATTGTTGGAAAAAACTCGTGTTAAATCTAGCCTGACCGTCTAACCCGCCATAATATGTCTCAAAATTCGTGTTAACCCGTCATTAACTCATACAAAATCCGTGCAAACCCGCACAAAATCCGCGCAAATTCACGCAAAATTCAGCCAAATTCGAAAATAACCCGAAGATAATTCATGTATAACTCGAGAATAACCCAACAAATTAAAAAATAAAAAAAACTCAAAAAATTCAGAAAAATTTAAAACAAGTCCAATAAAATAACCTGACTAAACCGGCCAACGACTGCACCGATTCTCCTCTAACCCAGTCCAAATCCCACGATGACCCAACTCATGATCCTTAAATAAATTGCGATCAAACTAAAAAATTTAACTCGTCTAATTTGTTAAATTGGCCAACCATCGACTAACTTGAAAACAATCAATCCGTTAACACGACCGAATTCGAACTGACCCGGTCGGACTCAAACAATTTCAATACGCTATCTCTCTACTCCGCCTAACTGTAATCATATAACCACAATCTCGTTGACTACCCTTTAAAGTCAAGCCTTCAATATTCATAGAAACCACAAAACTACCCTTGATTCGTCCAGCTATCTGACTGTGACTACAAGGGTACTTTCGTCTCAAGATTTCCCCGAAGGAACGAATATAGCAACTGTTTGCTCTCAGTTCTATGGAAGATTAGCAAATCCTTGCTCTTGCGAAATTGGCAAAATTTCGCATATAGCTCCTCATAAATTCGAATAAATTGCATATCGGACAACTGTTCAATGCGACCAGGCCATCGAAATCGAATCCTCTCTACAAGCTTTCTTCTCTCCCGGTGTTCTCGTCCAAGTCAACCGGCTACTGTAGGTTTTTCCCGGTCACTTGGTTTCACTCCCTCTTCTTCCACTCCGGCGTCTTATCAAGCTTCCACTTCACACTCTCCGAGCGCGAAATTTGAAATTCAGATACCAGGAAAGAAAGTTGTTGGCTTTTTGAATTTTCGATGGTTTGTCATAGAAGGTGGAGAGAGAGACAGCGACAGAAAGAGATTAAGAGAGAGAAAGGGAGAGAGAGCAGTTGAGGTGCGTAACTTTGCGCATTTAATGGTGGCCTCTGCACTAGTAGCTGGGTTTTGAACCTGAAGCACGTCCCTGCTTTAATTGCATCTCAACCCCTCATATTTTTCTTTTTTTTTCTTTTTTCTTTCCTCTCTTCCCCTCCCGTCTTGCTTGTAAACAGTAGAGACAACGATGGTCCCACTAGTCGTGCTCCTTCTCGCCGGATTGTTTATGCCTTTGTCTTCTCCGGTGGCATTGGCACAACAAGAACAACCCCTCAATTCAAGGTCTGATCTGCTCGCTTTGTACAGCCTCCGGGGATCTCTCGGGTTGCGGGCACGGGACTGGCCCAGAGGATCCGACCCGTGTACAAACTGGACTGGTGTCACCTGTCACTCAGGTCGGGTCGTCAGTTTACAAATTTCCGGGTTGAGAAGAACCCGGCTTGGCCGGATGAACCCTCAATTTGCTGTTGACGGGTTGCAGAACCTTACTCAGTTAACTGGGTTCAATGCCTCAGGATTTTTTCTTCCCGGGTCAATACCGGACTGGTTCGGCTCCCGTCTACCCCCAGGCTTCCTATATCTGGATCTTCGTGGGTCAGGTGTTATCGGGCAGATCCCCAGTTCACTTGGTAACCTCTCCAGTCTAATGGTTCTTGATTTGTCAGTAAACCAGCTCACTGGCATGGTACCTCTTTCAATAGGTAAACTGAAAACATTAAACACCCTGAATTTAAGCCATAATGGGCTATCAGGATCCATACCCGATTCATTTTGGTCTCTTTCAAATCTCAAGCTGTTTGATCTTTCTGGAAATAACTTTACTGGAAGTTTACCAAACTTCTCCCCTTCCATTACCAATGGCAGTATTGTAAATTTGTCGAACAACTCATTCTATGGTGAGTTACCAGCCAGTTTTGCTGCATTAATCTCCAGGCTCAGCTTGGCTGATCTGTCAAGTAACTATTTTGGTGGTTCTATAACAATAATAAATGACAATGGGAACGTGAGACTTTCGACAAACTGCTTTAGGAACAGCTCTGACCAGCGGAGCACATCAGAATGTGCCATGTTCTATTCTGCCAGAGGTCTGTCTTATGATGGGCCCACTGGTCCACCAGCTGCACCAGTGCAGCCACCTCCCGCTTCTACAAAGAAAAGCAACAAAAAATTGAAATACATCGTAATTGGAGCTATCGGAGGAGGTGTTTTGTTGTTTGTCCTGGTGGGTTTGGTCACTGTGCTATGTTGCAAGTTTTGTGGCGCAAGGCGGAGGATTGAGCAGCAGCAGCCACAGACAAGACAGTACCCAACAAACCAGGAACCTTCCACTGGGGCTCACATAACCAGTGGAGGAGGGGTTGTAACTAGTGGCCGGGCCCATCCTTCGGCTACTGTGGTACCAAAGATCAGTTATGCAGCAGTGGGTGATTCTTTCACCTACGACCAGCTGTTGAAAGCCACGTCAGACTTCTCTGATGAGAATGTAATCAAGCAGGGACACTCTGGGGACCTGTACCAGGGACAGTTGGCGAATGGGATCCGTGTTGTAGTCAAAAGAATAGGGTCTCGTGTGGAGAAAAGGGATGCTTACATTGCGGCTGAGCTGGACCTCTTTGCAAAGGGCGTGAACCAACGGCTGGTTCCATTTCTTGGTCATTGCCTGGATGGTCCGGATGAAAGTTTCTTGGTTTATAGGTTCCTGCCGAATGGCGATCTTGGAACAGTGTTGCATCGAAAATTACACAAGGAGGAAGAAGGGGAAGAGGAGGTGCAGTCAATTGATTGGATTAAGAGACTTAAAATTGCAACTGGGGTGGCCGAGGCACTTTGTTATCTCCACAATGAATGTAACCCTCCAATTGTTCACAGGTACGCTCCGTTTTTCATCTCAAATCCTATTTCTTTTTTAGTACAGAGGTACTCCCAAATGCCGAGCTCAATAGTATATTAGAATTTAAGGATTCAAAGAAGGCATTTACATTTGTACAGCCTGTTGAAAATTCATTCTTCGGCATGAGTTTCCTATTTTCAGAAATTCGGAATAATGTTGTTTTGACAATTTCATAATGGATGGTTGATAGTTGCATTGGCTAAAGAAAATAGATTGTTTGTTTACATTACTAATAACCAGCAGTTCGGTGTTTGTTAAAATACTTCCTCAAGTGGACAGAAAGAGCTAAATCTGGTTAGTTATTAGGTGAATACAGGGACAGCTAGAGATCCCTTTGTTAAACATTTTTCGAGACAAATCACAGCAGTATTACATTTAAACTTCTAACTTAGTTCACCTAAATTTAAAAAAAATATTCACTAACCAAGAGGTTGATGATTTGATACAACCTTTCTTTTTTTTTTTTTTTGAAACTCATGATTTGATACAACCTTTCTACAGAAGAGGAAATGCATGCATTATTTTCAATTTTCAAGCTAAACCATATCACAGATACTTAAAACTGCTAATTTCTTTTAAAAATATTTACCAGAAAATTAAAAGAAAAAACAAAAGGTTGATGATTTCATAGGAGCTGACTTTCTAGAGGATATGCACGTCAGCAGGCTTTTCTTCAGTATTTTTTGGAGTATTAAATTAATTGCTACTTTAAATGAAAGGGATTTGCAAGCAAGCAGTATATTGCTGGATGATAAATTCGAGGTACGGTTGGGAAGCCTGAACGAGAACTGCACCCAAGAACCTGATAACCACCAAAATGTTTTAACTCGCCTCATCAGATTCAGCTCGTAAGTTCATTTCCATTTGTTCTTTTTCCCTGTAGTGGCATACACTAGTGCATTACTAATGCCAGTATCACCTTTCTTTGGTAGAGCTTTCTTAACACATAACTATGCCTCTTCCAAATCTCAATACTAAATATTGGGATGAGGTACTACCTGGTACATACCGGATATGTGTTGACCAGCTGGTACTCTAATAATGCAACACATAATTACAAGGAAGCATGTTCACTTTTAAATTCAATTTTCATGCTTTAATATTTTCTCTTTCCTTTTTGTCCCATTGCAGAGCTTCCACAGATCCAGGCACTTCTCGTAAGTCACACTTGCTTCTTCCACATTTTTATACTTCTACTATTATTTATCTTTTATATCATAAAATCACTGAAGTACTCCAAAATAGCCTTTAGCTAACAGTGTCTTTTAAGGCCTTTAAGGCTTGAACGAACCACTCATTTTGGGTTGTTTTTTTTATTTATAAAGTAGAAAAAAATGAAGTTCATCAGGTTTTTCTTATCAACCTTTTTGTTTCTTTTCTTTTCTAATATATTTTGAAAATGAAAAAAATACAGGATCCCAACCAATCACTTGCGCGAATGATGTTTACAGCCTGGGCCTTGTCTTGCTTGAGCTAGTAACAGGCCAACCAGCTACTGCCACGCCAGACTGGCTTGATTATATCCTCCCCTGCATCAACATCTATGAGAAGGATTTAATAACCAAAATAGTCGATCCATCTCTAATAGTAGATGAAGATCTTTTAGAGGAGGTGTGGGCAATGGCAGTAGTTGCCAAATCATGTTTAAATCCCAAACCCTCTAAACGGCCACCCACACGCCACATTCTAAAAGCCCTAGAAAACCCCTTGAAGGTGGTCAGAGAAGATCCCAACTCAGGTTCTGGTCGCTTGCGTGCCACATCATCTCGTGGTTCATGGAATGCAACTTTGTGGGGAAGCTGGCGGCGTAATTCGTCAGATGTTGGTATAACAGCTGGTACCAGTAGAGAAGAGGTGAGGAGATCGGAGACGGTATGGTCAGGTTCAGGAGGAAGTAACGGAGGGGAGAGATCATTCTCTCACCGGAGAGCTTTGAAGGAGATTGTTCCAGACCCCTCGGGATTGCGTGAGGTGGTTATAGAGGATTAAAAATATTTTTTCTTCTCCATCTTTTGTGCATGATTCTTTGTGGGTAACCATTTTTTGATAGGACATTAGGTTTGTTTAGGTTGGATGTGCAAATCTCTTGTGTCCAGTTAGATTGGGGGGGGGGGGGGGGGGGGGGGGTAAGCCTGTTCGAAACCCTTTCTGGGAGGTTTTGTTGCTTTTCTTTTCTTTTTTTTTCCTAAAGGAAACTGTAAGAATGCAAATAGTTTTGGATGTAAGTATTGTTCATTGGTGAGAACTCTTGAATTAACAAAAAATATCAGATGTGCAACTTCAGGAATTCGAAGTTCATGTTTGTATATCTCAATTTCTTTATTGTTATTAAGTTCACATATTGTACCTTTCGGAAAGATCAAAACATAGCTGTTAACATGACATTCCTCGATGTCATACACTTTATTCATGACATTCCTCAAGGGTCAGTTCTAAGTCCTTACATCTTTTAGTGATCAATGAGATCATGAAAAACATACAAAAAGATATTCTTTAGCTTATGCTTTTTGCGAACGATGTGGTCTTAATTGACGAAAGTAAAGTAAGGGTTGATAGAAAATTAGAGTTGTGGAAGAAGACTTTAGAATCGAAAGGTTTTAGATATGACTAAGATCGAGTATATGAAGTGCTTAGTTCAGCGGCGTCCGATCAAAAGATGGAGATGTCAGTTTAGATAGACAAGTAGTGCCTAGAAGAAACACCTTTCAACATTTGATATTGATGCTACAGAGTGATGACAAGATTGATGAAGATGTTAGTCATAAAATAAATGCATGTTGGATAATGTGGCGACAAACATCTGATATCCTATGCGACAAAAAGATTCAACAAAAGTTGAAATGTAAGTTATATAGACCTGCAATGTTGTATGTAGCAGAATGTTGGGCTACTAAAGGACAACCCATACAAAATATGAACATGTCAGAGATGCATATGTTACGGTGAATATGTGGACATACAAGAAGGGATCTCATTAGAAATGATAATATACGTGACAAGGTCGAGATTGCAATCGATAGAGAAACTTGTTCAAACATCGTTTGTGATTGAACATGTCAAACT
>CAXKVX010000523.1:0-98034 GCA_964058865.1 Eleocharis quinqueflora
TCATTTATGGGTGGTAACCAATCAAGAAAACACCACAAATCATCTTATCCTACACGAGAAGTGTTTCTGATATGGGTACTTCAATTATTTGTGGTAACCAATCAAGAAAACACCACAAAACATCTAATCTATCTATGAGTAGTATGATTGATCAGAGTACTTCATTTATGTGTGGAAACCATTAAAGAAAACAACACAAAGTATCTTATCCTACTACGAAAAGTGTTTCAGATCGGATTACTTCATTTTTGGATTGTAATGTTTCAAGAAAACCTCACAAAGCATCATAGCATACTACGAGAAGGTTTGTTCTTTGAATACTTCAGTTAAGGTTGATAACCTTTTACTAAAACACCATGAAGGAGCATAGATTACCACTCTAGGTGCTTCATGTCCGAGTACTTCAATTAAGGGTGGTAACCATTAAAAAAACAATACAAAGTATCTTATCCTACTACGAGACGTGTTTCAGATTGGATTACTTCATTTATGGATGGTAACGTTAAACTCCACAAATCCTCATAACCTACTACGAGAAGTGATTCTTCTTCGGGTACTTCATTTAATGATAGTAACCTTTCACTGAAACACCACAAAACCTCTTATCCTACTACGAGTAGTGTTTCTTCTCCGAGTACATTATTTAAGTTTTGTAAACGTTAACTAAAACACCACGAAGAAGCATAGAGTACCACTCCAAGTTCTTCATGTCCGATTAATTAATTTATGAGTGACTCCGATCAGAGTACTTCATTTATGGGTGGTAACCGTTAAAGAAAACACCACAAAGCATCATATTCTATTATGAGAAATGTTTCTGATCTGAGTAGTTCGTTTATGAATGATAACCTTTCAAGAACACTCCACAAAGCATCATATATTACTACGAGAAGAGTTTCCTCTCCGAGTATCTCATTAAGTGTTGTAACCATTCACTAAAACACCACAAAACATCTTATCCTACTACGAGTAGTGCTTCTTCCCCGAGTACTTTATTTAAGTGTTGTAATCATTAACTAAAACACCACGAAGAACCATAGAGTACCACTATAAGTGCTTCATGTTCGTGTACTTAATTTATGAGTGACTCCGATCAGAGTACTTCAATTATGGGTGGTAACCATTAAAGAAAACACCACAAAGTATCTTATCCTATTATTAGAAGTGTTTATGTTAGATTACTTCATTTATGTGTTGTAACCTTTCAAAAAAACTCCACAAATCATCATATCTTACTAAGAGAAGAGTTTATTCTCCGAGTACCTCATTTAAGTGTTGTAACCATTCATTAAAACACCACAAAACATTTTATCCCACTACGAGTAGTGTTTCTTCTCTGAGTACTTTATTTTTAAGTGTTGTTACCATTAACTAAAACACCACGAAGAAGAATAGAGTACAATTCTAAGTACTTCATGTTGAGTACTTAACTTATGAGTGACTCTGATCAGAGTACTTCATTTATAGGCGATAATCGTTAAAGTAAACACCACAAAACATCTTATCCCAATATGAGAAGTGTTTCTGATAAGAGTACTTCATTTATGAGTTGTAACCTTTCAAGAAAACTGTACAAAACATCTTATCTTACTACGAGGAGAGTTTCTTCTCCGAGTATATCATTTATGTGTTGTAACCATTCACTAAAACACCATGAAGAAACATAGAATACATCTCTATGTGCTCGAGAATCTGAGTACTTCATTTATGGGTGGTAACCAATCAAGAAAACACCACAAATCATCTTATCCTACACGAGAAGTGTTTCTGATATGGGTACTTCAATTATTTGTGGTAACCAATCAAGAAAACACCACAAAACATCTAATCTATCTATGAGTAGTATGATTGATCAGAGTACTTCATTTATGTGTGGAAACCATTAAAGAAAACAACACAAAGTATCTTATCCTACTACGAAAAGTGTTTCAGATCGGATTACTTCATTTTTGGATTGTAATGTTTCAAGAAAACCTCACAAAGCATCATAGCATACTACGAGAAGGTTTGTTCTTTGAATACTTCAGTTAAGGTTGATAACCTTTTACTAAAACACCATGAAGGAGCATAGATTACCACTCTAGGTGCTTCATGTCCGAGTACTTCAATTAAGGGTGGTAACCATTAAAAAAACAATACAAAGTATCTTATCCTACTACGAGACGTGTTTCAGATTGGATTACTTCATTTATGGATGGTAACGTTAAACTCCACAAATCCTCATAACCTACTACGAGAAGTGATTCTTCTTCGGGTACTTCATTTAATGATAGTAACCTTTCACTGAAACACCACAAAACCTCTTATCCTACTACGAGTAGTGTTTCTTCTCCGAGTACATTATTTAAGTTTTGTAAACGTTAACTAAAACACCACGAAGAAGCATAGAGTACCACTCCAAGTTCTTCATGTCCGATTAATTAATTTATGAGTGACTCCGATCAGAGTACTTCATTTATGGGTGGTAACCGTTAAAGAAAACACCACAAAGCATCATATTCTATTATGAGAAATGTTTCTGATCTGAGTAGTTCGTTTATGAATGATAACCTTTCAAGAACACTCCACAAAGCATCATATATTACTACGAGAAGAGTTTCCTCTCCGAGTATCTCATTAAGTGTTGTAACCATTCACTAAAACACCACAAAACATCTTATCCTACTACGAGTAGTGCTTCTTCCCCGAGTACTTTATTTAAGTGTTGTAATCATTAACTAAAACACCACGAAGAACCATAGAGTACCACTATAAGTGCTTCATGTTCGTGTACTTAATTTATGAGTGACTCCGATCAGAGTACTTCAATTATGGGTGGTAACCATTAAAGAAAACACCACAAAGTATCTTATCCTATTATTAGAAGTGTTTATGTTAGATTACTTCATTTATGTGTTGTAACCTTTCAAAAAAACTCCACAAATCATCATATCTTACTAAGAGAAGAGTTTATTCTCCGAGTACCTCATTTAAGTGTTGTAACCATTCATTAAAACACCACAAAACATTTTATCCCACTACGAGTAGTGTTTCTTCTCTGAGTACTTTATTTTTAAGTGTTGTTACCATTAACTAAAACACCACGAAGAAGAATAGAGTACAATTCTAAGTACTTCATGTTGAGTACTTAACTTATGAGTGACTCTGATCAGAGTACTTCATTTATAGGCGATAATCGTTAAAGTAAACACCACAAAACATCTTATCCCAATATGAGAAGTGTTTCTGATAAGAGTACTTCATTTATGAGTTGTAACCTTTCAAGAAAACTGTACAAAACATCTTATCTTACTACGAGGAGAGTTTCTTCTCCGAGTATATCATTTATGTGTTGTAACCATTCACTAAAACACCATGAAGAAACATAGAATACATCTCTATGTGCTCGAGAATCTGAGTACTTCATTTATGGGTGGTAACCAATCAAGAAAACACCACAAATCATCTTATCCTACACGAGAAGTGTTTCTGATATGGGTACTTCAATTATTTGTGGTAACCAATCAAGAAAACACCACAAAACATCTAATCTATCTATGAGTAGTATGATTGATCAGAGTACTTCATTTATGTGTGGAAACCATTAAAGAAAACAACACAAAGTATCTTATCCTACTACGAAAAGTGTTTCAGATCGGATTACTTCATTTTTGGATTGTAATGTTTCAAGAAAACCTCACAAAGCATCATAGCATACTACGAGAAGGTTTGTTCTTTGAATACTTCAGTTAAGGTTGATAACCTTTTACTAAAACACCATGAAGGAGCATAGATTACCACTCTAGGTGCTTCATGTCCGAGTACTTCAATTAAGGGTGGTAACCATTAAAAAAACAATACAAAGTATCTTATCCTACTACGAGACGTGTTTCAGATTGGATTACTTCATTTATGGATGGTAACGTTAAACTCCACAAATCCTCATAACCTACTACGAGAAGTGATTCTTCTTCGGGTACTTCATTTAATGATAGTAACCTTTCACTGAAACACCACAAAACCTCTTATCCTACTACGAGTAGTGTTTCTTCTCCGAGTACATTATTTAAGTTTTGTAAACGTTAACTAAAACACCACGAAGAAGCATAGAGTACCACTCCAAGTTCTTCATGTCCGATTAATTAATTTATGAGTGACTCCGATCAGAGTACTTCATTTATGGGTGGTAACCGTTAAAGAAAACACCACAAAGCATCATATTCTATTATGAGAAATGTTTCTGATCTGAGTAGTTCGTTTATGAATGATAACCTTTCAAGAACACTCCACAAAGCATCATATATTACTACGAGAAGAGTTTCCTCTCCGAGTATCTCATTAAGTGTTGTAACCATTCACTAAAACACCACAAAACATCTTATCCTACTACGAGTAGTGCTTCTTCCCCGAGTACTTTATTTAAGTGTTGTAATCATTAACTAAAACACCACGAAGAACCATAGAGTACCACTATAAGTGCTTCATGTTCGTGTACTTAATTTATGAGTGACTCCGATCAGAGTACTTCAATTATGGGTGGTAACCATTAAAGAAAACACCACAAAGTATCTTATCCTATTATTAGAAGTGTTTATGTTAGATTACTTCATTTATGTGTTGTAACCTTTCAAAAAAACTCCACAAATCATCATATCTTACTAAGAGAAGAGTTTATTCTCCGAGTACCTCATTTAAGTGTTGTAACCATTCATTAAAACACCACAAAACATTTTATCCCACTACGAGTAGTGTTTCTTCTCTGAGTACTTTATTTTTAAGTGTTGTTACCATTAACTAAAACACCACGAAGAAGAATAGAGTACAATTCTAAGTACTTCATGTTGAGTACTTAACTTATGAGTGACTCTGATCAGAGTACTTCATTTATAGGCGATAATCGTTAAAGTAAACACCACAAAACATCTTATCCCAATATGAGAAGTGTTTCTGATAAGAGTACTTCATTTATGAGTTGTAACCTTTCAAGAAAACTGTACAAAACATCTTATCTTACTACGAGGAGAGTTTCTTCTCCGAGTATATCATTTATGTGTTGTAACCATTCACTAAAACACCATGAAGAAACATAGAATACATCTCTATGTGCTCGAGAATCTGAGTACTTCATTTATGGGTGGTAACCAATCAAGAAAACACCACAAATCATCTTATCCTACACGAGAAGTGTTTCTGATATGGGTACTTCAATTATTTGTGGTAACCAATCAAGAAAACACCACAAAACATCTAATCTATCTATGAGTAGTATGATTGATCAGAGTACTTCATTTATGTGTGGAAACCATTAAAGAAAACAACACAAAGTATCTTATCCTACTACGAAAAGTGTTTCAGATCGGATTACTTCATTTTTGGATTGTAATGTTTCAAGAAAACCTCACAAAGCATCATAGCATACTACGAGAAGGTTTGTTCTTTGAATACTTCAGTTAAGGTTGATAACCTTTTACTAAAACACCATGAAGGAGCATAGATTACCACTCTAGGTGCTTCATGTCCGAGTACTTCAATTAAGGGTGGTAACCATTAAAAAAACAATACAAAGTATCTTATCCTACTACGAGACGTGTTTCAGATTGGATTACTTCATTTATGGATGGTAACGTTAAACTCCACAAATCCTCATAACCTACTACGAGAAGTGATTCTTCTTCGGGTACTTCATTTAATGATAGTAACCTTTCACTGAAACACCACAAAACCTCTTATCCTACTACGAGTAGTGTTTCTTCTCCGAGTACATTATTTAAGTTTTGTAAACGTTAACTAAAACACCACGAAGAAGCATAGAGTACCACTCCAAGTTCTTCATGTCCGATTAATTAATTTATGAGTGACTCCGATCAGAGTACTTCATTTATGGGTGGTAACCGTTAAAGAAAACACCACAAAGCATCATATTCTATTATGAGAAATGTTTCTGATCTGAGTAGTTCGTTTATGAATGATAACCTTTCAAGAACACTCCACAAAGCATCATATATTACTACGAGAAGAGTTTCCTCTCCGAGTATCTCATTAAGTGTTGTAACCATTCACTAAAACACCACAAAACATCTTATCCTACTACGAGTAGTGCTTCTTCCCCGAGTACTTTATTTAAGTGTTGTAATCATTAACTAAAACACCACGAAGAACCATAGAGTACCACTATAAGTGCTTCATGTTCGTGTACTTAATTTATGAGTGACTCCGATCAGAGTACTTCAATTATGGGTGGTAACCATTAAAGAAAACACCACAAAGTATCTTATCCTATTATTAGAAGTGTTTATGTTAGATTACTTCATTTATGTGTTGTAACCTTTCAAAAAAACTCCACAAATCATCATATCTTACTAAGAGAAGAGTTTATTCTCCGAGTACCTCATTTAAGTGTTGTAACCATTCATTAAAACACCACAAAACATTTTATCCCACTACGAGTAGTGTTTCTTCTCTGAGTACTTTATTTTTAAGTGTTGTTACCATTAACTAAAACACCACGAAGAAGAATAGAGTACAATTCTAAGTACTTCATGTTGAGTACTTAACTTATGAGTGACTCTGATCAGAGTACTTCATTTATAGGCGATAATCGTTAAAGTAAACACCACAAAACATCTTATCCCAATATGAGAAGTGTTTCTGATAAGAGTACTTCATTTATGAGTTGTAACCTTTCAAGAAAACTGTACAAAACATCTTATCTTACTACGAGGAGAGTTTCTTCTCCGAGTATATCATTTATGTGTTGTAACCATTCACTAAAACACCATGAAGAAACATAGAATACATCTCTATGTGCTCGAGAATCTGAGTACTTCATTTATGGGTGGTAACCAATCAAGAAAACACCACAAATCATCTTATCCTACACGAGAAGTGTTTCTGATATGGGTACTTCAATTATTTGTGGTAACCAATCAAGAAAACACCACAAAACATCTAATCTATCTATGAGTAGTATGATTGATCAGAGTACTTCATTTATGTGTGGAAACCATTAAAGAAAACAACACAAAGTATCTTATCCTACTACGAAAAGTGTTTCAGATCGGATTACTTCATTTTTGGATTGTAATGTTTCAAGAAAACCTCACAAAGCATCATAGCATACTACGAGAAGGTTTGTTCTTTGAATACTTCAGTTAAGGTTGATAACCTTTTACTAAAACACCATGAAGGAGCATAGATTACCACTCTAGGTGCTTCATGTCCGAGTACTTCAATTAAGGGTGGTAACCATTAAAAAAACAATACAAAGTATCTTATCCTACTACGAGACGTGTTTCAGATTGGATTACTTCATTTATGGATGGTAACGTTAAACTCCACAAATCCTCATAACCTACTACGAGAAGTGATTCTTCTTCGGGTACTTCATTTAATGATAGTAACCTTTCACTGAAACACCACAAAACCTCTTATCCTACTACGAGTAGTGTTTCTTCTCCGAGTACATTATTTAAGTTTTGTAAACGTTAACTAAAACACCACGAAGAAGCATAGAGTACCACTCCAAGTTCTTCATGTCCGATTAATTAATTTATGAGTGACTCCGATCAGAGTACTTCATTTATGGGTGGTAACCGTTAAAGAAAACACCACAAAGCATCATATTCTATTATGAGAAATGTTTCTGATCTGAGTAGTTCGTTTATGAATGATAACCTTTCAAGAACACTCCACAAAGCATCATATATTACTACGAGAAGAGTTTCCTCTCCGAGTATCTCATTAAGTGTTGTAACCATTCACTAAAACACCACAAAACATCTTATCCTACTACGAGTAGTGCTTCTTCCCCGAGTACTTTATTTAAGTGTTGTAATCATTAACTAAAACACCACGAAGAACCATAGAGTACCACTATAAGTGCTTCATGTTCGTGTACTTAATTTATGAGTGACTCCGATCAGAGTACTTCAATTATGGGTGGTAACCATTAAAGAAAACACCACAAAGTATCTTATCCTATTATTAGAAGTGTTTATGTTAGATTACTTCATTTATGTGTTGTAACCTTTCAAAAAAACTCCACAAATCATCATATCTTACTAAGAGAAGAGTTTATTCTCCGAGTACCTCATTTAAGTGTTGTAACCATTCATTAAAACACCACAAAACATTTTATCCCACTACGAGTAGTGTTTCTTCTCTGAGTACTTTATTTTTAAGTGTTGTTACCATTAACTAAAACACCACGAAGAAGAATAGAGTACAATTCTAAGTACTTCATGTTGAGTACTTAACTTATGAGTGACTCTGATCAGAGTACTTCATTTATAGGCGATAATCGTTAAAGTAAACACCACAAAACATCTTATCCCAATATGAGAAGTGTTTCTGATAAGAGTACTTCATTTATGAGTTGTAACCTTTCAAGAAAACTGTACAAAACATCTTATCTTACTACGAGGAGAGTTTCTTCTCCGAGTATATCATTTATGTGTTGTAACCATTCACTAAAACACCATGAAGAAACATAGAATACATCTCTATGTGCTCGAGAATCTGAGTACTTCATTTATGGGTGGTAACCAATCAAGAAAACACCACAAATCATCTTATCCTACACGAGAAGTGTTTCTGATATGGGTACTTCAATTATTTGTGGTAACCAATCAAGAAAACACCACAAAACATCTAATCTATCTATGAGTAGTATGATTGATCAGAGTACTTCATTTATGTGTGGAAACCATTAAAGAAAACAACACAAAGTATCTTATCCTACTACGAAAAGTGTTTCAGATCGGATTACTTCATTTTTGGATTGTAATGTTTCAAGAAAACCTCACAAAGCATCATAGCATACTACGAGAAGGTTTGTTCTTTGAATACTTCAGTTAAGGTTGATAACCTTTTACTAAAACACCATGAAGGAGCATAGATTACCACTCTAGGTGCTTCATGTCCGAGTACTTCAATTAAGGGTGGTAACCATTAAAAAAACAATACAAAGTATCTTATCCTACTACGAGACGTGTTTCAGATTGGATTACTTCATTTATGGATGGTAACGTTAAACTCCACAAATCCTCATAACCTACTACGAGAAGTGATTCTTCTTCGGGTACTTCATTTAATGATAGTAACCTTTCACTGAAACACCACAAAACCTCTTATCCTACTACGAGTAGTGTTTCTTCTCCGAGTACATTATTTAAGTTTTGTAAACGTTAACTAAAACACCACGAAGAAGCATAGAGTACCACTCCAAGTTCTTCATGTCCGATTAATTAATTTATGAGTGACTCCGATCAGAGTACTTCATTTATGGGTGGTAACCGTTAAAGAAAACACCACAAAGCATCATATTCTATTATGAGAAATGTTTCTGATCTGAGTAGTTCGTTTATGAATGATAACCTTTCAAGAACACTCCACAAAGCATCATATATTACTACGAGAAGAGTTTCCTCTCCGAGTATCTCATTAAGTGTTGTAACCATTCACTAAAACACCACAAAACATCTTATCCTACTACGAGTAGTGCTTCTTCCCCGAGTACTTTATTTAAGTGTTGTAATCATTAACTAAAACACCACGAAGAACCATAGAGTAC
This sequence comes from Eleocharis quinqueflora, assembly GCA_964058865.1. Taxonomy (NCBI): domain Eukaryota; kingdom Viridiplantae; phylum Streptophyta; class Magnoliopsida; order Poales; family Cyperaceae; genus Eleocharis; species Eleocharis quinqueflora. The sequence continues at coordinate 9,551 of CAXKVX010000523.1, forward strand.
CACTATAAGTGCTTCATGTTCGTGTACTTAATTTATGAGTGACTCCGATCAGAGTACTTCAATTATGGGTGGTAACCATTAAAGAAAACACCACAAAGTATCTTATCCTATTATTAGAAGTGTTTATGTTAGATTACTTCATTTATGTGTTGTAACCTTTCAAAAAAACTCCACAAATCATCATATCTTACTAAGAGAAGAGTTTATTCTCCGAGTACCTCATTTAAGTGTTGTAACCATTCATTAAAACACCACAAAACATTTTATCCCACTACGAGTAGTGTTTCTTCTCTGAGTACTTTATTTTTAAGTGTTGTTACCATTAACTAAAACACCACGAAGAAGAATAGAGTACAATTCTAAGTACTTCATGTTGAGTACTTAACTTATGAGTGACTCTGATCAGAGTACTTCATTTATAGGCGATAATCGTTAAAGTAAACACCACAAAACATCTTATCCCAATATGAGAAGTGTTTCTGATAAGAGTACTTCATTTATGAGTTGTAACCTTTCAAGAAAACTGTACAAAACATCTTATCTTACTACGAGGAGAGTTTCTTCTCCGAGTATATCATTTATGTGTTGTAACCATTCACTAAAACACCATGAAGAAACATAGAATACATCTCTATGTGCTCGAGAATCTGAGTACTTCATTTATGGGTGGTAACCAATCAAGAAAACACCACAAATCATCTTATCCTACACGAGAAGTGTTTCTGATATGGGTACTTCAATTATTTGTGGTAACCAATCAAGAAAACACCACAAAACATCTAATCTATCTATGAGTAGTATGATTGATCAGAGTACTTCATTTATGTGTGGAAACCATTAAAGAAAACAACACAAAGTATCTTATCCTACTACGAAAAGTGTTTCAGATCGGATTACTTCATTTTTGGATTGTAATGTTTCAAGAAAACCTCACAAAGCATCATAGCATACTACGAGAAGGTTTGTTCTTTGAATACTTCAGTTAAGGTTGATAACCTTTTACTAAAACACCATGAAGGAGCATAGATTACCACTCTAGGTGCTTCATGTCCGAGTACTTCAATTAAGGGTGGTAACCATTAAAAAAACAATACAAAGTATCTTATCCTACTACGAGACGTGTTTCAGATTGGATTACTTCATTTATGGATGGTAACGTTAAACTCCACAAATCCTCATAACCTACTACGAGAAGTGATTCTTCTTCGGGTACTTCATTTAATGATAGTAACCTTTCACTGAAACACCACAAAACCTCTTATCCTACTACGAGTAGTGTTTCTTCTCCGAGTACATTATTTAAGTTTTGTAAACGTTAACTAAAACACCACGAAGAAGCATAGAGTACCACTCCAAGTTCTTCATGTCCGATTAATTAATTTATGAGTGACTCTGATCAGAGTACTTCATTTATGGGTGGTAACCGTTAAAGAAAACACCACAAAGCATCATATTCTATTATGAGAAATGTTTCTGATCTGAGTAGTTCGTTTATGAATGATAACCTTTGAAGAACACTCCACAAAGCATCATATATTACTACGAGAAGAGTTTCCTCTCCGAGTATCTCATTAAGTGTTGTAACCATTCACTAAAACACCACAAAACATCTTATCCTACTACGAGTAGTGCTTCTTCCCCGAGTACTTTATTTAAGTGTTGTAATCATTAACTAAAACACCACGAAGAACCATAGAGTACCACTATAAGTGCTTCATGTTCGTGTACTTAATTTATGAGTGACTCCGATCAGAGTACTTCAATTATGGGTGGTAACCATTAAAGAAAACACCACAAAGTATCTTATCCTATTATTAGAAGTGTTTATGTTAGATTACTTCATTTATGTGTTGTAACCTTTCAAAAAAACTCCACAAATCATCATATCTTACTAAGAGAAGAGTTTATTCTCCGAGTACCTCATTTAAGTGTTGTAACCATTCATTAAAACACCACAAAACATTTTATCCCACTACGAGTAGTGTTTCTTCTCTGAGTACTTTATTTTTAAGTGTTGTTACCATTAACTAAAACACCACGAAGAAGAATAGAGTACAATTCTAAGTACTTCATGTTGAGTACTTAACTTATGAGTGACTCTGATCAGAGTACTTCATTTATAGGCGATAATCGTTAAAGTAAACACCACAAAACATCTTATCCCAATATGAGAAGTGTTTCTGATAAGAGTACTTCATTTATGAGTTGTAACCTTTCAAGAAAACTGTACAAAACATCTTATCTTACTACGAGGAGAGTTTCTTCTCCGAGTATATCATTTATGTGTTGTAACCATTCACTAAAACACCATGAAGAAACATAGAATACATCTCTATGTGCTCGAGAATCTGAGTACTTCATTTATGGGTGGTAACCAATCAAGAAAACACCACAAATCATCTTATCCTACACGAGAAGTGTTTCTGATATGGGTACTTCAATTATTTGTGGTAACCAATCAAGAAAACACCACAAAACATCTAATCTATCTATGAGTAGTATGATTGATCAGAGTACTTCATTTATGTGTGGAAACCATTAAAGAAAACAACACAAAGTATCTTATCCTACTACGAAAAGTGTTTCAGATCGGATTACTTCATTTTTGGATTGTAATGTTTCAAGAAAACCTCACAAAGCATCATAGCATACTACGAGAAGGTTTGTTCGTTGAATACTTCAGTTAAGGTTGATAACCTTTTACTAAAACACCATGAAGGAGCATAGATTACCACTCTAGGTGCTTCATGTCCGAGTACTTCAATTAAGGGTGGTAACCATTAAAAAAACAATACAAAGTATCTTATCCTACTACGAGACGTGTTTCAGATTGGATTACTTCATTTATGGATGGTAACGTTAAACTCCACAAATCCTCATAACCTACTACGAGAAGTGATTCTTCTTCGGGTACTTCATTTAATGATAGTAACCTTTCACTGAAACACCACAAAACCTCTTATCCTACTACGAGTAGTGTTTCTTCTCCGAGTACATTATTTAAGTTTTGTAAACGTTAACTAAAACACCACGAAGAAGCATAGAGTACCACTCCAAGTTCTTCATGTCCGATTAATTAATTTATGAGTGACTCCGATCAGAGTACTTCATTTATGGGTGGTAACCGTTAAAGAAAACACCACAAAGCATCATATTCTATTATGAGAAATGTTTCTGATCTGAGTAGTTCGTTTATGAATGATAACCTTTCAAGAACACTCCACAAAGCATCATATATTACTACGAGAAGAGTTTCCTCTCCGAGTATCTCATTAAGTGTTGTAACCATTCACTAAAACACCACAAAACATCTTATCCTACTACGAGTAGTGCTTCTTCCCCGAGTACTTTATTTAAGTGTTGTAATCATTAACTAAAACACCACGAAGAACCATAGAGTACCACTATAAGTGCTTCATGTTCGTGTACTTAATTTATGAGTGACTCCGATCAGAGTACTTCAATTATGGGTGGTAACCATTAAAGAAAACACCACAAAGTATCTTATCCTATTATTAGAAGTGTTTATGTTAGATTACTTCATTTATGTGTTGTAACCTTTCAAAAAAACTCCACAAATCATCATATCTTACTAAGAGAAGAGTTTATTCTCCGAGTACCTCATTTAAGTGTTGTAACCATTCATTAAAACACCACAAAACATTTTATCCCACTACGAGTAGTGTTTCTTCTCTGAGTACTTTATTTTTAAGTGTTGTTACCATTAACTAAAACACCACGAAGAAGAATAGAGTACAATTCTAAGTACTTCATGTTGAGTACTTAACTTATGAGTGACTCTGATCAGAGTACTTCATTTATAGGCGATAATCGTTAAAGTAAACACCACAAAACATCTTATCCCAATATGAGAAGTGTTTCTGATAAGAGTACTTCATTTATGAGTTGTAACCTTTCAAGAAAACTGTACAAAACATCTTATCTTACTACGAGGAGAGTTTCTTCTCCGAGTATATCATTTATGTGTTGTAACCATTCACTAAAACACCATGAAGAAACATAGAATACATCTCTATGTGCTCGAGAATCTGAGTACTTCATTTATGGGTGGTAACCAATCAAGAAAACACCACAAATCATCTTATCCTACACGAGAAGTGTTTCTGATATGGGTACTTCAATTATTTGTGGTAACCAATCAAGAAAACACCACAAAACATCTAATCTATCTATGAGTAGTATGATTGATCAGAGTACTTCATTTATGTGTGGAAACCATTAAAGAAAACAACACAAAGTATCTTATCCTACTACGAAAAGTGTTTCAGATCGGATTACTTCATTTTTGGATTGTAATGTTTCAAGAAAACCTCACAAAGCATCATAGCATACTACGAGAAGGTTTGTTCTTTGAATACTTCAGTTAAGGTTGATAACCTTTTACTAAAACACCATGAAGGAGCATAGATTACCACTCTAGGTGCTTCATGTCCGAGTACTTCAATTAAGGGTGGTAACCATTAAAAAAACAATACAAAGTATCTTATCCTACTACGAGACGTGTTTCAGATTGGATTACTTCATTTATGGATGGTAACGTTAAACTCCACAAATCCTCATAACCTACTACGAGAAGTGATTCTTCTTCGGGTACTTCATTTAATGATAGTAACCTTTCACTGAAACACCACAAAACCTCTTATCCTACTACGAGTAGTGTTTCTTCTCCGAGTACATTATTTAAGTTTTGTAAACGTTAACTAAAACACCACGAAGAAGCATAGAGTACCACTCCAAGTTCTTCATGTCCGATTAATTAATTTATGAGTGACTCTGATCAGAGTACTTCATTTATGGGTGGTAACCGTTAAAGAAAACACCACAAAGCATCATATTCTATTATGAGAAATGTTTCTGATCTGAGTAGTTCGTTTATGAATGATAACCTTTCAAGAACACTCCACAAAGCATCATATATTACTACGAGAAGAGTTTCCTCTCCGAGTATCTCATTAAGTGTTGTAACCATTCACTAAAACACCACAAAACATCTTATCCTACTACGAGTAGTGCTTCTTCCCCGAGTACTTTATTTAAGTGTTGTAATCATTAACTAAAACACCACGAAGAACCATAGAGTACCACTATAAGTGCTTCATGTTCGTGTACTTAATTTATGAGTGACTCCGATCAGAGTACTTCAATTATGGGTGGTAACCATTAAAGAAAACACCACAAAGTATCTTATCCTATTATTAGAAGTGTTTATGTTAGATTACTTCATTTATGTGTTGTAACCTTTCAAAAAAACTCCACAAATCATCATATCTTACTAAGAGAAGAGTTTATTCTCCGAGTACCTCATTTAAGTGTTGTAACCATTCATTAAAACACCACAAAACATTTTATCCCACTACGAGTAGTGTTTCTTCTCTGAGTACTTTATTTTTAAGTGTTGTTACCATTAACTAAAACACCACGAAGAAGAATAGAGTACAATTCTAAGTACTTCATGTTGAGTACTTAACTTATGAGTGACTCTGATCAGAGTACTTCATTTATAGGCGATAATCGTTAAAGTAAACACCACAAAACATCTTATCCCAATATGAGAAGTGTTTCTGATAAGAGTACTTCATTTATGAGTTGTAACCTTTCAAGAAAACTGTACAAAACATCTTATCTTACTACGAGGAGAGTTTCTTCTCCGAGTATATCATTTATGTGTTGTAACCATTCACTAAAACACCATGAAGAAACATAGAATACATCTCTATGTGCTCGAGAATCTGAGTACTTCATTTATGGGTGGTAACCAATCAAGAAAACACCACAAATCATCTTATCCTACACGAGAAGTGTTTCTGATATGGGTACTTCAATTATTTGTGGTAACCAATCAAGAAAACACCACAAAACATCTAATCTATCTATGAGTAGTATGATTGATCAGAGTACTTCATTTATGTGTGGAAACCATTAAAGAAAACAACACAAAGTATCTTATCCTACTACGAAAAGTGTTTCAGATCGGATTACTTCATTTTTGGATTGTAATGTTTCAAGAAAACCTCACAAAGCATCATAGCATACTACGAGAAGGTTTGTTCTTTGAATACTTCAGTTAAGGTTGATAACCTTTTACTAAAACACCATGAAGGAGCATAGATTACCACTCTAGGTGCTTCATGTCCGAGTACTTCAATTAAGGGTGGTAACCATTAAAAAAACAATACAAAGTATCTTATCCTACTACGAGACGTGTTTCAGATTGGATTACTTCATTTATGGATGGTAACGTTAAACTCCACAAATCCTCATAACCTACTACGAGAAGTGATTCTTCTTCGGGTACTTCATTTAATGATAGTAACCTTTCACTGAAACACCACAAAACCTCTTATCCTACTACGAGTAGTGTTTCTTCTCCGAGTACATTATTTAAGTTTTGTAAACGTTAACTAAAACACCACGAAGAAGCATAGAGTACCACTCCAAGTTCTTCATGTCCGATTAATTAATTTATGAGTGACTCCGATCAGAGTACTTCATTTATGGGTGGTAACCGTTAAAGAAAACACCACAAAGCATCATATTCTATTATGAGAAATGTTTCTGATCTGAGTAGTTCGTTTATGAATGATAACCTTTCAAGAACACTCCACAAAGCATCATATATTACTACGAGAAGAGTTTCCTCTCCGAGTATCTCATTAAGTGTTGTAACCATTCACTAAAACACCACAAAACATCTTATCCTACTACGAGTAGTGCTTCTTCCCCGAGTACTTTATTTAAGTGTTGTAATCATTAACTAAAATACCACGAAGAACCATAGAGTACCACTATAAGTGCTTCATGTTCGTGTACTTAATTTATGAGTGACTCCGATCAGAGTACTTCAATTATGGGTGGTAACCATTAAAGAAAACACCACAAAGTATCTTATCCTATTATTAGAAGTGTTTATGTTAGATTACTTCATTTATGTGTTGTAACCTTTCAAAAAAACTCCACAAATCATCATATCTTACTAAGAGAAGAGTTTATTCTCCGAGTACCTCATTTAAGTGTTGTAACCATTCATTAAAACACCACAAAACATTTTATCCCACTACGAGTAGTGTTTCTTCTCTGAGTACTTTATTTTTAAGTGTTGTTACCATTAACTAAAACACCACGAAGAAGAATAGAGTACAATTCTAAGTACTTCATGTTGAGTACTTAACTTATGAGTGACTCTGATCAGAGTACTTCATTTATAGGCGATAATCGTTAAAGTAAACACCACAAAACATCTTATCCCAATATGAGAAGTGTTTCTGATAAGAGTACTTCATTTATGAGTTGTAACCTTTCAAGAAAACTGTACAAAACATCTTATCTTACTACGAGGAGAGTTTCTTCTCCGAGTATATCATTTATGTGTTGTAACCATTCACTAAAACACCATGAAGAAACATAGAATACATCTCTATGTGCTCGAGAATCTGAGTACTTCATTTATGGGTGGTAACCAATCAAGAAAACACCACAAATCATCTTATCCTACACGAGAAGTGTTTCTGATATGGGTACTTCAATTATTTGTGGTAACCAATCAAGAAAACACCACAAAACATCTAATCTATCTATGAGTAGTATGATTGATCAGAGTACTTCATTTATGTGTGGAAACCATTAAAGAAAACAACACAAAGTATCTTATCCTACTACGAAAAGTGTTTCAGATCGGATTACTTCATTTTTGGATTGTAATGTTTCAAGAAAACCTCACAAAGCATCATAGCATACTACGAGAAGGTTTGTTCGTTGAATACTTCAGTTAAGGTTGATAATCTTTTACTAAAACACCATGAAGGAGCATAGATTACCACTCTAGGTGCTTCATGTCCGAGTACTTCAATTAAGGGTGGTAACCATTAAAAAAACAATACAAAGTATCTTATCCTACTACGAGACGTGTTTCAGATTGGATTACTTCATTTATGGATGGTAACGTTAAACTCCACAAATCCTCATAACCTACTACGAGAAGTGATTCTTCTTCGGGTACTTCATTTAATGATAGTAACCTTTCACTGAAACACCACAAAACCTCTTATCCTACTACGAGTAGTGTTTCTTCTCCGAGTACATTATTTAAGTTTTGTAAACGTTAACTAAAACACCACGAAGAAGCATAGAGTACCACTCCAAGTTCTTCATGTCCGATTAATTAATTTATGAGTGACTCCGATCAGAGTACTTCATTTATGGGTGGTAACCGTTAAAGAAAACACCACAAAGCATCATATTCTATTATGAGAAATGTTTCTGATCTGAGTAGTTCGTTTATGAATGATAACCTTTCAAGAACACTCCACAAAGCATCATATATTACTACGAGAAGAGTTTCCTCTCCGAGTATCTCATTAAGTGTTGTAACCATTCACTAAAACACCACAAAACATCTTATCCTACTACGAGTAGTGCTTCTTCCCCGAGTACTTTATTTAAGTGTTGTAATCATTAACTAAAACACCACGAAGAACCATAGAGTACCACTATAAGTGCTTCATGTTCGTGTACTTAATTTATGAGTGACTCCGATCAGAGTACTTCAATTATGGGTGGTAACCATTAAAGAAAACACCACAAAGTATCTTATCCTATTATTAGAAGTGTTTATGTTAGATTACTTCATTTATGTGTTGTAACCTTTCAAAAAAACTCCACAAATCATCATATCTTACTAAGAGAAGAGTTTATTCTCCGAGTACCTCATTTAAGTGTTGTAACCATTCATTAAAACACCACAAAACATTTTATCCCACTACGAGTAGTGTTTCTTCTCTGAGTACTTTATTTTTAAGTGTTGTTACCATTAACTAAAACACCACGAAGAAGAATAGAGTACAATTCTAAGTACTTCATGTTGAGTACTTAACTTATGAGTGACTCTGATCAGAGTACTTCATTTATAGGCGATAATCGTTAAAGTAAACACCACAAAACATCTTATCCCAATATGAGAAGTGTTTCTGATAAGAGTACTTCATTTATGAGTTGTAACCTTTCAAGAAAACTGTACAAAACATCTTATCTTACTACGAGGAGAGTTTCTTCTCCGAGTATATCATTTATGTGTTGTAACCATTCACTAAAACACCATGAAGAAACATAGAATACATCTCTATGTGCTCGAGAATCTGAGTACTTCATTTATGGGTGGTAACCAATCAAGAAAACACCACAAATCATCTTATCCTACACGAGAAGTGTTTCTGATATGGGTACTTCAATTATTTGTGGTAACCAATCAAGAAAACACCACAAAACATCTAATCTATCTATGAGTAGTATGATTGATCAGAGTACTTCATTTATGTGTGGAAACCATTAAAGAAAACAACACAAAGTATCTTATCCTACTACGAAAAGTGTTTCAGATCGGATTACTTCATTTTTGGATTGTAATGTTTCAAGAAAACCTCACAAAGCATCATAGCATACTACGAGAAGGTTTGTTCTTTGAATACTTCAGTTAAGGTTGATAACCTTTTACTAAAACACCATGAAGGAGCATAGATTACCACTCTAGGTGCTTCATGTCCGAGTACTTCAATTAAGGGTGGTAACCATTAAAAAAACAATACAAAGTATCTTATCCTACTACGAGACGTGTTTCAGATTGGATTACTTCATTTATGGATGGTAACGTTAAACTCCACAAATCCTCATAACCTACTACGAGAAGTGATTCTTCTTCGGGTACTTCATTTAATGATAGTAACCTTTCACTGAAACACCACAAAACCTCTTATCCTACTACGAGTAGTGTTTCTTCTCCGAGTACATTATTTAAGTTTTGTAAACGTTAACTAAAACACCACGAAGAAGCATAGAGTACCACTCCAAGTTCTTCATGTCCGATTAATTAATTTATGAGTGACTCTGATCAGAGTACTTCATTTATGGGTGGTAACCGTTAAAGAAAACACCACAAAGCATCATATTCTATTATGAGAAATGTTTCTGATCTGAGTAGTTCGTTTATGAATGATAACCTTTCAAGAACACTCCACAAAGCATCATATATTACTACGAGAAGAGTTTCCTCTCCGAGTATCTCATTAAGTGTTGTAACCATTCACTAAAACACCACAAAACATCTTATCCTACTACGAGTAGTGCTTCTTCCCCGAGTACTTTATTTAAGTGTTGTAATCATTAACTAAAACACCACGAAGAACCATAGAGTACCACTATAAGTGCTTCATGTTCGTGTACTTAATTTATGAGTGACTCCGATCAGAGTACTTCAATTATGGGTGGTAACCATTAAAGAAAACACCACAAAGTATCTTATCCTATTATTAGAAGTGTTTATGTTAGATTACTTCATTTATGTGTTGTAACCTTTCAAAAAAACTCCACAAATCATCATATCTTACTAAGAGAAGAGTTTATTCTCCGAGTACCTCATTTAAGTGTTGTAACCATTCATTAAAACACCACAAAACATTTTATCCCACTACGAGTAGTGTTTCTTCTCTGAGTACTTTATTTTTAAGTGTTGTTACCATTAACTAAAACACCACGAAGAAGAATAGAGTACAATTCTAAGTACTTCATGTTGAGTACTTAACTTATGAGTGACTCTGATCAGAGTACTTCATTTATAGGCGATAATCGTTAAAGTAAACACCACAAAACATCTTATCCCAATATGAGAAGTGTTTCTGATAAGAGTACTTCATTTATGAGTTGTAACCTTTCAAGAAAACTGTACAAAACATCTTATCTTACTACGAGGAGAGTTTCTTCTCCGAGTATATCATTTATGTGTTGTAACCATTCACTAAAACACCATGAAGAAACATAGAATACATCTCTATGTGCTCGAGAATCTGAGTACTTCATTTATGGGTGGTAACCAATCAAGAAAACACCACAAATCATCTTATCCTACACGAGAAGTGTTTCTGATATGGGTACTTCAATTATTTGTGGTAACCAATCAAGAAAACACCACAAAACATCTAATCTATCTATGAGTAGTATGATTGATCAGAGTACTTCATTTATGTGTGGAAACCATTAAAGAAAACAACACAAAGTATCTTATCCTACTACGAAAAGTGTTTCAGATCGGATTACTTCATTTTTGGATTGTAATGTTTCAAGAAAACCTCACAAAGCATCATAGCATACTACGAGAAGGTTTGTTCTTTGAATACTTCAGTTAAGGTTGATAACCTTTTACTAAAACACCATGAAGGAGCATAGATTACCACTCTAGGTGCTTCATGTCCGAGTACTTCAATTAAGGGTGGTAACCATTAAAAAAACAATACAAAGTATCTTATCCTACTACGAGACGTGTTTCAGATTGGATTACTTCATTTATGGATGGTAACGTTAAACTCCACAAATCCTCATAACCTACTACGAGAAGTGATTCTTCTTCGGGTACTTCATTTAATGATAGTAACCTTTCACTGAAACACCACAAAACCTCTTATCCTACTACGAGTAGTGTTTCTTCTCCGAGTACATTATTTAAGTTTTGTAAACGTTAACTAAAACACCACGAAGAAGCATAGAGTACCACTCCAAGTTCTTCATGTCCGATTAATTAATTTATGAGTGACTCCGATCAGAGTACTTCATTTATGGGTGGTAACCGTTAAAGAAAACACCACAAAGCATCATATTCTATTATGAGAAATGTTTCTGATCTGAGTAGTTCGTTTATGAATGATAACCTTTCAAGAACACTCCACAAAGCATCATATATTACTACGAGAAGAGTTTCCTCTCCGAGTATCTCATTAAGTGTTGTAACCATTCACTAAAACACCACAAAACATCTTATCCTACTACGAGTAGTGCTTCTTCCCCGAGTACTTTATTTAAGTGTTGTAATCATTAACTAAAACACCACGAAGAACCATAGAGTACCACTATAAGTGCTTCATGTTCGTGTACTTAATTTATGAGTGACTCCGATCAGAGTACTTCAATTATGGGTGGTAACCATTAAAGAAAACACCACAAAGTATCTTATCCTATTATTAGAAGTGTTTATGTTAGATTACTTCATTTATGTGTTGTAACCTTTCAAAAAAACTCCACAAATCATCATATCTTACTAAGAGAAGAGTTTATTCTCCGAGTACCTCATTTAAGTGTTGTAACCATTCATTAAAACACCACAAAACATTTTATCCCACTACGAGTAGTGTTTCTTCTCTGAGTACTTTATTTTTAAGTGTTGTTACCATTAACTAAAACACCACGAAGAAGAATAGAGTACAATTCTAAGTACTTCATGTTGAGTACTTAACTTATGAGTGACTCTGATCAGAGTACTTCATTTATAGGCGATAATCGTTAAAGTAAACACCACAAAACATCTTATCCCAATATGAGAAGTGTTTCTGATAAGAGTACTTCATTTATGAGTTGTAACCTTTCAAGAAAACTGTACAAAACATCTTATCTTACTACGAGGAGAGTTTCTTCTCCGAGTATATCATTTATGTGTTGTAACCATTCACTAAAACACCATGAAGAAACATAGAATACATCTCTATGTGCTCGAGAATCTGAGTACTTCATTTATGGGTGGTAACCAATCAAGAAAACACCACAAATCATCTTATCCTACACGAGAAGTGTTTCTGATATGGGTACTTCAATTATTTGTGGTAACCAATCAAGAAAACACCACAAAACATCTAATCTATCTATGAGTAGTATGATTGATCAGAGTACTTCATTTATGTGTGGAAACCATTAAAGAAAACAACACAAAGTATCTTATCCTACTACGAAAAGTGTTTCAGATCGGATTACTTCATTTTTGGATTGTAATGTTTCAAGAAAACCTCACAAAGCATCATAGCATACTACGAGAAGGTTTGTTCGTTGAATACTTCAGTTAAGGTTGATAATCTTTTACTAAAACACCATGAAGGAGCATAGATTACCACTCTAGGTGCTTCATGTCCGAGTACTTCAATTAAGGGTGGTAACCATTAAAAAAACAATACAAAGTATCTTATCCTACTACGAGACGTGTTTCAGATTGGATTACTTCATTTATGGATGGTAACGTTAAACTCCACAAATCCTCATAACCTACTACGAGAAGTGATTCTTCTTCGGGTACTTCATTTAATGATAGTAACCTTTCACTGAAACACCACAAAACCTCTTATCCTACTACGAGTAGTGTTTCTTCTCCGAGTACATTATTTAAGTTTTGTAAACGTTAACTAAAACACCACGAAGAAGCATAGAGTACCACTCCAAGTTCTTCATGTCCGATTAATTAATTTATGAGTGACTCCGATCAGAGTACTTCATTTATGGGTGGTAACCGTTAAAGAAAACACCACAAAGCATCATATTCTATTATGAGAAATGTTTCTGATCTGAGTAGTTCGTTTATGAATGATAACCTTTCAAGAACACTCCACAAAGCATCATATATTACTACGAGAAGAGTTTCCTCTCCGAGTATCTCATTAAGTGTTGTAACCATTCACTAAAACACCACAAAACATCTTATCCTACTACGAGTAGTGCTTCTTCCCCGAGTACTTTATTTAAGTGTTGTAATCATTAACTAAAACACCACGAAGAACCATAGAGTACCACTATAAGTGCTTCATGTTCGTGTACTTAATTTATGAGTGACTCCGATCAGAGTACTTCAATTATGGGTGGTAACCATTAAAGAAAACACCACAAAGTATCTTATCCTATTATTAGAAGTGTTTATGTTAGATTACTTCATTTATGTGTTGTAACCTTTCAAAAAAACTCCACAAATCATCATATCTTACTAAGAGAAGAGTTTATTCTCCGAGTACCTCATTTAAGTGTTGTAACCATTCATTAAAACACCACAAAACATTTTATCCCACTACGAGTAGTGTTTCTTCTCTGAGTACTTTATTTTTAAGTGTTGTTACCATTAACTAAAACACCACGAAGAAGAATAGAGTACAATTCTAAGTACTTCATGTTGAGTACTTAACTTATGAGTGACTCTGATCAGAGTACTTCATTTATAGGCGATAATCGTTAAAGTAAACACCACAAAACATCTTATCCCAATATGAGAAGTGTTTCTGATAAGAGTACTTCATTTATGAGTTGTAACCTTTCAAGAAAACTGTACAAAACATCTTATCTTACTACGAGGAGAGTTTCTTCTCCGAGTATATCATTTATGTGTTGTAACCATTCACTAAAACACCATGAAGAAACATAGAATACATCTCTATGTGCTCGAGAATCTGAGTACTTCATTTATGGGTGGTAACCAATCAAGAAAACACCACAAATCATCTTATCCTACACGAGAAGTGTTTCTGATATGGGTACTTCAATTATTTGTGGTAACCAATCAAGAAAACACCACAAAACATCTAATCTATCTATGAGTAGTATGATTGATCAGAGTACTTCATTTATGTGTGGAAACCATTAAAGAAAACAACACAAAGTATCTTATCCTACTACGAAAAGTGTTTCAGATCGGATTACTTCATTTTTGGATTGTAATGTTTCAAGAAAACCTCACAAAGCATCATAGCATACTACGAGAAGGTTTGTTCTTTGAATACTTCAGTTAAGGTTGATAACCTTTTACTAAAACACCATGAAGGAGCATAGATTACCACTCTAGGTGCTTCATGTCCGAGTACTTCAATTAAGGGTGGTAACCATTAAAAAAACAATACAAAGTATCTTATCCTACTACGAGACGTGTTTCAGATTGGATTACTTCATTTATGGATGGTAACGTTAAACTCCACAAATCCTCATAACCTACTACGAGAAGTGATTCTTCTTCGGGTACTTCATTTAATGATAGTAACCTTTCACTGAAACACCACAAAACCTCTTATCCTACTACGAGTAGTGTTTCTTCTCCGAGTACATTATTTAAGTTTTGTAAACGTTAACTAAAACACCACGAAGAAGCATAGAGTACCACTCCAAGTTCTTCATGTCCGATTAATTAATTTATGAGTGACTCTGATCAGAGTACTTCATTTATGGGTGGTAACCGTTAAAGAAAACACCACAAAGCATCATATTCTATTATGAGAAATGTTTCTGATCTGAGTAGTTCGTTTATGAATGATAACCTTTCAAGAACACTCCACAAAGCATCATATATTACTGCGAGAAGAGTTTCCTCTCCGAGTATCTCATTAAGTGTTGTAACCATTCACTAAAACACCACAAAACATCTTATCCTACTACGAGTAGTGCTTCTTCCCCGAGTACTTTATTTAAGTGTTGTAATCATTAACTAAAACACCACGAAGAACCATAGAGTACCACTATAAGTGCTTCATGTTCGTGTACTTAATTTATGAGTGACTCCGATCAGAGTACTTCAATTATGGGTGGTAACCATTAAAGAAAACACCACAAAGTATCTTATCCTATTATTAGAAGTGTTTATGTTAGATTACTTCATTTATGTGTTGTAACCTTTCAAAAAAACTCCACAAATCATCATATCTTACTAAGAGAAGAGTTTATTCTCCGAGTACCTCATTTAAGTGTTGTAACCATTCATTAAAACACCACAAAACATTTTATCCCACTACGAGTAGTGTTTCTTCTCTGAGTACTTTATTTTTAAGTGTTGTTACCATTAACTAAAACACCACGAAGAAGAATAGAGTACAATTCTAAGTACTTCATGTTGAGTACTTAACTTATGAGTGACTCTGATCAGAGTACTTCATTTATAGGCGATAATCGTTAAAGTAAACACCACAAAACATCTTATCCCAATATGAGAAGTGTTTCTGATAAGAGTACTTCATTTATGAGTTGTAACCTTTCAAGAAAACTGTACAAAACATCTTATCTTACTACGAGGAGAGTTTCTTCTCCGAGTATATCATTTATGTGTTGTAACCATTCACTAAAACACCATGAAGAAACATAGAATACATCTCTATGTGCTCGAGAATCTGAGTACTTCATTTATGGGTGGTAACCAATCAAGAAAACACCACAAATCATCTTATCCTACACGAGAAGTGTTTCTGATATGGGTACTTCAATTATTTGTGGTAACCAATCAAGAAAACACCACAAAACATCTAATCTATCTATGAGTAGTATGATTGATCAGAGTACTTCATTTATGTGTGGAAACCATTAAAGAAAACAACACAAAGTATCTTATCCTACTACGAAAAGTGTTTCAGATCGGATTACTTCATTTTTGGATTGTAATGTTTCAAGAAAACCTCACAAAGCATCATAGCATACTACGAGAAGGTTTGTTCTTTGAATACTTCAGTTAAGGTTGATAACCTTTTACTAAAACACCATGAAGGAGCATAGATTACCACTCACAAAGCATCATAGCATACTACGAGAAGGTTTGTTCTTTGAATACTTCAGTTAAGGTTGATAACCTTTTACTAAAACACCATGAAGGAGCATAGATTACCACTCTAGGTGCTTCATGTCCGAGTACTTCAATTAAGGGTGGTAACCATTAAAAAAACAATACAAAGTATCTTATCCTACTACGAGACGTGTTTCAGATTGGATTACTTCATTTATGGATGGTAACGTTAAACTCCACAAATCCTCATAACCTACTACGAGAAGTGATTCTTCTTCGGGTACTTCATTTAATGATAGTAACCTTTCACTGAAACACCACAAAACCTCTTATCCTACTACGAGTAGTGTTTCTTCTCCGAGTACATTATTTAAGTTTTGTAAACGTTAACTAAAACACCACGAAGAAGCATAGAGTACCACTCCAAGTTCTTCATGTCCGATTAATTAATTTATGAGTGACTCCGATCAGAGTACTTCATTTATGGGTGGTAACCGTTAAAGAAAACACCACAAAGCATCATATTCTATTATGAGAAATGTTTCTGATCTGAGTAGTTCGTTTATGAATGATAACCTTTCAAGAACACTCCACAAAGCATCATATATTACTACGAGAAGAGTTTCCTCTCCGAGTATCTCATTAAGTGTTGTAACCATTCACTAAAACACCACAAAACATCTTATCCTACTACGAGTAGTGCTTCTTCCCCGAGTACTTTATTTAAGTGTTGTAATCATTAACTAAAACACCACGAAGAACCATAGAGTACCACTATAAGTGCTTCATGTTCGTGTACTTAATTTATGAGTGACTCCGATCAGAGTACTTCATTTATGGGTGGTAACCATTAAAGAAAACTCCACAAAACATCTTATCTAACTATTAGAAGTGTTTCTTATTAGAGTACTTTATTAATGAGTTGTAACCTTTCAAACAAACTCCACAAATCGTCATATCTTATTACGAGAAGAGTTTCTTCTCCGAATACCTCATTTAAGTGTTGTAACCATCCACTAAAACACCACAAAATATCTTATCCTACTATGAGTAGTGTTTCTTCTTCGAGTATTGTATTTAAGTGTTGTAACCATTAACTAAAACACCACGAAGAAGCATAGATTACCACTCTAAGTGCTTCATGTCCGAATAATTAATTTATGAGTGACTCTGATCAAAGTACTTCATTTATGGATGGTAATCGTTAAAGAAAACTCCTCAAAGAATCTTATCCTACTATGAGAAGTGTTTCTGATAAGAGTACTTTATTTAGGAGTTGTAACCTTTCAAGAAAACTCCACAAAGCATCATATCTTATTACGAGAAGAGTTTCTTCTCCGAGTACTTAATTTAAGTGTTGTAACCATTCACTGAAACACTATGAAGAAACATAGAATACATCTCTATGTGCTCGATGACTGAGTACTTCATTTATGGATGGTAACCATTGAAGAAAACAACACAAAGCATCATATCCGACTATGAGAAGTGTTTCTAATTTCATTTATAAGTGGTAACATTTCATGGAAACGCGACAAAACATCATATCTTACTAAGAGAAGTGTTTCTTCTCAGAATTTCTTTTAAGTGTTGTAACCATTCACTAAGACACCACGAAGAAGCATAGAGTACGACTCTAAGTGCTTCATGTCTGAGTACTTAATTTATGAGTGATTCTTATCAGAGTACTTCATTTATGAGTGGTAACCATTAAAGAAAACAACACAAATCATCTTATCCTACTACGAGAAGTATTTCTTATCTGAGTACTTCATTTATGGGTTGTAACTAATAAAGAAAACATCACAAAGCATCTTATTCTACTACAGGAAGTGTTTTTGTTATCAGAGTACTTCATTAATGGTTGGTAACCATTAAAGAAAACACCAGAATGCATCGTATCCTACTATGAGAAGTGTTTCTGATCGTAGTACTTTATTTGTGGGTGGTAACCTATCAAGAAAACTCCACAAAGCAACATATCTTACTAAGAGAAGTGTTTCTTATCTGAATATTTCACTAATGGATGGTAACAATTAAAGAAAACACCACAAAACATCATATTCTAATATGAGAAATGTTTCTTATAAGAATAGTTCATATATGAGTGATAACCTTTCAAGAACACTCCAGAAAGCATCATATATATTACTACGAGAAGAGTTTCTTCTCCGTGTACTTCATTTAAGTGTGTAACCATTCATTAAAACACAACGAAGAAGCAAAGAGTACCACTCTAAGTGCTTCGTGTTCAAGTACTTAATTTATGAGTGATTCTGATCAGAGTACTAAATTTATGGATGGTAACCGTAAAAGAAAACTCCTCAAAGCATATTATCCCACTATTAGAAGTGTTTCTGATCAGAGTACTTCATTTATGAGTTGTAACCTTTCAAAAAAACTCCACAAATTATCATATCTTACTACGAGAAGAGTTTCTTCTCTGAGTATCTCATTTAAGTTTTGCCATTCACTAAAATACCACAAAGCATCCTATCCTACTACGTGAAGTGTTTTGTTATCCAAGTACTTCATTGATGGGTGGTAATCATTAAAGAAAATACCACAATGCATCAAACCCTACTATGGGAAGTGTTTCTGATCAGAGTAATTCATTTGTTATTGGTAACATTTCAAGAAAACTCCACAAAGCATCATATATTACTACGAGAAGAGTTTCTTTTCCAAGTACTTCATTTAAGTATTGTAACCATTAACTAAAACACCGCGAAGAAGCATATAGTACCACTCTAAGTGCTTCATGTCCGAGTAATTAATTTATTATTGTCTATGAACGAAGTACTTCATTTATGGGTGGTAACCACTAAAGAAAACCCCACAAAGCATTTTATCCTACTATTTAGAAGTGTTTCTAATCAAAGTACTTCATTTATGAGTTGTAACCTTTCAAAAAAACTCCACAAATCATCATATCTTACTACGAGAAGAGTTTCTTCTCCGAGTACCTTATTTAAGTATTGTAACCATTCACTAAAATACCACAAAACATCTTATCCTACAACGAGTAGTGTTTCTTCTCCGAGTACTTTATTGAAGTGTTGTAACCATTAACTAAAATACCACGAAGATGCATAGGATACCACTCTAAGGGCTTCATTTAGGAGTACTTAATGTATATGTGGTAACCATTAACGATTAAACCACAAAGCATCTTATCCTACTACGAAAAGTGTTTCTTATCTAAGTACTTCACTTATGGGTGATAACCATTAAAGAAAACACAACAAAACATCATATTCTACTATGAGAAGTGTTTTCCATTAGAGTAATTCATTTGTGAGTGGTAACATTTCAAGAAAACTCCACAAAGCATCATATATTACTACGAGAAGAGCTTCTTCTCCGAATATTTCATTTAAGTATTGTATCCATTAACTAAAATACTACGAAAAAGTATAGAATACCACTCTATGTGCTTCATGTTCGAGTACTTAATTTATAAGTGACTCCGATCAGAGTACTTCATTTATGGATGTTAAACATTAAAGAAAATACCACAAAGCATCTTATCCAACTATTAGAAGTGTTTCTTATCAGAGTACTTCATTAATGAGTTGTTACCTTTCAAAAAAACTCCACAAATCATCATATCTTACTACGAGAAGAGTTTCTTCTCCGAGTACCTCATTTAAGTGTTGTAACCATTCACTAAAACACCACAAAATATCTTATTCTGCTACGAGTAGTGTTTCTTCTCTGTGTACTTTATTTAAGTGTTGTAACCATTAACTAAAACACCACGAAGAAGCATATATTACCACTCTAAGTGCTTCATGTCTGAGTAATTAATTCATGAGTGACTCTGATCAAAGTACTTAATTTATGGATGGTAACCGTAAAAGAAACTCCTCAAAGCATCTTATCCTACTATGAAAAGTGTTTTTGATAAGAGTATTTAATTTATGAGTTGTAACCTTTCAAGAAAACTCCACAAATCATCATATCTTACTACGAGAAGAGTTTCTTCTCCGAGTACTTCATTTAAGTGTTATAACCGTTCACTAAAATACCATGAAGAAACATATAATACATCTCTATGTGCTCGATGTCTGAGTACTTCATTTATGTCTGGTAACCATTGAATAAAACACCACAAAGCATCATATCCTACTATGAGAAGTGTTTCTGATTTCATTTATGAGTGGTAACCTTTCAAGAAAACTCCACAAAGCATCTTATCTTACTAAGAGAAGTGTTTCTTCTCAGAGTATTTCCTTTAAGTGTTGTAACCATTCACTAAAATGCCACGAAGAAGCATAGAGTACGACTATAAGTGTTTCATGTCCGAGTACCTAATTTATGAGTGATTCTAATCTGAGTACTTCATTTATGGGTGTTAACAATTAAAGAAAACAACACAAATCATCTTATCCTACTACGAGAATTGTTTCTTATCAAATTACTTTATTTATGGGTAGTAACAAATAAAGAAAACATCACAAAGCATCTTATCCTACTACGGGAAGTGTTTCTGTTATCTGAGTACTTCATTGATAGGTGGTAACCATTAAAGAAAACACCAGAATGCATCGTATCCTACTATGAGAAGTATTTCTGATCGAAGTACTTCATTTGTGGGTGGTAACCTTTCAAGAAAACTCCACAAAGCAACATATCTTACTAAGAGAAGAGTTTCTTCTTCGAGTAATTCATTAAAGTGTTGTAACCATTCAGTAAAACACAACGAATTTGCATAGAGTACCACTCTAAGTGCTTCATGTACGAGTACATAATTTATGAGTGATTCTGATCAGAGTACTTCGTTTATAGGTGTAACCTTTAACGAAAACATCACAAAGCATCTTATCCTACAACGAAAAGTGTTTCTTATCTGAGTACATCAATTATTGGTAGTAACCATTAAAGAAAACACCACAAAACATCATATTCCACTATGAGAAGTGTTTCTAATCGGAGTAATTCATTTGTGAGTGGTAACATTTCAAGAAAACTCCACAAAGCATCATATATTACTACGAAAAGATTTTCTTCTCCGAGTACTTCCTTTAAGTGTTGTAACCACCATTAACTAAAACACCACGGAGAAGCATAGACTACCACTTAAAGTGCATCTTGTTCGAGTACTTAATTTATGAGTGACACTGATCAGAGTACTTCAATTATGGGTGGCAACCATTAAAGAAAACACCACAAAACATCTTATCCTACTATTAGAGGTGTTTCTGATCAGAGTACTTCATTTATGAGTTGTAACCTTTCAAAAAAACTCCACAAATCATCATATCTTACTACGAGAAGAGTTTCTTCTTCGAGTATCTCATTTATGTGTTGTAACCATTCACTAAAGCACCACAAAATATCTTATCCTACTACGTTTCTTCTCCGAGTACTTTATTTAAGTGTTGTAACCATTAACTAAAACACCATGAAGAAGCATAGATTACCACTCTAAGTGCTTCATGTCCGAGTACTTAATTTATGAGTGACTCTGATCATAGTACATTTATGGGTGGTAACCGTTAAAAAAAACTCCACAAAGCATCTTATCCTACTATGAGAAGTGTTTCTAATTAGAATACTTCATTTATGAGTTGTAACATTTCAAAAAAGCTCCAAAAAACATCATATCTTACTACGAGAAGAGTTTCTTCTTCGAGTACTTCATTTAAGTATTGTAACCATTCACTAAAACACCATGAAGAAATATAGAATACATCTCTATGTACTCGATGTCTGAGTACTTCATTTATGAATGGTAACCATTGAATAAAACACCACAAAGCATATTATGCTACTATTAGAAGTGTTTCTAATTTCATTTATGAGTGGTAACCTTTCAAGAAAACTCCACAAAGCATCATATCTTACTAAGAGAAGTGTTTTTCTCAGAGTACTTCATTTTAGTGTTGTAACCATTCACTAAAACACCACGAAGAAGCATAGAGTACGACTCTAAGTGCTTCACGTCCAAGTACTTAATTTATGAGTGATTCTAATCAGAGTACTTCATTTATGGGTGGTAACCATTAAAGAAACAACACAAATTATCTTTTCCTACTACGAGAAGTATTTCTTATCTGAGTACTTTATTTATGGGTGATAACCATTAAAGAAAACACCACAATGCATCGTATCCTACAATGAGAAGTGTTTCTAATCAGAGTACTTCATTTGTGAGTGGTAACCTTTCAAGAAAACTCCATCTTTGGAAGTGTCAATGGCTTCTCCATCTTTTTCAAATTGGAGGACTCAAGGACTTCACAATCAACTTGAAAGTGTCTATTCTTAGGATGCATGTTGGTATTTCAAGTCTTCTTGAGGCTTCTTCTTGTTCTTTGATATAATCATCTTTAGCTTGAGTCATTCATCATGCCTTGCTTCTTTATGACTTCAAGAGCTATCTCCATGCAAGTCATTAGTCTCTTCACAACAAGAGCTAACTTATTTTCTACTTCACCTTTCCTGATGTTAACTTCTTCTTCTCATCTTAACTTTCTTCGGATTCACTTAATCAAGTAGCTTGCATTGCTTTCTTGTGAGTTTTCTTGAAACATCATTCTTGTGGTCTTCTCTTTTGAAGAAAGATGACAATAATTTTGAATGATATGTCATTTCTTGTTGCATGTTAGGCAAACCACTTTCTTGCCTTGAACAATCCTCTCCTCATTCACTTTCCTTTCAAAATATGTGCCTTCTTTAATAAGTTTGTTAGGAAGATCTTTGTCATTGGAGAGTACATGATAGAGATTTTGGCATACATCTTCACTTGAGTCAAACTTGTATGCAATGTTGTATGAATATTGTGCGAGCAAGCCAATGTTTTAGTTGAGGTTGAGCACTTCACTTTCTTGTGATTCTCCTCATGTGATCATAGTTGTGCATATATCTCCTCTGGTTTGTATGTAAGGCCTTTAGCTTGTAGGGCTTCAATTGAGGTCACGGTGCCATCTCATCTGAGTTTCTTTGACACCATTCATAGAAGTTTTCCAACAAAATCTTCATCCCTAATATTAGAACCAACTTCTACAAATTCATTTTTCAAGGATACTAGTCCAAAATAAAGACTTTCAAAAGACTTGTTATTTCAAACTTCATGTTTTCTAATTTTGTTGCTAGGCATTCCAAATTTATTTGGCAGTGAGTGAGAGATAGTGCTATAGTCTCATGAATTGAGCTAAATATAGTGTTCATGGCATTGTCATTTGAATATTTGACATCTTTGGACTCTTTTGTCAATGTAATACCATCAATTTCATACTTGAGTGTCCAATCATCCTCTACAACTTTCAAAGCTAAAGTAGACTAAGATAGTTTATCATACACATCTTTAAAAAAAGAAAAGTTCTTATAACCTACACTAAAGATTGGTGGTTCTTTCACAAACTTCAATTGTGATATTTTTCATAGGACAAGGTCAAGAATTATCAAGATTTGGCTAATTAGCTAGGTATGAACCTGAATCTGATACCATAGTTAGAATGGGGGTTCTAAGTCAAGTGCTAGTGCGAAAGCAATTTTAACAATTAAAATTTAAACTTTCAGATCTTAACCACCTTAGCTAAAATCACAAGCATGCAAGTACTAAGAGCAATTGAGTAAATCCAACAATAAAGTGCAAATAAAGTAAAGAACAAGAGAGATCAGTAGAACACAAGAACGCGCAATATAACGTGGTTTGTCCTACAAACAAACTAGGCCTCCGTCCACGAGACTTCTGAAACCAAAAATTCATTCCGAGAACGATTCCACTAGATAACAAGTGTTCCTACAATTGCAGAACCTATCTTTGATTTCTCCCAACTTCATTCTAGCAGAAATACCAGTTCTGGTTGTAATACCATATGTCACGAGCCATAGCATAAAGAGTTGGTACTCTTCCATGGAAGAGGAATGGAGTCTGACGTGTTGGCTGAGACATGGCTTGTTCTAGTAATTATTAGTTGGAATGAATCAAGAATCAGGCGCGCAACGATGGCTATGATTACAGAGAAAGCTGGCTCATCTTTGATTCGAGAGTTGCAATTGAGATGTGAAATAGTGGAAATGACTCCAACCAATGAGAAGAGAGAGAAAAAAAGGCAAACTCTACCTCCTGCCTTCAGTTATATGATCTGCCTTGCTTTACTTTTCCTGCCTTTAGTTAGGGTTGGTTTGGCACATCCAGTTTAGTGGAATAAAACGTTATTATGTTTCATGCAAGTGTCAAACAATCTTTTAAGTTTTCGAAATAGTGCAACATTTTGCTATTCCACTAAACCAACCAATAGGTGGTTTAGCGGTTTAGCAATTGTGGAATAGCAATTACTATTTAATTGTGTTGTATTATATTTAGTAATTAATAATATTTTATTATATATATCACCTTGTTTATTATTTAATTTTATTATTACCGAATATAACACATATTATTATGTTATTATTTTTTATTATTATTATATTTATTATTATTGTATTTATTATTATTATTTATTATTTATTATCATTATTTTATTGTATTGTAATATTTCATCATTATTATTATTTTATTATTATTTATGATAATTATTATTATATTATTATTATATATTTTATTATTATTCTTATTATTATTTTATTAGTATTATAATATTCCATCATTATTATTATTATTGATTATGTATTATTATTGATTATTGATTATTTATTATTATTGTTATTATTATTTATTATTAGTATTATTATTATTATTATTATTTTATTAGTATTATAATATTTCATCATTATTTTTATTATTTTATTAGGATTATAATATTTCATCATTATTATTATTTTATTATTATATACAATTATTATTATATTATTATTTATTATTATTATTATTTTATTAGTATTATGATATTTCATCATTATTTTTATTATTTTATTATTATTTGTTATTATTATTTATTATTCTTATTTATTATTAGTTTTATTAGTATTATAATATTTCATCATTATTATCATAATTATCAACACTTCAACTATTTCAAATGACAAGTGCCAAACAAAACTGAATAATCAAGAAGAGTTAAGAATATCACCCTTCTATCACTCTTCCAAAATTACACTATTCTAAAAACTATTCTACTTTTACCACTATTCTAGTGCTATTCATTGATTTGCCAAACGAACCCTTAGATCCCACACATTCAAGCTTAGAATAAGGAAGGACTAAGAAGTGCTGGGGCTGGGTGTAGATGTATTGTATAACTCGGGGTCTAAACCCTAATTATTGTTCATCTTGGGAAGGATCGAGTAAGAAAACTAATCTTAGATTCTTAAATCTATGCAAGGGGCTACACCACTCTACAAGGTAAACGTGTCTGATTGACAACACAATCCAGGACGGAGATGCACTACTTGACTACATAATATAGTACACCAAACAAAGCTAACAAAACTAGCAAACAAGTGATCTCGAATTGACAATTAGACAATTTGGCTATCATATCACTCTTTAGATCAGGAAGCTAAAGGAGAAGGCTTTAGTGCTCTTTCTGTTGCTCAATTATGTACTTGGAAACTTGGGGATGGCTTTCTTCATACTTTTGGTTTGTATCCTCAAGGTATATATAGACATGACACTTCTTGAAGTCTTGCAATTCTGATTTTCCTCTAATCCGTTACAGAAAAATAGGGAACATGTTACAGGATCTGTTGTAACGTGTTGGAGACATTCCCAAAGTTCCTTTCTCTGTTTGGCTCACTAACTTCTGGGCCCTACCGGACAGGAACCCTTTGTGACGGGTTAGGGACCCATTATGACGATTTGGAAACTCATTATAACGCATGGCTCTTCCAATCATGTGAAAAACTCATGTTTTCAGCACTTCTCCTCTTTAATATGTTGCTATAGATTGAAAACCTGTTGTGACGTGTGGGTAACCCGTTATGACGGGTAGGGAACCTGTTGTGACGGGTTGTCCATGCGTTAAGATAACACATAGCTTTGTTAGGCCTCTGTTTTTACCCATGTGACTTAATCTTGATATCGTTTTGATTGTTATGACTTGTACATGCGTGATTGGGCCTTTGCATCATCATATTATACATGTATAAACCTGCAACTCACCAAAACTCAATTGTGCAAGGTTAGTACTATTTTGTTTTGCAAATTGTCAAACAAGAGAAGAGTTTAATCCAACAATTGTTAGAATGGGAAGTCAAGTGCTAGTGCGAAAATGATTTTAACAATTAAATTTAAACTTTCAGACCTTAATCATCTAGCTAAAATCACAAACAAGCAACTACTAAGAGCAATTGAGCAAATCAAACAATAAAGTGCAATATAGTAAAGAGAGAGAGTAAAGAGCAAGAGAAATCAAGAGAACACAAGAACACACAATATAACGTGGTTCAACCTACAAACAAACTAGGTCTACGTCCACGGGACTCAGAACCAAAATTTCCTTCTGGGACCGATTCCACTAGATAAAAAGTGTTATTACAATTGCGGAACTTATCTTTGGTTTCTTCTCACATAAGAAACCAATCTTAGATTTCTAAACCTTTGCAGGTGGCTACACCACTCTACAGGTAAACGTGTGCGATTGACAACAAAATCAAGGACGGAGATGCACTACTTGACTACACAATGTAGTACGCCTAACAAAGCTAGCAAACAAGTGTTCTCAAATTGACAATTAGACAATTTGGCTATCCTATCACTCTCTGGATCAGGAAGCTGAAGGAGAAGGTTTTAGTGCTCAATTATGAGTTAGGGACCTGTTATAATGGGTGTAGGATGCATTACAGTAACACATGGCTCTGCCAATCCTGTGAATAACTCTTGTCTTCAACAATTCTCATCTTCAATATGTTGCTAAGGATTGGGAACCTGTTGTGACGTGTGGGCAACTCGTTATGACGAGTAGGGAACCCATTGTGATGAGTTGTTCATGCGTTATGGTAACACATGGATCTATGAAGCCTCTATTTTTGTCCATGTGACTTGATCTTGATAATGTTGTGATTGTTCTGACTAGTACATGCGTGATTGAGCCTTTGCATCATCATATTGTACGTGTATAAATCTACAACTCACCAAAACTCAATTGTGTAAGGTTAGTGTTGTTTTATTTTGCAAATTGTCAAACAAGAGAAGAGTTTAATCCAAAAATTATTATAATGAAAGTCCTAAGTTAACTGCTAGTGGAAAAGCGATTTTAACAATTACAATTCAAACTTTCAAACCTTAATCACCTACCTAAATTCACAAGCAAGCAAGTACTAAGAACAATTGAGCAAATCAAACAATAAAGTGCAAATATAGTAAAGAGAGAAAGTAAAGAGCAAGAGAGAGCAAGAGAACACAAGAACACGCAATATAACGTGGTTCAGCCTAAAACAAACTAGGTCTACGTCCACAGAACTCTTGGAACCAAAACCTCCTTCTGAGACCAATTCCACTAGATAAAAAGTGTTCTTATAATTACATAACCTATCTTTGGTTTCTTCTCATATAAGAAAACCAATCTTAGATTCCTAGACCTATGCAAGGGGCTGCACCACTCTACAAAGTAAACGTGTCTAATTGACAACACAATCAAGGACGATGATGCACTACTTGACTTTGCAATGTAGTACACAAAACAAGACTAAGAAAGCTAGCAAACAAGTGTTCTCGTATTTACAATTAGATAATTTGGCTATCTGATCACTATCAAGATCAGAAAGTTGAAGGAAAAGGCTTTAGTGCTCTTTCTGGTGCTCAATTTTGTGCTTGAAAACTTGGGGAGAACTTTTTGATACTTCTGGTTCATAATTCCAAGGTATATATAGGCATGACACTTCTTGAAGTCTTGCAATCTTGATTTTCCACTAATCTGTTACAAATATAGGGAACCCGTTATAGAACTCATTGTAACTGGTTGGAGATATTCCAAAATTGTCCTTCTCCTTTTGGCTCACTGACTTCTGGGCCCTCTTGGACAGGGACTCGTTGTGACAGGTTAGGGACTCGTTGTGATGGGTTGGTTGTTGGCTCATGAACGGTTCAAACCCATTAATTAGCTTAAGCTGCGAAAAGACCGTAAAACAAAATTTTTACTTCTAACTAGTCAAGGATTAAACGAGGTATGTCAGATAAACTATCGAGGGTGTCCACCTCCCGTTTATCTTTGGCATAAAAACTCGATTTAATCCTTTTACATATCTACTCCATAATTGATTTTTAAAACATTAATCTACTTACAAATTAAATAGATTAATATAACATTTATACCTTGATCCAAATTCGAATTGGATTGCAGCAGACTCGAAAGACAAAGTTTGAGAAGCTCCTCTCTTCGGAGTATCAGACGTCTGATATCTCTATCGGTAATCCACCAGGACTGACCAGAGAGCGGTTTATTTCTTCTGCCAGAAATATCGTAAATCACAGAATTCAGCAAAAACACTATTCACCGAGATAAGGACTAAATAAATATATTCACGACTAGCAGTTATTCAAATATGAAATATTGCTTCTTTCGCAAAAATACTATTTTTCGAATCCCGTAAACAATTGTAACCTAGATAGAGAGAAATATATATTTATCGATTCAGTCCTGAGTTAACAGATACGATACGATTTTTTGATGTGATTACATTCTCCCCATGTCCCTCTATTTATAGGAAAATAAGGAGGTTGGCCGATTATCGAAATACCCTCGATTTTGGCAAATGACCAAAATGCCCCTAAGGAGGTCGGCATAAAAAAAAATATCCAAAATTTATTTTGTCACATCACTATGCTTGCCGACCTCTTTTATTTTTTATTTTAATTTTTAATTAAGGTTTTAATTTGATAATGATTTTCATCCCAAATTCAAAACCATAATTAATATTTAAAATCTAAATTAAATATATATAAATATAATTATTCTCAACAATTATATTTCTCAGGATTCAGTATTGGTTTGGTTTCGGTATGGTTTTATACAACATATCGAATACGTTTATAAATTCAACCGTTGTTTTTGCTTGTCATCTTATATGACATATATAATTTAATTATATCACATATAATTAATTATAACCATCTTAATATTAATTATAACCAATTTATAACTAACCATTAAGATTCTCTTATTAGCTCCTATACAGTGTGACCTAATAGGATCTGTGTTATGTTGGTAAATAGAATTAAATTAATTTTAACTTCTATAATCATAGGAGATCTGACATCTGCACTATGACCATCCAATTACACAGATGATGTTGTACTATACAATACCACGATCCACTAAACTATTTTAGTTGTTAATTCTTTTGTCTCACAGTGTCAGATTAGTTTCAAGGTAGGTATGTGTCATCCTTGCAAACTTAATCTTTTCTCGATCTTGAGCAGATTTATCAAATATAATTGCTCTTGTAATCATACTGCATGCAGACAATCCTACTCTATCAAGGGGCCCAGTGATATTGTAACTCGTATATAGATACGAGGGACAACAGTACTTTTGGTAAACCATCACTACCTCAGCTAAGCTATGTATATCGAAAAGCTACCGTTATGACTGCGTTTTACCAGCAGCGTTAGATAACAATCACACATACCCATCTCTTAGTAGGAAAGATGAATACTTCATACTTTAGAACTTTAACACTGAATGAAAACATTAATGACACGTACACAATTCCATTTAATGTTTCATTCGAGGTCTGTCAAATATCATATTCCTGGAACATGTATTCATGTATTCATGTGATTAAGACATCTCATGTCTATGGTCTGTAAAACTTAACCATCTTTTAATCCACATTCTAATCTTGTAACGGTAAGTTTGTTCCTGCTAATTATCTTGGTTAGAGACTTTTAAGAGTATATATCATCTATATTATGAAGTTTCACAATTCCAGTTATTAACTCTAGTCAGATAAATGAATGATCCATAAATTCAATAATACTCAAAGCAACAAAATGACAATTTATTAATCACTCAATTCATGAACAAAGCTTTATGATAATTTATCGTATTATTGACTTCTAGATTATTACAAACTAACATTGGCAACCTATTATAACGAGTGTGGGATGCGTTACATTGACGCATGGCTCTGCCAATCCTGTGAAAACTCTGTCTTCAGTACTTTTCATCTTCAATCCATTGCAACAGATTGGGAACTAGTTGTGACGAGTGGGCAATCCATTATGACGGATAGGGAACCCGTTGTGATGGATTGTCCATGCGTTATGGTAATGCATGGCTCTGTGAAGCCTCTATTTTGCCCTTGTGACTTGCTCTTGATATCGTTGTGATTGTTATGACTTGTACATGCGTGATTGAGCCTTTCGTCATCATATTGTACGTGTATAAACCTGCAACTACCCCAAACTCAATTGTGCAAGGTTCGTACTGTTTTGTTTTGAAAATTGTCAAACAAGAGAAAAGTTTAATCCAACAAACTCTCTCTTTTGGCAATTTGCAAAACCATATGCATATTAAAGCCTTGCAACATCAATATGTACCTATATAAACCTGCAACTCACCAAAACTCAATTGTGCAAGGTTAGTACTGATTTAATTTGCAAATTGTCAAACCAAGGAAGAGTTTAATCTAACAAAATGAACCCAAAAATTGGTTAAGTACTGAATTGACAGAGCCACCAATTATATAACGGTAAGATAGCGCTATAATGATAGACCTTGAAATAGACCAGAATTTTGCTAAATACTGAACTACCAGAGCATGCCGTTATGTAACCTTAAGTTGTTGCCTATCTTTCTTCAACAACCATAACCATTCTATATGTTTTTTGATCTGTTAGCAGCCACCATTACTAAATCTTTGAACCCTAATTCATATTGCAAAAGCTTTGCATTACATCTCAAATTTATATATCCAAACTGGATAAATTTCATTGTCTAAGATTTGAGAGATATATTATATTATTCTCTATATATTTATTTGGCTATTGTGCCGTCGTGTTTTTGGCCTTGTCTCTCATCCTTTCTATGTAAGAGGGCAAGGTTCAACTTTGTATAAGACTTGATGTTTAGTGCAAACATCTCAACCTTGTTACTGCATCGGGGGTCGGGATTCCCGAAGAGTAGGCTCGTCAATAGTCGAACTTTGTTAATGTATCAGTGTCTCTTGTGCATAATTATTTTGTTTGCGCTTTCTTAACTCATCTCTATTTATATTTAATTGCTATATAATTGTTATAGAAGAATAAAATTGCTATAGTTATAATTGTCTTGAATTGTTTAAAATAAATAATATTGCTAATTAAATTGCTTACAATTGTTTACGCTTTCGCAACTTAGAATAACCTTAAGCCAAACCGGTTGATTGTATAAAATTGACACCATTGATATAATTGTTGAGATAAGAAATATCGGTTGATTATTATATTTGAATTGATATAATTGTTGAAACTTAGAAATTACCATTAGAGATTGAATTGTGCACTAAATTGCAAAAAGAATTCTAAGATTTTATGTTGGTGCAATTTCATAAATTAGGTAATAGCCAAAATTACCGAAATCCTAATTTAACACAATTACAATTCAAAAGAACTCCGCACAACAATTTAAGAAAATAAAAGAAATGCATAAGCATGCAAACTTACAACCATCTCTTAAGACCTCTCGTCTTTTGCCACTCAAGCAAATCCAAGGAGTTGGAGACGATCGAACAACACTCGGAACCATCGCTAGCGGATCCTTCCAAGCAATTTCTGATGCCCAACTTTTATTCAAGGTCACGATTGGTACCAAGAAGTATTATATTTGTAATGGAGAGATAGAGGGAGCCTATGCACATCACATGTGCCTTAACATAATATACCGATAATGCTTGGAGACCCAGCGCCTTTTATATTAGTGAAAATGTATCTTGGAAAGATATCGTAATTAATTGCAAATATTCTTTGAAATATTTGATATCAAGTCCTCTCCAATTATTTTTCAAATTGTGTTATTTACTATTGTAAATGCGCACACAAAATTTGATATTATTTGGAGCACAAGTAAGAAATATATCGACAAAAATAAGACAATGAATTATGCCTCTAGACAAGTATCTTGCGATCACAATTGACATGGTTGTAAACTTGGTAAAAAATCTGTCAAGTCTTTTGTTGTCGCAATTGAACTACTGAATTCCAATATATTCTTGCAAAGTCTATCCTGA
Organism: Eleocharis quinqueflora; assembly: GCA_964058865.1. Classification (NCBI taxonomy): domain Eukaryota; kingdom Viridiplantae; phylum Streptophyta; class Magnoliopsida; order Poales; family Cyperaceae; genus Eleocharis; species Eleocharis quinqueflora. Next base: position 41,991 of record CAXKVX010000523.1, read on the forward strand.
TCACTTGCGACCTCAATCAAGCTGCAGATTTCTCTATTTTGCTTGGGCCTTAATCCAATTTAATTCGATTTAGCCTAAAAATATTTATAACTTTGCATTAACATTAGTATTAGTTTAATTAATCATAATTGGTCCATCAACGATTATAATTAATCCACATTTGATTCTATATGTATTTGTATCCAAAATCTTAGCGACATACGTATTATGTCATTGTATCAATTAATCAAATTTATGATATCAATTAATCACATTTATGATTTCTATACGTATTATGTTGTTGTCGCAATGCACTTTTCGTTGTGTATCTTTTGTAAATTCGGGTGCTCATGCTCCAATCGACGAATGGAGCAGTGGAGAACAACAACGATGGGCAGAGAGAGAGAACAACAGCGATGGAGGTTTTGTGCTAGAGAACGACAACGACAACGATGGGGCGGTGGAGAGCAGCGGCGATGGGCGATGGGGAACATCGGAGGGAAGCTATGATTCGTCCGGAGAAAGGAGGGTTCGAACTCTAATCGATTGACTCGAGTCATAAAGGGATCGACTCATAAGCAGTGATGGTATATTTGTCCTTATAATAAATTTGTAATTTTTAATTTGGTTAGAAAGTATTAAAATATTAGAAGTGACAAATAAGAAAGAAGAACTCGTTTTTGAGTGGCAATTGGCAAATAAGAGAGAAATTAGTTTTGAGTGGCATTTTCAGAATTTCGTCAGTTTTGAATGGCACAAAAAAAAATTTTCCCTATTTTCAAATAACTCTATTCGTTCCTTCTAGAGTTCAACAATCAGTTTACCTATCTTTTGGAGTATCCAAAATTTTGTCATTTTTATAATATATGAGTGGAAAGTCATTAAACTGGATGATTCAAAATTATTTGTTAATGAAAATTTCCACATATTTGGAAAATGTAAAATAATTATAAAATTTTAATCTATATAGAAATTTTTGTATAGAGAACCTGTTAAATATATAATTCAAATTAGTAATTCGATTTGAAATACAAAAAAAATATTACAAATCTTTCTTCCTTCTTGAATTAACCTTATTTTTGTTTTCGATAAACATGTTCGAACAAAAATTATTTTTTACGATAAATTATAAATGATATGATTTTGATATTACCTAAAATTTATGTGTTGATATACAGTAGTATTTATAATGTACATAACTCACATGTGTTGAACATGATGTATCTCATGTATATGATTAGAACGTCATACACTTGCGACTATCACATGATGCATCTCATGTGTCACGTGACATACTCTCTTTCAACCTAAAAAATTATCATAATATGGTCCCGTTAAATTTTTTTTTACACGCCAGAGCATCTTCATTTCTGAAATTTTTGGAGTTTCTAATATGACGTGGCAGTTTCTAAATGAGTTTGAAGAATGTAGATGAGTTTCTTATTTAGAAATTTTTCTCAATAGTTTCTTATTTAGCAACTATGCTTTAGAGTTTATAAACTGTGACGTGGCTTACTCATTGGCTAAAATTGATCTGTCTCTCATGATATTGGTAATATTTGCTGACGTGGTAATTTAGAAACTCTAACTTTTAAGTTTTAGAGATGGAGAGTTTAGAAACTAAAAAAAATTAAATTTCTAAAATTGATGTGGCAATAATTTAGAAACTCCAAAAGTTTCACAAATGGAGATGCTCTCACGTGTCATAAATGATAGATAACATCTATGTTACTCGGATACTTCATTCTCCTAGCCGTACGCGTATCGGATACGGCTCGGATACGGTGCGGGTGCGTATCGGATACGCCACGTGGCGTATCCGATTATTTTATATTATTTGACCGACGGATTCGGTCAAGATACGTTTTGGATACGTTTCGGATACGTTTTGGATACGAATTGAGTTTTTTAGTAATATTAAATAAGCAATTGTGTATATTATATAATATTAATCACGCCACGTAATTTGTATAGTATTATTTTCGATATAACATGAACTCTTTTGTCGAGAAAGTGTTTAATCAAATGATTATATTTTTTGTTATTTCATAAGTATCAATATATATTAAAAAAAGTTGAATAGAAAAGCAAATTTCAAGCATTTTAATATATAATATAATTTATTATTATATATATATATCCGCACTCGTATCTGTGATTTTTTAAAATTACCGTATCGCCGCACCCGCACTGTATCGAATACGATACACGCACTCACACTCGTGCAACACAGCTAACAGCATGCATTCATGTTTAGAAGAAAAAAATTAATTTACAATTCATTAAGGTCAAATCCAGCAAATTTAAATTACTTTTGTGATGTTGACATGTCACGTGACGTGATCTTACACAATGGTACCATGAAACGATCTTTAATCACGTCGCACTATGGTCTATGGGACAAAACACTCTTACACTCACTCATGTCCAAAAAAATTTATTTTTAATTAATAAATCATGAATCCAAAACCCAAACGAAATTCTAAATATTTTATATTAGAAAAAATATATCAACACTGTTACTTATTTATTTTATTTACAATCTTTATTCAAAATTTTTAACATCCCATCTATAATATCCAACGGCTCAAAATTATAAAGCGTGTGTTTTTCAAAATACAATAATCTTGCTAATAATGAGAAAAAATACTGTATTTTGCAAAACACGCACTTTTAATTTGGATCCTTGGATTTTTCATAAAAAATATTGCAAATGATCCAAAATCCATTATTCAAAATTACAAAGCGCGTGTTTTACAAAAATACAGTAGCTTGCTCATAATGAGCAATGCTGTTGTACTTTGCAAAGCACCCGCTTTGTGATTTTGTACTGCTAAGTTTATTGTCAAAATTATTTTTATTGTAAATAATCCAAAATTCAACGATTAAAAATTACAAAGTACGTGTTTTACAAAGTATAATAATCTTGCTCATAATGAGCAAGACTACTGTATTTTGCAAATCATGCTCTTTGTGATTTTGGAACGTTAAAGTTATTGTCAGAATCATTTTGTTGCTAATAATTCAAAATTCAACGATCCAAAATTACAATATGCATGCTTTACTAAGTATAACAACTTGCTCATTAATAAATTTTTTAACCAAAAAACACACTAAAATTTGAGGAAAAAACAGAAGTAAAAAAATAACTGGTTTACTATGCTTAATGTGTCTAGATGTGATAGACCGTCAAAACACGTGTCATATTAAGATGCAATGAACGTGCTTGCTCCCTATTATTTTTGACACATTGAGTCATGCAAAAAAAATTAATTGTGATCGCAGAACAATCGCGTGACGAAACTACGATGCAAGTGTATTATTTCAACTTTCATGACCCATCATGCATTTAGAACCCTACAACTAACAAAGCTCTCATCTAGAAGAATAGGAGCAACCAATAATCTCTCCGTTGGCGATCTGTTCGGCGTTTCGACCTTGGAAAAAATATCTCTGTTGTATATATATATATATATATATATAATATATTTCATATTTCATGCCAACTCCCCAGAAAAGCATTACCATTTACCAAATATGTAAAAGGTAAATCCAACGGTCCAGATTATCATCGCCTCTAGCGCTGTCCTTAGCATCACAGTGGGCTCTGAACTTGTAAAATCTGAACCAATCAAATGATAAGGCAGGCGGGACCCAGTGAGAAAGCACCAATGGATACTACACTTCCACACCTCAAGCGCTCATAGCCAAACCTCTTTTCCCCTTCCCCGTTTTGTTTTAAAAAAAAAGACGAAGCCGCCATCTCTCATTCTCTCTCCATTTAAGCTCTCCCCAGTTATCGCAGTTGCACTTGGTAAAACCTTCTCAGTTTTACTTGCTTCTGTTTTACTTACTCTCTGGACTCTGAGGACCTTATCTCGGAACTGTTTCTCAGCTCTAGGCTGAGTCGATTAGCCTAGCCTGAGGAGGGATTCAATTTTGAGGATTTTGGGTATAAGATGTGGTCAATGAGTTGTGCCAGAGTGGGTTTGAATCAGAGGTTTCTTGAATTGCCTTCTTGTAAGGTGAAAAGAAGGTCGCTTTGGAGGCGCAGATCAGGTGTTTGTTGCTTGTTCTCACCGACCCAAAATGGTAACCAGCTTTATTCATAGGTTTTATATAGTATTTAAAATCTAGACCGAATATTTTACCATAATTGCATAATCACCCATTAAAAGATTTCATATTTGGGTTAATAATTTATAACAGTCAATTATGATAGCAAAGGTTTCTAGTCAGCAAAAAAAAGAATGAATTTGGAGTTATCAGGTCACTGTTCAATCTAAATTACTGGGGTTGTTTAATTCATGATGGTTGTTCTGTTGTTTCAGCTCCGGTTCAGATGCCAAGCTTAACTCCAATTGCAAGTGGGCCCATTTCTGTATCGTCTTTGCTAGAAGTCGTCGCTGATGACCTTCAGAAACTCAATACCAACCTCAAATCGGTTAGTGCTCTATTCAATTTCTATGGGATTTACTCCTTTGATTTCTACTGGCTGTCTGTCTGTTATTTTTCATTATAGCATAAATAATGGGTATATCGAGACCAATCAAGCGGGTTTTCTCTTTTCATTTCTACTGGCTGTCTGTCTGTTGTTCTTTTGTTATTCTGAAAATATATAGGTATATTGGGATAATCAGGTTCAGTTGATGCAGCATTTGATTCAGTTGGGGGCTATTGCAAAGCTGGGAAAAACAATACCTTACATACCAGTTCAATTTACTACCACCGGAAATGAAAATTCTGAAATTCTTATAAAAAGTACATGCTCAGATTGTTTACTCTTGCATTAGCAGATTTTATACGATTTGATATAATTTTTTAGTACTTCATTGTTACTTTTAGCCATTTATGAAATAAAACTTGATGAATTTATTTCTCAAATCAATTGATTTATTATGTGCAAAGACATGGTTCACATAAACCCAAGCTAAGATTGAAAACAATTGTACAGCTTGTTGGTGTAGAAAATCCAGTACTAGTATCAGCAGCAGAGCAAATATTTGGAGCAGGTGGGAAGCGATTACGGCCTGCATTGGTTTTTCTAGTTTCTAGAGCCACTACTGAACTAGCTGGCTTTAAGTATGTCTTTTCTCTTTTGATCAGCACAAATTTGTCCAGTATACTGTATAAACAATGATGTAATTGTATATTGGATTTAAAGTAGCCATATGACATATAAAGTGCTGTCATTTTGGATTACACCACTGTAAGACATAAGAATACCCCAGTAAACTGTCAGGGTGCATTAGCTAATAACCTTAAATACATAGATCTAAGAACAAAGTGCCTTTTGTCTTGCTTGCTTCATTTACATAATGTAATGTTTCATGGTTCATAGAGGCACACATCACTGATGATCTGGAAACAAAATGTACTGCTAATATTACTTGTCTCGTGATATTTACTTGTACCTATTCTGAAAATGGCAGGGAGCTAACGGTGCAACATCAAAGGTTGGCGGAGATAATAGAGATGATTCACACTGCTAGTTTGATACATGATGATGTGCTTGATGACAGCGATATACGAAGAGGTTCTCTTCTTTTGTTAATTTTTCTATTTTTTTCGTCCCTTATTTTATTTTCTTTGTAGAATCGCAATAAGGGCATGACATGATGTGAGAAAAGCTGAGCTGTTCTAACTATCATTAACTTATAAAAGCAAGCAATTTTAAAGACAGAAAAATAAGAAGTTGCTTCTATGAGAGGAAAAAATGGTTACAAGATTTGGCTATTGCATAGAAAAGATGCTAGCAGAAGGATGGTTCTTTAGAATTTTACATTCCATTTAGTTCAAGCAATGGTTCAATGTTTGTACTTCTGGTAAACTTCTGTGAAAACTGACCTAAAATTTGCTAATAATGAGTCAAATTGCAGTGGTCAGTTCTGCTACTGAGCTGTACTGACCTGGTTCTCAGTACTTGCAAGAGCTGCAATTACTTTGGTAGTGAAACTGGAATGTTACAAAGATCCAAATATTTTAGACTTGCCATGCTACCTCACATAATCCAAGATACAGGCCACTCTTTAGTTAGCTTTTTTTCTCTCTTAAAGATCGTTGAATTTTTTGAAATGCTTATTTAATTTTTTTGTCCTTATTATTTGTTGCAGGAAAACAGACAATTCACCAATTATATGGAACCAGAGTGGCAGTCCTTGCAGGAGATTTCATGTTTGCACAATCATCTTGGTTTCTAGCAAACCTCGAAAATCTGGAAGTCATTAAACTCATTAGCCAAGTAAGCTGTTGCCTTTTTGTTTTTAGGTTGTTTTGGTTTTCATGTGTTAATGTCTCCAACTTCCAATAGTTTATTCCCAGTAAAACAGTAATCTCAAACTGGACTTGGATTGGAAAATAGAGCCATGTATTTTAAACTGGTCCCCATTGACTCGAGTTCATTTTTGTACCAAACATCACAATATGCTAATCAGTTCACCGTAGTGATAATTGTAATCCCATCCATTGGTTTTTTAAAACTTGTGCAAATATAGGGTTTTTTTAGCACCACTTATCGAGGTCTTGGCATCAAAATCTTCTCCCAAAGTAAAAATTCACCATGATAGTCTAATACTACTGATACTACAGCAGAAATCAAAATTCTTACCGCTCTTTAATGCACTAAACAGGTAATTAAGGATTTTGCCAGCGGAGAGATAAAACAAGCCTCAAGCTTCTTTGACTGTGACGTAACCCTGGATGATTACTTGCTAAAGAGCTACTATAAGACTGCCTCTCTCATTGCCTCAAGCACTAAAGCCGCTGCCATTTTCAGCTCAGCAAACCGTACCATATGCAACGAAATGTTCGAGTACGGCAAGAACCTTGGTCTCTCTTTCCAAGTGGTAGATGACATTTTGGATTTTACTCAATCAGCTGAGCAGCTGGGAAAGCCAGCTGCCAGCGACTTGAGAAAAGGGAATTTAACTGCACCAGTGATATTCGCACTGCAAGAAGAGCCCAAATTGAGGGAAATAATTGATTCTGAGTTCATGGAGGAGGGGTCCTTGGAAAAGGCTATTGAGTTGGTACATAGTTGTGGTGGTATTAAAAGAGCACAAGATTTGGCTAAAGAGAAGGCCAATTTGTCCATAAATAATTTGCAGTGTTTGCCTGAGAGCCAGTTTAAGACTGCGCTTGAGAATATGGTGAAGTACAATCTTGAAAGGATAGATTAATTTCAAGTATATAAATTGTTGTATATTGTATACTTAGTTAAAAGTAGGAATATTGAATTTATACTTGTACAACATTATTGGAATAAGATAATTTTGATAGCTGATCTTTTACTATGTTGAGTGTCAAGACTATTCTGGTCACATTGTATAGGTTAATAACACAAGTCTAAATTCTCCTCCAAACCTTTTTTTATCCTGAGTGTTGAGTTCAAAGCAAGGAGTTTAACTTTTTAAAGTTGCTTGTGCAACTGTGGTTAACATATTAGAGCAATGATCAATTTGAAGAGCAGGATAATTAAGATTCTTTTTTATTCAGCAGTTGACCAAGGTTTCTTGCGGCCTGTACCAATTAGTGTTTTCTCAGGTACCTAATAGATATGCATTTAGACAGCATTGTCAGTTCTGTTGAGCCTTGAGTTTTGTTTACAGGGAACTTAACTATATCTAAACTTTGTGACAATCATGCAGGATCATACAATCAATTTTGCTACAGAATGTAAGATAGTAATTGAAATCTGATAATCACTAATGTTTCCTCTATCAGGCTATGATAGGAAAAGAATTGCAAACTCGACTGAGGCACCAGTCCAATCCAACCCATAGCTCATCCTAGCTTGCCTTTTTTAAAGTTCATATAGACTAATAATACGTATTTTCAGTAGACATGAAGTGAACCAAATAAAAAATATCACCAATTATTTGCAGCACTATTAACAGATTGACTGTCTCAAAATAATCACCAATTATACAAATGACTCAAGAACGTAAGAGAAAGTGATAATTACACTTTCTTATTTGCATCTTTTATCTGTGTCACAAAAGTGTTAGTACTTTTATAGAAGAATTATATCTGATGGTACTGTAAACAAAAGTTGACCATTCATAGTTTCATACAACATGAACTTAATAGAGAATCCTACTTGCAAACTATTCGTTACAAAACTGTTTTTGTCTATGTACCGAAGATATAAGCAATTTTGCATTCAGATAAGTAGTTCAAATAAATAAAAAGTTTAAAAATGTAGTAAGGGATGCAAATAAAGGGTTACATATTGGTTTACCCTTGGCATATAATGCATGTATATATGCTTAAAAGGGAACTTATCTATGCGTTTGAATTAATTATCATACATATATATAGAGGACAGCTTCCTAAAAATGGCAGAAAATCAAAACAATGACCTGCCTTTTAAATACTGTTCAAGTCCAACTAGGCCTAGCCCAAGAGGCCCATTTTGTGCAACAGGTCTGATGTATTTATGGAAAGAACTGCAATGGTTTAAATGTGGTGCCAAAAGCCATTATATAAATTCTGTTGATGATAAAATTACATCAGCATCATTTATATAATCAACGATAAGTTGGACCCACCTGTCAAAAATGATTGATTAATTCCACCTTTTCTCCTATTATAAATGATCTTTAAAGTGCTTAACACCTTTTAATAAAAAAATAACAAAGTTCTTCTCATGATTTCAATAGGATTATTAATGACCTTATTATCCGCTCTATTATTGTAGATGGAGGAACAAATGGTTGAAAGCTGTACTAATTAAAAAGGTAATGGTATTTTGATATATTCTTCTATGACGTGTCGATATCTTAGAGATGCAAGTGATGAATAAAATATAGAGAGGTGAGAAAAAACGGAGATAGAAACAAAAGCTGGTAAATAAAATTTGGCTTCTTTTGCTTAGACAGATTTGTATGTTTACTTCAAGTACAAGTTGAAATGTTTTGTACGTCAAGATCTGTCAATTACACAAATATATCAGCAAGTTGGCATGTTCTTTCCTTCATACCAGTGTTGCCCTTTGATAATCTTCAAGGGGTTAATAAAAGAAACACAAATACATTGAATATCTTCTGTTTACGCTATCAAACAACGCAGATTCCATGATTTCAGGCGAATTTTCATGTAATTAACTGGTAATTGATCCATGTTTTCCTATTTCTTAGCTAACTAAATTGTTGATTTGTTGTACGCTGTACAATATATATGCATGGTGTGAATAATTAATTGGTGTAAATGATGTGCATGAATATCAGCACATATTTGAAGAACATGGCCTCTCTTCATCACCACCAAATTAACACATATTGATTGTGAACACCACATGTGCAACACATGTTAAGAGGTACGTGCTATCATCGCAAAGCATAACTGCATTGGAATTAACAGTTTGTGTTAATTATAAATAATTTTAAATCAATGCATGTTAGGTCACTGTATCTTGATGTAGTGAGTAATATGCGGTAGGTACTTTGATAATGTATGCTTTTCTTTTCTTGTGCTTCACTTGTACTAGCAAATTTTGTATAGATTGAATAAAGAAGTTCAAATATATAAGAAAGATATAATGTATCTTATTGAACTGAAAGCAATGCTCCTCGGATCAACACATACCTTTATAATGCACTGGGAAACAATTAGTTTTCATTGTATAGTAATTAGTCTGGAGTGGGGAAAAATCTTAACAGTAAAATCTCATCAAATCATAGGAGATTAACAACACTTTGCAATTTTGATCCAATATAAAACATGTGGAAATTAATGAATATGAACTTATACTTCAATACATAGTACTAGCTAGTGCTTATCCAAAGAAGCATAAATAACAAACTTATTCTCACCTGACATAAATTAATGATTGGTTGCATGCAGATATGTCAAATTCACTTTTTTTAGTTTCATGGGTCCTCCAAACATATCCCCTTAAAACCATACATAGCCAAGGACATATCTCTATCTTTGTCCATTTTTTTTTTCTTTTATGAAGAGGTGGCACGCAAACTGGTAACAAGAAATTAGACCATGTAGGCATGTATGCACCAGACAACCCCAAAAGATCTAAGTTTGGTTAGTATTGGCCTTATATACTTCTTGAAAAAACATATATAGAAGTGTCAATTCCTTTTAAGTCAATCTTTTATTTATCATTTGAGTGATATAATTTTTATGCCAAAGAGAGAATGAAATGACTAGTTTTATCTCGAAATGTACGCAACATAAATATCAAATTTAAAACAACTTTTTTATTCTCTGGCTCTCTGCAGTAAAACCATTACTAAGTTTTACAACAGAGGCCGGATGTGAATTCAAGGAGAGGTGTACCAATTCAGACAAATTAATAAAAAGGTGAGGTTCTCACCGTTTGTTGTTTACCAAATTGAGAAGCTTTGATGGAGATTGATAGACAATGACATGCATACAGAGATCAATGAAGCTCACACTCAAGCTCATATATGCATGGTCCCTGGTAAAAAGTGACATATGGGACCTATTGTGTTTGCATGTTCTTAGCCTACCATATTGGATTATTTGTAGGTTTTCCCTCTCTCACTTTTAATTAATTTTCTCGAGTTACTTACCTATACTATTATGTCTTTGCTATAAAAATATTTGACATCATTGAAAGTTTGCAAACTTGAGATAACTGTAACTTTTTTTCCCAAGTAAATGCATGAAATATAGTTGTAGAGACAATGAGAGCATGAGACTATGAGAGTACACATTATTTAATTAAAGAGGACTTTTGCCTGAAGGCCCATGCTAGATTAAAATAAAATACACTGGAGCAAAATAGTCAACTACAAACTCATAATGACATACAATATGAAACTGTGAACAGAGAACATAGGAGGGTATAAAAGAAAAGCTTAGTATGTTTAGGTGTTAAACAGAGTAATGCTACTTTTTCTATAAAAAAAAAGAGACTAATGCTAGAGGAGGATTCCCTGGCCTGAAACAAGCACTGATCAGTGATCATGCCCACATGACATCCCCACATGCACAGCAGGATCTCCTACAACTAGCTGCAGAGTGTGTGCAGAATTTGCAGCATTGAACTTCGAATTTAAAAAATATATATATAACTCGATCTTGTTAAGGATATTTTAATATGACTATCGAGTTTAATGGTTTGATTTGATTATTTAAATATTGAATTTGAATTTGTAAAGTACCACACCTACAGACAAACAACACAGATTACTGACAGAAGAGTTAGCCACAGTGCATCCAGAGAAGAATCCTACACGTGGGCCCGTGTTTCCCGCCGCTTGGGCTGGTCGCAGGCGGCAGGCCCTTCTTCCCTAGGGATTGACACTCCGGCACCGGTGAGGCGGTGACCCCTCTTCTGCGGCGCTGTCTTATTGGGTCTTTTAGTGGGTCCCGGAGTTGCGTCTCTGTTTTCCTGGGTCGACACGTGGTGGGTCCCGTTTGCATGGGAAGAAGGACAGTGTTGTGTGCTTTTCTGGCATGTGCAGGGGAGACAGGTGAGGTGACTGACTCCTTCGAGGCATGTGTAACGTGTAGTTTGCGCTTTACCCATGTGATATCAATTCGCAAATAAAGTTTCTTTATTTTCTGATTTTGAATGACCGATTTCAAATAGTATTCGTTGGTTACTTCATTACTTGGTTAGTGTATTAAATTTGTGCCGTTTCGTTCTAAACACGACTTGGTACGGCACGGAATGGTACTGCACGGTTAATATTTTATTATTTTTATCGTGTCGTGTTAAAAATTGGAAGGCATCGGAACGGAACGGTTAAGACACGACACGTTTAGGCACGCCGTGTCTAAATGTGTCGTGTCTTAATCGTTTTGTGCATAACCGTGTCGTGTCTTAACGTGTCGTGTCTAAACGTGTCGTGTCTAAACGTGTTGTCTCTAAACGTGTCGTGTCTAAACATGTCGTATCTTAACTGTGTCTTAACTATGTCGTAACTCGTGTCTAAACGTTTATTTTTTTAAAATTTGTAAAGTTTAAAATAGAATAATTAATAAATGTAAAAGATTTCAAAATAATTTGAACTTTCGTGCCTTGCCGTGTATATCCGTGTTGTGTCGTGTCGTCGTGTCGTGTCTAAAGGTACCGTGTCTAGACGTGTTCTCGTGTCGTTCTGTATCGTGCTTTCGTGTCGTGTCGTGTCATGTCTCTCCTCGTAAACGTTCTGTGTCGTGCCGTGTCTCTCCTCGTAAACGTTATGTGTCGTGCCGTGTCCTACAGTAGGAAACCTAAGCACGACACGCTTAAGACACGACACGTGAACAGTACCGTGTCGTGTCTTAACTGTGTCGTGTCCTTATCGTGCTGTGTCGTTCCGTGACTTTTTCAAACACGGTTTTGAGAACTCTATACTTGGTTAGTTGGTTAAGTATGCGTTTCGAATTTTTTAAGATGATCTCAAAATAGTAATAAAATAATCAATGTTAATGCATAAAAGTAGAGTAATTTCAAAAATCCAAAACGCATACTTAAAAACTCTAAAAATAGAAAAAATTTATATCCGAGGAGATTTTGATATAAAGAAATTATTGAGCATGATAAAACGAAATTTTAGCGGTCCATTTGTGAGATTCGACGCCCAAGCACGAAAGGCGCTGTGCTTGGCCAAGCACCGTAGCCTTGATATATATATATATGAGGAGGGATCCGTAGTCGCCATCCATTTTGTAGCCGCTCGCAATCGCTCAATCATATCAAATGTAATTGGTCGATCCGGACCGTTGGAAACATTCTCCATACTAATATAGACTTGAATACCAAATTTTATATTTTTTGGAATTTTTTTAATATTTTATCGAAAGGGTTGAAAATTGAATATTTGTAAATCGGTAGATAAATAAATTTTCAATCCATTCAATAAAATAGTAAAACAATTCAAAAAAATATAAAATTTGGTTTTCAAGTCTATATTAATATGGAGAATATTTTCAACGGTCCGGATCGGTCATTTACATTTGCTACCATGGAGCGATTGCGAGCAGTTGGAAGTTCGGCTCTCTATCTCTCTCTCTCTCTATATATATATATATATATATATATATATATAGGCTAGGGTGCTCCATGGAGCACCAAATCACCCATTCTCCACATCGTATCTCCAATTTGAAAACTTCAATGATCGGTCTGAACCGTTGAAAATGATTTACATATTGAAATCTACCCAGAGATTGAATTTTACATTTTTTGAAATTTGTTTGCTATTTTTTAGAGAGGTAGGAAAATCACAACTTTTGTTGGTCCAGAAACCGTTTGATCTGCAACTTTTCTACCTCCTTAAAAAAATAGCAAAAAAATTCAAAAAAATGTAAAATTCAATCTCTAAGTAGATTTCAATATGTAGATCATTTTCAACGGTTCAGATTGGTCATTAGAGTTTTCAAATTGGAGATAATTGACGTGGAGCATGGGTGGTTTGGTGCTCCATGGAGCACCCGAGCCTATCTCTCTCTATCTCTCTCTCTCTATATATATATATATTAATTGCTATTGAATGTATAAAAAAAATCAATGTATTATAAATAACCCAAATTAAAATACTTTCGATCCAAACCACATATCTAGCAGAAACAAAGTTTTAAATAGCGTATAGAGGTTCATAACGGTTCATAGTGGTGCATAAGTCATTTAACTTTTAGCATTATAGCGGCGATAAATCAGTCGATAAACCACACCATAGTTATTTTCTACACATACATTATTTTAAAGCAAATTATCAATAATATCAATGAAATTACTAAATTAAATCAATTTATCAAGAAATTATACATCGCTCTTAAGTCTTAATAGAAAAATTGCAACATATAAGAAAGGAACATTTTGTTTTTTTGCCACTAAAAAACTTCAAAATTGTCAACATCCCACTAAAAAAACTTGACAAAATGTCACTATCGATCACTTTTTTGTATAGAGATCGAGTGCTGATAGTGACATTTTGACAATTTTTCTGAGTGGCATTTTGATAATTTTCAAGTTTTATAGTGACATAAAACTAATTTTTCCTAAGAAAATACTGTAGACCTAAACAATTTATTTGGTCTATTAATTTACAAAAAAACTTGAATTTAACTAGTTTCTCGATAAGATATTGTAGGTGATGTTTGAGAACAAAATGTCGTGTTTATCGTGATCTTTCCAACGCATCGAAAATAATTGAAATCGAAATTATGAGTCAGAAGTTATGACCGTTTGAATAAAAGTATCGATATATTTGCTTTATCAACGCTTTTCTTCAAACTGTCATCCGCTTTATCACCACTGAATTTTGCTTTATCGCAAAAACCATTTTATTTGTAATAAATCGTGCAAATATAACAAAATTTTCACTATATTCATTTTATCGGCGTTTTAGCACCGCTTTTTAAAAACTTGAGCGGGAATAGTGTTGGGTTTCGCATCTCCACAAAAAACACATGTTCAAATTTCAAAAAAATTTAAAAAATTATAAATGTCTAGAATAATGAATTAGTATATAAAAAAACAAAAAACTTTTGATCCTAGAAATAAGCCACATTTGCTTTGGGTGCTGATATTTTGCTGTGCTACAACGTGCAGCATGAAGCACATATTTGTTTGATTAGGGATTTCAACACTATTTGCATAGTATTGGACAAGACTGAGTATGGTAAAGGTTATTTTCATAGATTAAAATGTAGATATGGATATTGATATGAATAAGATTTATTTTTCTATATCAATGGGTAAATAATATTTAGTAATTAGTAGTCATTATCTTAGTGTAAATTATAAAAAAAATATTAGTAGAAAAATCAAGAGATGTTATATTTGGATTTTATTTAGATTGTTTTGATAGAATTATTTGAGTTCAAATAGATTATATTTTTATATTTATATTTATGTATATGAGCATTTGTTTTAATAATGAGTTTTGATGATTTATTTATAAAAAATAGAAAAATAATTATTATATAAGTAGTTTAATATTATTCACTTGTCTTTTATCTTGTAACTTTAACGAGTAAAAACAAGACAGAGATAAATTAAAATTTAGCTAATAATTAATAATAAATAAGACCAATTTTAAAAAGAGTTAATATATCATCCTCCACTTCCTGTCCCCCTCTCGCGTCCCCCGTTACGCGACAAACAGTTATGTGATACAGTATAAAGATTTGTAACATTTAATATAAAAACTTTCATGTTAAAATGGAGACTGTCAAATAAAGTATTATATGTACATTTCCTGATAAATGAAGACTGCCAAAAGTATAAAGACTTCGAATGTTAATTATAAAGACTTCCATGATACATTATTAATTGCAGTATATAATTAACAAGGAAATTACAAATAAATACTTCATGTCTTGAGAAATTAAAACTTGACACTCAATATTTATTATAATGAATCCAGTCCAATAGTATAAAGACTACTACATTTGAGTATAAAGACTTACATTCAGTATATAAAGACTACTACATTTGTCGTATATGGGGGACGTGTAGGAGGGGCTTGTAAGGGGGGATAGTTAGTCGCTTCCTTTTAAAAATTACTTATACGGAAATACATTTATATTGTACCATTGACCCCCCCCCCTCCCTAAATTTAGGGTGCAAACGGATCGGATATTTATCCGATTATCTGGATTCGGATCCGGATTTTAACGGATATCAGATATTCGGATTCGGATATTTTCGGATACAGATACGGATACGGATACATATAATTTTTTATCAGATACGGATACGAATACGGTTTTGAATTTTCAACCGAATACGGATACGAATACAAATAATTATCCGAATCCGGAACTTTCGGATTTTCGGATATCCGGAAAATATGTCAGCCCAAATTTTATTTTTTATTTTTATAGTTAAGTAAATTACTTATTTAATTGTTTTGAATATTTATAATATTAGAAAAATAAATTATAAAGACATTACTCATTACAACATTTTAATTATTTCATTAAATTTATTTTATAATATAATTTAAAATAATTTTATTGTTGAATAATGATATATTAACGATTTTTCATAATGTACTCATTCCATTTAATTATCTGAATTATATCCGTATTTGCATCCATATCCGTTTATTATCCGATTCGTATCCGTATCCGTTTATCATCCGATCCGTATTCGTATCCGTATCCGAAAAATAAAAGCGGATACAGATATGATAATGCTATTATCCGTCCGTATCCGATCCGTTTTCAACCCTAGCTAAGTTTGATCCTTTCGAAGGGGGTTTTGGAAATTCAACGTGTAAAGAACCCAGATTTTTTTTATATTAGTATTATGATAAGAATCCCAGTTGCTATCATAACAATGTAAAATGTAAATTACAATTTGAGATTAGAAAAGTACATAGCAGTGGTTTAGGAAGTTTGGTCGAAATTTCCAGTATTTCAGCCATCGGAAATTTCCAAATTTTAAACATTAGTATTTAGTAGAGACCAGAGAGTAGAGATGACTCAAACTTCAAAGGAAAGAATTCACTTGGAGCCACGTTGATGCAACTGGCAATCACATGCATCTCCACTTTCCACTCTCCAAAGATAACAAAACAAACAAGAAGATTTATACATGCTAACTCGAGAACATTTTGCATGTTAAACCTTACTTTAATTAGTGCCTACTCATTACTAAACCTTGCAAACAAGCGAAATGTTTATGTTTTTCCTAACATTGTCATTCTGTCTCTAACACAAAACAAAAAAAGATCCATAGAACACATATTTACCAACTTGACCTCTATTCCTTCACTGAAAATTCAACAAAATTAAGCATAAAAAATTAAATAAAACCTAACAAGCTAACCCCCAACTCCCTCAATGCAAAGAACATAGAATCTTCTAACCCCTCTGGATTTGATCTCCATGGAACAAATATGTTAAAAGGCTCCAAATGCATCCCCCATAAGAGCAGAACCTTACAACTTATCACCATCATTGCTCTCCATGCCATCCAACAAACATGCGAGCGCTCGCATCACACCGACCTGTTCCCGCAATGCCTCGATGTAATCGCCCGTCTCTTCGAACAATCTCTCGACTTCCATTTCCTCACCACCTGGCACCAATCTCTGCAATGCCCTCACTTTGTCCTCTATTTCCTCTTTCTCCTCTGCCACGTCAGCCACCACATCAGCTACCAACGGCACCTCCTTCATCGGTTGAAGCGCCAGTTTCTGGGAAATGCATGTTTGTTGAGGTAGTTTTCTCCGGCGGTGTAAGCGTTGGCGCAATGCTCGGGCCCAAAGTCGACCGCCCGATGACCTGGCTAGACCGAGTTCGGCTGCTAGCTTTATGCGCTTGCCTCTTTCTTCTATTAAGGTTTCAGAGTGAGGATATGCATTATTTGAGAGAGGTTTCTCCATGAAGATTGTGGGGTTTTAGATGTTATGTATTTTGTTATATTTTGAGGGGTTGTTTCAGATGCGAATTGAATCTGGTTTAAAAGGCAACTTGGTTTGTGTACTGTTGGGGTGCTCGGATGTGTTGTATATATAGAGAGAGATGAAGAATTCTATATTATTGTTTTCTTATTTTTTTATATTCCTTTTTAGTAAGTACTTGGTATTATCTGCTGTCCCTAGAACCTAGAGCAATTTAATGTATCTTTTGTATAACATAATGTGAAAATATTCGTTGATAATGAGGAAATGTGATGGACCATGTTTATATTAATTATGGCAACATAAATCGATGATAAAATAGTATTCTTTAACTGGAATTTGAGTCGTTATTAGCAAACCAAACAAATGCTTGTCCGAGAAACGAACTTGTGAGAATAAAGAGTACTTTGAATATTTGGTATTGGAAAAAAATCTATTAATTAAATAAGAAGGCTCATAATAAAAAAAAATAACTCCTTTCCCATGAAGTTAACTACAAATTTTCAAATAAATTAAAAATTATCTTAGAAATATATTAAAAAATATATAAACATAATTTGGAACTTAAAACTTAGATTATGTTTCAAAATTTCACGCAAATTAAATTATTTGACATATCATGAAAAACAATCAAAATATATGAAATTTGCATCTATATTTAATGATTTTTATAGAATATCAAATAACACTTAAAATGCATGAAACTTAATACGTAATCCATCTAGAAAAAAATAGGATGGGACTCATATTAACAACAAAACACTTAACATGAATTTTCAAATAAATTCAAAACATTTTGTAAAAATTCTCACAATTAAAAAAATATAAAACATATAACATATTCTTAAACTTATATTTTGATATGTTTTTCAAAAAAAGTTTGTATCATTTGATATTACATCAAAGACAATTAAATTCAGACCGCTACAAATTTCATGTAATTTTGATAACCTTTGATGAAATACGATATGATATTTAAATTGCATCAAATTTGAAACACAATAAATTTATGAGTTTAAGAATATAAAAATGATTTTATTTACTTGAAAATTCTTTGTCAAGATTGTGGATTGTTAACCAGCAAAAAATGTCTATAATTTTTCTACTTTTAAGAATTCATAGAAATTATTCCCAAACTTATTTAAAAAAAAAATAGTATCATAAATGTCAAATTAACCATTCTCTTAATTCAAACTGTTCCAAGAACTTTCAGTATTGTAAAAGGTAGATTAAAGTATTAATTGCAAGAATGAAGTATCCTTTTTTTTTATAATAAGAGACAAAGTGGATTGATTGGTTGGGATTCACACCACTGACAAGTAGCTACTGCCTACCTATTAGCTAGCATGATAGGATCAAAGGTTTTTTTCTCGTTTATTCCGAGTTTGTTTAGGCAAAAGTGCTGTGTATTTTTGTCGATATTTTATTTTAAGAATCTAAACACTGTCACATTTAGCAACAACTTACGAATTAATCAGGAAAATGTCTAAGAATAATGTCAGATATATACTCAGACATGGATTCCAAATTTCCAAACATCGATCAGAAAAGAAAGACTATGACAAAGAAGTTCATCTTTTTCTTTTTCTTTTTCTTTTTCTTTTTCTCAATTTTCAATGTTTTCATTTCTTTCTTATTCTTCTTTCTTTTTCTTCCCTTTAAGACTCCGTTTCTTTCTTTCTTTCTTTCTTTCTTCTCTTTCTTGGGACACTGGAAGTAGGCACATGGAAGCATGTTAGGGTTACCAAGGTTGCTATTTCTATGGCTTGCCACGTGCCTACTTCTCCTGCACTGCGTCAATTACCACATATGCCTCTCCATAGTTTTCTCCCTCTCTGCAATTGCTAGCTCACATGACAATTATTGGAAACCAGTCTTGATTTTCTGTTATTTTAAAATTACAATGGCTGTATTATTTTAAGTTTAACTTGAATAAATATATCTCAAAATAAAATATACTTGAGAGTATTTTCTTTAAATTCAATACATAATTAATATCCAAGATTTTTTATATAAAGTTACAGTGGTTATATTATTTTAACTTGGATAAATACATTTAAAATAAAAATACTTCAGTATTCTCTTTAAATTCCATATACAATTAATTTATCCAAAAAATATGTATTTTAATTAAAGACCCTCTCTTTATAATAGAGGGCAAGTTCCACACCCAATTATTTTAAGGTGTTAAGTGTCTTCTATAATTTGAACTCGTGATCTTATCGGTACAGTGCGAAATTATTTTGACGTGTTAATATTGTATTGTAACAACTAAGTTAATTTAACTCTTTAATTGACAAATTCAATATATTTATTAACATAACTTGCAAAATACTACTACATGATCAATATACATATTACAAATTCAAATCTTCAACTTGGTAAAAAACACCACTCAAGAAAAAAAATATTCAACCAAACTAGACTACCAGTTACATGTTGTCTAAAATATCCTTCAAGACAAACACAACAGAAATAGTCTTAAACATGACATAAAAAATCAATTAGAAAAATAGTGTTTGTTAGTAAAAAAAAAAGTAACAGTGTTTGTTAGTTAAAAAAAAGTATTGTCTGGATAAAATATACACTGAAAAGGTAATTGTCCGATCGAACTAAACTAAAAGAAACTTGTAAAATATATCTTGCAAGTAATACAAGACAAAAAAATATAGTCTTACATACGATACTTAGACAAAATAATTTTTTTTAAATATTACTAATTTGTTAATATTTGTGGAAAAAAGAACCTAAAAATATTTTACCGTGGGATTCAATTGTAGCAGGCTTCATTAATTGAACATTGCAGAGAAGAGGAACCATTTTCCAGTCCCTTGTTCATTATTTTTGCAACCCAAACGAGTTAGCAGATGCAACAATTATGCATCCAATCCCCACATGCAACACCGCAACTTGTACTCATGGGATACCACAAATCCACAATACAATTACTACTAGATAAGAACGGTTTTCCCCTTTTTGACTTGAATGTCAGGTCAAATCTCCATTTCTCTGCTTCCCACTCCCCAGTTTCACAAGGGGCTACGAGAAAAGTTAGTACGAAATTCATTGGAGTTAATTTGAAAAAAATTCGAAATTAATTCGTGATATTTCAGTTTGAAACTAATTTCAAATTAAATTAAACTCGTTCGAAATGATTTTGAATCAAACTCAAATTAGAGTCGGTTCGTTCGAAACTGTTTGTGAACAAAAATAATTCGAATCTTGAGAAAATCTTTAACCTTCAAATGATAATGAGACTATTGATATATATATATATAAGTAAGGCTAAAATAATATAAATAGTATATCACCTTTCGTACTATGCATATATATATAAATATAACTTAATAAAGTTGCTTAATAAATTTTTCATATCAAAATATTGAAGAAAATCAAATTTTATGATTCTTAGAGTTTTTTGCTAATTCATAAATATCTTTTAAGAACAACCCGGATTTAATACTACAAAAGTGTAATTTCTGAGTTGTTTTTAAACAATATTTAAAAATAGCAAAAAAGCTTTAAAAATCAAGAAATTTGATTTCCTACAATATTTTGATATGAAAAATTTATTGAGTAATTTAGATCTCAATTTATTAGACAAATTAAACATGCATAACCGCATAATATGGAAGGTGGTGTACTATACATATTATATATATATATATATATAATATGTGCTATGAGTTTGTTCGTATTAGTATCAAATCAAACTCAAACTTGACACAGTTCATTCTAATGTTGTTCACGAACTATATAGTTCTAACCTTGTTGTATTTTTCTCTCATTTTCTCAACTACATTATCTACTTCATCTTCATTTCGATTAGAGATAGTTGGTACATTAATCTTTAATGCCAACATTCACATCTTCATTCAGATAATCTCTAGTTGGTTCACACTCACTCTCTCTATTGTCAACATCATCATTTTCACCCTCTTCTATTAGAGTGCGTTTGGATCATGTCATGGTTAGTGTCAAAATAGTGCTATCTAGGTTAGTGGTTGCAAATAGTGGTAATTTTTTGTTATCCATAAGATGAGAAAATAGTGCTAACTTTGTACTATCCAAATTAGTGAAAATGTTGTTTGGATGGTATATTTGAAGTAGTGATGGAGGGAGTGAATAAATAATGAATATTTTTTTAACTAACATTTTTTAAAACAAAATCCATGGACCTCTCAACACATTTACCTGGTCCCTCCCATTTAGCTGTACTAGTACAGGCAGATGGTATACTGTCAGCTCGTATATTTTATATTGCGTACCAAAAAAAAATTGGAACAAAATTATATACAACAACCAAGTTATATCAGAAAAAAGTTAATGCAAATGATATTGTTCTAGGTTCTAACATCAATAAGTTAATTACAACAAACAATCTAGCAGAACTGTATTTTCTTTTGAGAAAAATAAGCCTTAATTTCTTAATTTCGGCCTACAAGTCAGTAAGCTCATGTTCAAATTTCTTCTTTTCTCTGCCGAAACTAAGGGCAAGCATTGGTACCCAAGTATTAACAGTCTCAACAGGATAATAGGCAAGCAAAGAGATATCACTATTTAGGAGGTCATCGTCTCAATTAACACATGAATTTTATTGAAGGTCAGAAGATCATCTTTCAGTTGGGTGTCAGTGCTTCGGCTCATCACACAGAAAGAAAAAGAAAGCAATATTTAAAGCAAGCACACATCTGTAAAAAAAAGAACCAGCAACCAAGAAAGCTTCACAGCAATGGAATGAAAAGAGATCAAATATACGTCCTAGGTTTACCAGTAAAGGGTTAAGATCAGGCTGCCTCCTCTCGTTAATCTCCCTTCCTTCCTCCTCAAGTGTATGTAGTGCAAAATCGCTGCCCTTGGTATACTTCAAAATCCAAAGAAAGCGGGTGTCAGTCTACTCCGCGTTCCATCGAGAGTAAGAATCCGCAGATAGTTTGAACAAATTTGACTCGCACCGGAGTATATCTGAGTTTTTTCGACGCCGACGGTTTCCGAAAGAAAGAGTTGAGAGGGAGTGGAGAGAGAAGGTTCAGTTAAGAAATAAGATTAAAAAAGGCAGAACTTCTATTTTAAAATGTTTTTACACTGTAGAAAGTTTGCTAATTGGCTAACTCAACGAAATTGATGAGTTAGCGGATTAGCGCAGTTTGGTCGCTAGTTCAAAACACCAATTACATGTTTGGATCAATTACTGTAGTGAGAATAGCAATTATTCGGTAAATAACGCTAATCCATGCGATCCAAACACATCCTTAGATAATACTTTTTTTTGTCATCTCTTTTTACTACTTTGCGGTCAGACAACAAGAAAAATTTGTAATTCGTAATTCGTTCGAGTTCGATTCAAATCAATATCAATATCAATATCAAATCAAACTCAAATTTCACATAGTTTGTTCGAATGTTGTTCTGTTTCAAATCAAACTAGGTCAAGATTAATTTTAAATCAAATTCAAATACAAATTAGTTCGTTTGCAGCCCTACACAACGCACGTAAATAAATTTTTGAAGCATTGGCTAAAAAGCAACGAGAGCTAATACATAGATACCACATTTGGTACCGACTATCGATACCGATGTTATTATATATGTACATTTAGTTGAGTTATTATGCATGTTATTTTTTGTACTGAAATAGTTATGCATGTTATTTTTTGTACTAAAATAGTTATGTATGTTATTTGAGTTATTATGCATAATATTTTGTTAACATGCATAATAATTTTTTAGTAAAAAAATAACGTGAAATAACATGCATAATAACTCAAATAATGTGCATAATAACTCAACTAAATGTGCATAATAACATCGATATTGATAATCGATATAAAATGTGGTATATGAGGAACATTATCCAAAAGCAACAATATGTGACATATATATCGCCTATGGGATAGAAGGATAATGTGCGATGCATTAAATGCATGAAAAAAGAAGAGATTAACAGTTCATTGGCTTTATTGCCACAATAATAGATTAATAGTTCAATTACTCGAAGTAGAAACTTTTTATAAGTGACTTCTGAAAAAAAAATGGTGGCAACTGATTCTGTCAATAATTTTAGTTTCTCTACATATTTATTATATTATATATAGTGTGTATTTATGTTTTTTAATTAGATATTTATATTAATTAATTTTCTCCAACATTCATCATTTCCGTGTTATCTTCCCACACATTCTTTTAACCACTTATTATTTACCCATTTTTCTATTTATTGACCTATTCAACCTTAGAAATGCAAACTTATTCACCCTCATACCTTTTTTCAGCAAATGCCTCTCTCATGTATTTCTATCATTTCCTTTTTTTTTAATGTTCTACACTTTTGTCATTTATTTCTTATATTTTAAGATTTAGCACATCTCATCAATGCGGAAGAGGTAAAAGTTATAAAATGAATTTACATAGAGACATATTAATGAATTTATATAAATTACATGCTTTAATAATACAAATATTCAGGTCAAAAGTGTCATCATCACTACCAAAGAAAGAAAATTTAGCAACTCCATAAAACAAGGTTAATGAATAGATTGTTAAACACTGTTGATAGAAGTGCAAAAAAAATCGTGTGAATATGGCAACGGATATTTTAAATAACTGCCGGCGTAGGTGGAGATATGACAACGATTATTTATAATAGTTGTTACCTTTACTTTTCGTTTTTTTAATTCTAAGACAACAATTTATAAAATAACCGTTGTCGTAGCTCCACATACATCAACAATTATTTTTAAATAATTTGTGTCATATACCCAACCCTAACTCTGTAAAAACTCGTGTCTCTTTCTTCCTCTCTCTTCCCTATATAGCCACCTCCACCTCTAGTGCAGAGAGACGTTCTCGTATTTTCTCTACCACCTCCATCTTCCACACACACACAACCTTCAACCCCTCATATCATCCATGTCCTTCATGGCCTCAACAAAAATCTCTGGCCGACGCCTTCAACCCGACGACTATTCTCTTCTTTTCTCCTCTCGCGACTATCGTTGTCATGTTTTTCTCCTTTCTCCTCTCCTCCTCATTCAGTAAAATCTAAACCCTAAATTGCTTTAGTTGATAAAATAAGGATTAAATGATGTAGCGATATTTTCTTTTGATTGCTTTAAACCCTTTAGAACTGTTGGATTGTAGAAGGATTAAATCTTGTGTTGACATGAAATTGTTGGCTGAATCTTGCGTTAGCACTTGGCCATTTGAAATGTTGGTTCTGATCTGTTGGTTTAGATCTGATATGATCACTTTGTGTTATTACTTGGCTATTTGAATTGTTGGTTCTCATTTGATATGATACTTTATGTTAACACTTGACTATTTGAACTGTTGGTTCTGACATGATCTAATTACTTGGTGTTATAACTTGGCTATTTGAATGGATGATTATGACTTGTTGGTTCAGATTTGATCTGATCTAGGCACACACACGTCTAAACTGTAACTTGCATGAGTGGTACCATAATTAGGTTGGTATATGTCTTGTTCCCTTATGAGATACCTCAGGTTGGTACTCTCAAATATAGTTGAATGTCAGTTTTAAGATAGATCCTTGATGGTTTCCTCGGAATTTGACCCTTTTCGAAATGAGTTGTACCCAAACAAGGTCGGCATGCTCATTTCCATTAAATAACTTCTTCTTAGGGTGAAATCATACTTTTGAATTTTATTATTGAATTTTCATCATGCTTCATTGTACTAACTTGTTTGTATTTTTTTTGCTTTTGCAGGTGAAGAAGAGGTTATTTTTTTGTTTTGTCGTAAAGAAGTTATTTAATCTATTTTTTCTTTGACATTTACTGTGATTTTTTAGGTTACTTGTTTTATTTAAAACTAAATATTCAATACTTTGTGTTTTTGTGTTTTTATAGGTTGCATCTTGCGACAACTATTGGATAAGATCAGCACATCTTCTTCCATTCTCTAGCTGTTTAGAAAATGAGTGCAAATAAAACCAACTCTAGAAAATAGTGCAAATAAAATCAACCCTCTGACTCGGTCAACTCGTTCATAAAATTTAATGCGAGAAAGGAAGAGCAATAGAAAAACATACAATTGAAATTTAATGTCTTAACTAACAAAGAACAACAAATCAAATAAGGTCAGATCTCTTGTTAAGTTTTTACGAGGAAATTGAATCCTTACACATAACTGAGTTCGAATATTTCAAAAGAGGGGTTCAATTTTTTTCGTAAAGAACCTAACAAGAGGTCCCACATTTGTATCGTTGTGTTACTAAGATAGCATTTACATCTTTTTGAGTATTTTTTAGTCTATTCTAGTTAGACATTTTGTTTGTATTTTTTTTATTGTGATCATAGATTTAATTGCTTCATTTCATATATGTTTTATCATGATGTCTAATTTGTTTATAATTTGGAATATGTATGTGGCTATTTATATGATATATTTGCTAACAAATATGGGACTGACGATTTAAAAATGTTTTTTTAATAGAGACCTAAGACAACAGTTATTTAATAAATAAATGTTGTCTTAGTTATTCTACAGCAACGTACTTATTTAGTACATAATTATTGTCTTATCTTGAATATTAATTTATTATTTTCTCTCCGACAACACTCATTTGTCAACGATTCTTTATACGATCCATCAACTCTTGAGACAACAACAGTTGCATACAAAGACATGATAGGTGAAATATACTATATACATCAAATCACTTTATATATATACGTGAAAATATATATCAAATTTCATGATAGTTTAGAAAGAGGTGAAAATATTTTTATCAAAAAAGAAACAGGTCAAAATATAATCATTCTCAAAGTGTTGGTTAAACTTTAACTTAATTTTTTGTCTATATTGCCAAAACAAAAGATCACCAAATAATCCTCTCCTCTTAAAAAATAATATAATTGTATGTATTATTGAATATTCTTAATGAATATGTACTATGTAGTAAATATAGCTCAAAGAAGATGTGTTTATACTAACAAAGTGGACATTCAAAATTGATACTTGTTTTATTGTGGAGCTTAACATGCACTACCACAAAAAAAAAAAAAAAAAGATTAGCCAACGATTAAAAATTATTTTGCTCAACGTATTAATTAATATTTCGAACGGTGATAAAAAATTTACAGGTTTGAAACAGAATCACATGAACATTACAAACACGAGCGACGTGAAAGACATGTCTAACATGAAACTAATCAGTTGTACACGCTTCAACATATCCATATTTAAAAGAAGGTGACCAAGAAAATTGAAATTCCTTGTAGTAACACAACTACTTCACGAAAATTCGGATTGTTTATTGAATTTGAAATTCGTGCACACAAATTTCAAAATTCATGAAGAATTCATCTCCGTGAAATAATTGTATTACTACGAGAAATACGGATTAAAGAAGAAGATAGGATAAGAGAAGAAGAAGACACAAACAAAGAGCAGCATAGCAGATATAGACATCTTTCAAATGAACTCAATCGCATGTGTGCATGTGCGTAGCCCTGAGAATCCCCACATGATGCGACACCAGGATGCATAGATAAACAGGCAGAGGATAACACGTTACTTGCACTGCCATTGCTGCCTCCACGTTTCCAGAACTGCTCTGATTTTTACTGGCAATATATCACTTGTACTTTTAATTATTAAATTTGTGATCTTCTCTCTATGCATAGTAACAATTTTCATTTCTTCTGTTTACCAACACCATTCTTTTCACAAATATAACAATATTGTAATATACTGTCGACGTTATAAAATAACATAACTGAATAGCGTTGTTTTTATCTTGGTGTATTGTTTCTGATTCACGAACTTTTCACCATACGTATCTGTTTCCGTAGCATATTAATCAGAAAAGCAACTAGTTACATGTCAGCAGAAGTTCTTAGTATTTATACTGCATCATTTTTTTGTTACGTTGCAAGATTTTATTGATAATATTTTGTTTTCATTACATTTGGACAATGACAAATATATTGTTGTTTTTCGACATTTTCACTTTTGAAATGTAAATCTGTTGAACCAAATAGGTCCATAGTGTTGTGGCCCATATGTTGTTTCTTGTTTTGAATAGAAACTGTTAAATTGGGCTTATCAACGTGCTTGTTTTTATTCTATAGAATGATTGAATGGAATGGAACTGATTACATCAAAATCATCATTATGTCATTAGCATAATAGCACCACCAGATCCACTGTACTAAACTGTACTGTAACCTGTACTCTTTAGCTTAGTTTCCTTTTTGCATGCTTTCATGGCTGTTACTATGACAATTTATAAGAAAATTGGTATAACTATATAGTTAAATTCTTTATATAGCGTAGTGTCAGATTTGGATCGGGTGCCTCGTTGTACACGTCTTGAGCCGTTCAATCGTTGTTGTGTCCACCTCAAATACGAGGCTCTAAATCTCAACCCCTGCCGTTTATACGAGCCGGTCGTCCACTGAGCTGCACCATTTCCTGCATGATTCTTACCCGGTAAGTGCTGAATTTGCATCCGGTGGAGTACCCGGTCCGAAAGGGTCAGCAAAAATACTCGCTCCCCTCAGTTAAATTTGCTGCCCGCATAGTAATGACTATAACATCTGTTACTGTTAACAACGTTATTTCCTACCCATTTCGTAATACGGAATGTTGACCCTTTCGTGAGATACAAATCTGTTAATGCCAAGCAAAATGGCACAATGCCCCCATCTTAGAAAGAGAAAAATAAATGTTTCTCATTTACACTTTTTAGTTTTTACTTTTTGTTAGTGGCAGAGAAGTAAAGAACCCACAAAGCAGGCACCAGAAACCAATCACTTGAGCATCCTTTGAAGGCAAAAAGATTTGAGTTGCCTATCTCTTGATCATTTGAATCGGTACTGACGTGCTGTTCTATGTTCAGTTATACTGACAAAATACTAAATGTTAGCATTTCTTCTATATCAGTAACTCGTTGCACCAATCACAGTTGTAATTAGTTACAGAGAAATTTCTCTTAGAATGCCTACTATCTATCTAGAAGAGAGCATATTCCTTGATCTTCCTCTGTTAGACCTAATAAACCAAAAAAGGTATGCTCATTTGGGTATGTAGTGTACTAATTAATTATTTCATGTGTGGCCCATAGAAATAATAAAGAACAGCTATTTCATGGGTAATTTGGTGGGGTTGATTGATACTTGATAGAAACATTATTCCTACTTGGATGAAGCCAAGGAGACTTCCAAAGTGGACCTAAAGCCTGGCATTACATATGGCATGTCTCTTTCATGCATTACTGGCAAGTTATGATTTTTGAGAGAGATTTCATGTCTTGCTGAAACATTCTGTGCCAGATTGGTTTCTGATTTATCCCTGCAGATATTGTCTATATATTGGAATGTGGAATCCAGCCCAGAGACCAGAGACCAGAGAATTACATGTGCTATAATGTTCTGGCATATTGTAAGTTAGTAAAGATATATGTGCTGAAAATTCAATGAATGTACCATTCTTCATGGAGGCAAAATTTGAAAGGGGAAAGCACTTGCCTATTTGACCAAAACTAGTTGCAAAAAGTTCTCTCATGATTTTGTAAAAATTGAAAAAATATTCTTACAATTCAATGAACTGTTTAGTGAAAATGGAAATTGATTAAAATAAAATTGGATTTGTATTGATAACAAAATCTGTCTGAAAATCGCCATTTCTATCAATCGGTAATTCGTTAATGAATTGCTAAAAAAAATTAAAAAGCACAAGATTATCAATTTTATTGACGTGGAGTCTTTGAAAAGTGTGAGCTTAACTCGACATTTCTTTTGAACTATGAATAATGGTCAGATGGTGTCAACTTAATGAACTAATTTCTGATCTTTTTTCTTTCTTTTCATTACAAGCCAACCACCATTGATACAGTGATAGCAGTAGTATGTGATACAGTGAGGGATAATTTGTGGACTTTGATCTTATTACAATCATGACAAGAAGATACATTTCTTTGCACTTATGCTATTATTTTTACACAAATTTGTAAAATTGAAAAAGAGCAGTGCCTTAATCTTGAATGTCATACTTTAGGGTATGACTGAAAATTTGCAGCACTTGAAGATGAGAAGAAGGGACTTGTAGTGCATACAGTTCTTTATGTTGTATCATGGAGTAGGATCCTCTTTGTTGCTTGGTCCCTGATAAAACAAGTATTAGGTGAGAATTCAACAAAAACATTGTTATATTTGATTAATTAAGAGACACTGATTAGATTTTTGGTAATGTGTGTAACATGTAACACATTATTTAGGCATAATGGTGAGAATTTTGTAGGTAAATGAGTAGAGCCAATGTGTAAGATAGACATACATGTTCCATTTTCAATATGCACAGTGTCATTGCTATGATAGGCATGTGTAGAGTGATAAAAGATAATGGTGGATATCACACTTTGAGATAAGATAAGAGATGGATAAAACAAACTTTCTTTCTATTAGAAACTCTTATATCTTTCTTACATATCAAACAACAGATTACAACTCTATTTATAGGCTAAGACAAAAGAAATATCTAGAAAATTCGTATTAAAGACGGAATACTAAACAGCAGCAGTTTCAGCTGACCCCTGTCCACTAAAACAGCCATAACTCTCTTTAGGAAACTCCAAACGCTTCAAAATTTGGACCATCAGAAACTAGACTTCAAGAGCTTTCCATCCATAGGTCACACAGTAAAAACGGATGAAGTTTGACCTTTCATATCCCCTCATCAATCAGCCCAAAAATTCTGTAACTGCTGAAACATTGAAGTTCCACTACTTATTCTATTAACTATATTTTATTACATAATTAAGTTTAATATTTCAACATAGAGAACAAGTTGTTGATGTCTGATGTGACATGAGTTGTTGCTCAAGAATTTAAGAACCAATTTTCATCGAGAGTATTTGAAATGGCATGTGATGGTTCAGCCATGCACTAGAGCTTAGTGTAGTGGAGATGGCTCTTGTTGTTGTGTTGAACTTCTAACATACCTGATATCAAATCGATGGTAGGAGATAACTACACTGTGATCCCATTTAAAACATATCTGGCAAGATGATACCTCACTATTGTTTGTTGTCTGTTTACCTCTTCCTCTTCCTTTATATCCTCCTCTTCTTCTGAAATTAATTGATCGTTGAGATGAGGAGTGTACTGACCTCAATTGTTCTTGTTAGAGTTGTTGTAATTGTTCTTGAAGTGAGAGCCATTGGTGTAATTGTTTTTGTTCTTGAAGTGAGAGCCATTAGTGTGGTGTGAAGAGGCAGTGAGATGAGCTGAAGCATTGTTTAAAGATTGAATGCTTGCTTGACTTCTTGCTTCATGTGCAAGTAAAAGGCTTTGAAGCTCAGCTAGTGAAGGTGAATCTTGCCTCATTGAAAATGTTGTCACAAAGGTCTCATACTTCGATCCAAGATCTTGAAGAGTGTAGATGATCAGATCTTGTTCTGAAATGTCAAATCCTACACTACAAAGGCGACCAGCTTAGGCTTTGCATGTTTTGATGAATTGAACACATGAAAAAGGTCCATTCCTGGATGTTTGAAGTAACAACTTGAGTTCTAGGACCTTTGTCAAGGACTGAGAGGTGTGAGTTTGTTGCAGCTGATTCCACAATTGAGAAGATGTTTGTGCATTCAGCACCTAAGACAAGACAAGAGCTGAAATTGAATTGAACATCCAAGTCAAGATCAGTTGATCTTGATGATGTCATTTGACATATTTTGGATTCACTGACATAATGGTGCCATTTTTTATCATTTGAGATGGTGGGGGTTTGGATCCATCTACGAATCCAATCATATCATAACCTCTCAGAACATGTAAGATTTGAGATTTCTAGAAGAAATAGTTAACTTGAGTGAGAATAGTGTGAATTGAATGAGAGAATTGAACTGGTTGCTCTGATCTGATGTTTGCGAGAGGTAAATTGATATGTGGAGGAGCCATTTTAAATTTTAAAGAACTGCTCTAATGACAAAAGTAGATCTTGATCTAGAGGTAGAAGATGAGTCGTGTGCTCTCTAATGATTTTGATATCATAAATAATAAATGAAACATTAAATTTTATTTATCTCTCATTTATTATATTTGAGGAGATGAAATTCTATTGAAAAATGTTTCATAGATACCAATATTGATACCGACTATCGATATTGGTGTCATTATGTACATTTAGTTGAGTTATTATGCACATTACTTGAATTATTATGCATGTTATTTCATGTTATTTTTGTAATGAAAAATTATTATGCATGTTAACAAAATAATATGCATAATAACTCAAATAATAATTCAAATAATAACATGCATAACTATTTCAGAACAAAAAATAACATGCATAATAACTCAAATAGTGCATAATAACGTCGGTACCAATAATCGATATCATTATTGGTATCTACGTATAAGCTCCCAATCCTATTTTATATACACTTAGCCTAACAGCTTAACTCCCAATCGATACCAATAACGGTCAAAGCATCTGTCCTCTGAATCAAATCACAGTCGTCCGTAACGATTGATCGATTTGTAGCGATCGAATCGAGACAATTAATGAGATCGACTAGTCGATGCATGCACTAAATAGTAGTTAGCAGTTGCTTTACTTTACGAACAATGATTATGAGATCAATTTACTATTCGTTGGTCAATCGTTCGTCTCAAATTATAAATTGTCCAAATCGGGCTTGTCTGGGTAATTTCTATGTGTGCGCATTTTGTAACGCCAAGTTGGTTTATAAAGTGAGATCAACGTATCATACTAGGAATGTCAATATTTGTTCGTTTGATCGTATTTTGTTTTGTTTTGTGACAAATGAAATAATTGCGATTAAAAAAATTATTTCGTTTAAATAACTAAATGATTAATAAAAATATATTGTTTCATGATCGTTTGTTTCGTAGTTTCGTTTTGACTCTGTATTGTCAGAATTGTTTTGTTTCGGAGAAAAAAACTATGCTAAGAGAAGGTGATGAGAGAGAATGAAGGTTTGCTCGAAAGAGAATTTAAGAATTTGATTCTTGTGTATGATCGAATCGTTCTTCACCGATTTCTGGTTTGGTTTAGTGTGTTGAGAGAGGAGATGGTTGAAGAGCGAAAGAAAGAAGTTCGATCGTTTTGACTCGTTCCGATCGTTTTCTTTAACAAAACAGTTAACGAAACAATTTTTTTTAATATTCATTAAACAAAACGATTAACAAAACTACCATCTTTCTTGATCGACTCACACGTTTGATAGGTCTACATACAACTATTTCAAACATTGTTTTTTCGGCGAAAAATTACATAGTCAAAATTCGAAACATGTCAAGTTGAGAGGATTCCTAACTTTGTTATCATGCTTAAAAAAGAAAAAAAAAAGTTGCATAGGGTGTGAAGGAAAAAGACAAAAATTAAGAAATGCTATTGCACGTTAAGATTTGAATATTGAATTATAATTTCGTAGTAACATAATTGCTTATTCATATGGATAGGTAAAAGTTCTTTCTTGGCCTAACATTATTTAAATCATTAAAATTTATTCTTTGTCTAGAGTTAAGAGCAATATTCTTGTGTAGGAGATTTCGAGTTGAATTTTTTTTGGGTTATTTAAATATAGGTGCTTTGATCCTCCATCTCTATCCAAAAAAATCATCACATGTACATCTATATATACTAATAATGATGACTTAAATATATGTGTGTTTATAGAGGATCTTACTATGATGTTTTCCACTTTAAATTTTTATTAGGATGTTTCTCACCTTAATAGTTGTTTGATCTTCATACATGGAATCTAAATTATTTATGAACAAACAATAAAATAGTTAACATAACATTCAATTTTAGTTATTTGCTTCCATATTTGCTAGAAAAAGTAAGTCATAAAAATCCATTTATAGATGGTGTGGGTCAAATAGTTATTAATTTCTATGAGCTAATCTTCAAATATTCTGAATGAAGTTTTTCTACTTAATAAAACATAGGATCCGAGTAACATTCCTCCACTCTCAATTCTCCACTCTTGTTTTCCTAACTAACTTTCTCAAAAAAAAATTCAAACAGTCAAAAGCAGATAAAAATAAAAAGTTGGACCGCACTCATTCTTTTGAACGTTTTCTCCATACATACTATCATTAATGTTTTGCAGATAATGCATGGGGTGCAGCTACAAAATATGTGTTAAGACTAGCTATTTCAAGTCTATTTTTGCACTATTTAAGGTATGTTTTACACAAAATGAATAGAGTGCAGACTAAATAAGACAGATGTTCATACTAGTTGAAAGAGGTGTTCAGACTAGCTATTTCAAGTATATTTTTGCACTGTTTTAAATCTGTTTTACACAAAATGCATGTGTGCACACTAAATAAAACATGTTTCAGACTAGTTGAAAGAGATATTCAGACTAACTGTTATAAGTATATTTTGCACATAATGGTATGCAGACTAAATAAAATATGTGTTCAGATTAGTTATAAAATGTGTTCATACTAGAAGTTGGTATGAACACCATAAAAATTAATATTAACACCTCGAAAGTTAGTATGAACACCAATGAAGTTAGCATGAACACCGAAGAAGTTAATATGAACACCTCGAATGTTAGTCTTAACAAGAGTTTGAATAAATAATGTAAAATAAAAATAAGACAAAAAAGAAAAGTGACAAAATAAGAATAAGACGAAAAAAAGACGAATGACAAAAGAGGGGATGGAAGATTTTTTCTAAAACATACGCTCAGCTATTGCAGCATGCATACTTGTATATTGCACACTTGTTTTCTTAATTAAACATAATTGTAATATGTTTGACTTGAATTTCTAATCGTTTCGAACAATTAAAATGCACTTTCAACTATTGTAACATGCAAAATGAGTTATTACATTTGCAATTAATATTAAAGTTCAACACTGTCTGATTCCTTCAAAAGAAACACATAGTTTTACAAATACCTACTTGGAATAATACATTACTATAGTTTATTGTAGAATATATACACATATTTAATTATTTCTCTTGAGAAAGTTGGTTAATAGAGTCTTCGTTATGTAGTGTAGGAGTAGAGACATAACTTGCGATAGAAAAGATAAAAAAAATCTAGTTTTTTTTAAAGATGAAAAATACCCATTAAATCCCTGATGCTTTCCATTAGAAGTTAACCCGAACAACTTTTTGGATGCCAAACAAGCACCAATAAAATAAAACAAAAAATAACATTTCAAGTTTGACTGAAAATGCCACCAAAAAATATGGGCCAATGTGACCCACTTCATTGAATAACATTCGTTGTAGTAACATAAAAATATATATTGCCCGCTTTTTTACACGTACAGTAAAAATTATGTCTCCTCTGTTAAAATTATCCGTAATTTTAATCCGACGATTTAATTATGTCATGCAAACACAGTAACGGCCACCTTAGATTTTCAAAAACTCTAAAATTGCATAAAAACTAAAAAGTAATGGTGGTAGGACGAGCGACAATTTAAAACCGCTATATAATCACAACATTCCTTTTTTTTCGAACTGCCACACACACATGTACATTTCTTCTTTTTCTGAATTGGTACCCACTGAAAAAAGAAATATACAGAAACTATGGAAGAACTTTGCTTAATTAATTAAGAAAGGCATTGTAAACTAAGAAAGGTACCAAGCAAAAGCATCAACTCCATTTCACCTAAATTCTGGAGAACTTTACTCGAAATACTATCTTTCATTGACGAGTAAAACATTGTATACAATTTGGAACATTTCGGTTTCGAAAAATTAAATATCTGGTGTGACCATCTCTTTCTTTCTCTCTCGCTCTCCATTGTTTATATACAAGATTATGGTAATATTCATACAAATACGGATTCCGAATTTTCGTCAGAAGAACAAATGACACATTTTAATATTAAATCTGAATTGTTTTTGAAATATATTCAAGAAATTGTTGATATATTACATTCAAAAAAAGAAATTGTTGATATAAAGAATTTGCGAGTAACTTATATTTCAATTTATTAAGCAAATACATAGCCGCATAAAATAGAATAGAGGTAACATATGCATATTATCATAGCCTTGCTCGCTAATATATATAATTGCTCAAAATTTAAATACTTGTTTCGGAAAAATACTACTACATGTTGAATTTGATATTAATCTAACGCCACTAAACCTTGGTTAAGCCTATTTTTAAAAAAAGAAAAGAAAAAAACGCCACTAAACATAGTGGACGGCACGCAATATGGCACCAGACAATAAATATTGCATGTGGTACAACCATCACCTAAACCGAAAGAAATGGGCAGTGAAACATAGGTATCTGTTGTGAGCTAGATAGATCTTATATTTATATTATGGAGCTAGCACAGTAAACATCTGCATTAAATATAATGTAGATTGGAGAATACAATTAATCCATCCAAGTGTATAAATATATATATTTATATATTATTTTTCAAGTTGACAGTTTAATAAATCTAATCTAATCTAATCTAATCTAATCTAATGCACTCATGTTTCGATATTGGGTACTTTTCATTTCCACAGTAGCATGAACGGTATTTTCACTGTTGATCATAGATTTTTAAAATTTTCTCTGCCACACATTGTTAACGGTACAGTAAATTTACTATAGATAATATTTTTTTCCAAATTTTTTTATTTTTTAAAAAAAAATTATTATTACAATACGAAAATTTAAAATTTAACTTCCTCGAACAGAACGCGAGTCGAACGCTAGTTGTATATCAAGGCAGGAAGTGTGTCAGCGCATTATTCTTCTGAGAATAAGTTTTTTTAAATCTTAGCAGCCACTTTCAGATATATAGAGAAAATAAAAACAACACATCCACAACAATAACAACAAACATGACATTGATGACAACGACGAGTTATCTAAAATCACAATAACATCATCTAATCTCGCCACATGAACATCCAAATTCGTCATCCACACATTTAAGAACACACTAAAACATCTAACTACACATTTAAGAACACACTAAACACAATTAAAAAATCCATCAATTCATTATGGTTCATCCAGTTGTGAAGACGTCAGAGTGACAACACCTACCAATGCTTCTAGTGACCACGTCGACAGTGTGACAGGAGGAGGAAAGATATCTAAAACTTCGAATTGTATTTTTGAGATTAAAATCAATATTAGTTTTATTGGCAACAAAATGAGCATACGTCAATATTAGTCAAAATCTGGTATTAAGGGGCTGTTTCCGAGAAAAATATATTTTTTAATTAACACTGGTTGTATACAAATGTCTGGCATTAAAACATAGCTCTAACACCGAATTTTAGCAAGAATTCGAAGTTAAAAGATATCTCACCGGTTGCTGTGGTGGAATCGATATTAAAAGTTACACCTTTAACGTCGGATGTATATTAACAAATGTTAAACCATTTTATCACCGGTTTCTAATAAAAAGTCAGGCTTAAATTAATCTAATTTAGCCCCCAAAACAGCTTCAGCCGGCTCATTTTTTCTCACCCAACCAAGAACCGCTATTATTCATTCTCCTCCAAACAACCAATCCGTGGAGAAGGAAAAAGAGCAAAACATTTGGTCCATATGGCAATTTTTCGACCAACAACAACAAAATAATTGGTCTAGCCGACGGAAGCACTACGGCACGATTTAATTCGATTTTTCTTCAAATTTATTGAGGTTAATTTCATTATATATCTATTTAAATCTTAAAAATATAATTATGAACTTTGATTGAATCGATGTAACTATGAATGATTTTGTAATTGTACCAGAAACAATTATGTGATTTACAGGAGTTAATGAATTTGATTGATAATTAATTTGTTTGATATGTATTTGATATTTGCTGGTATGTTGAATTTATGGTCGGTAATACAAAACTAGCCACATAAAATCAATGATTTTTGCGAAAAAAAATTAATACCGGATGTTAAATAAATTCGGTATTAAAAGCTACTTTTATTGCCTTTTTTTTGTAACAGCCAGTTTTAAAAGCTACTTTTATTGCCGGTTTTTTTTTCTGTAACAATCAGTTTAAAAGACACTTTTAATACCGGATATATGTTATAAATCAGTGATAAAGATGGATCATCTAACACCAATTTGTTTTACTTTTAGTGCCCCTACTACGCTAGTAAAAAAATCGGGAATAAAGCTCGTTTTTGTAATAGTGATAATTCATGTGAGATGTAATAATTACGTAATTCATGATATAATACAAAAAATATTATATACAAAATACATGCAACGAAGCTAATTTTCGTGAAATGGTATATCTAACTCTTGTTATCTGTTGATTTTCAGAACGGTAGAACAGTAGAAAATGGTACTGATAAAAGTAATTAAGAGACTGGAGTTTTTCGACTTAATGGCTAGAACGGTAGAAAAATTACCGTTCGGGACTTATGTTTACTGTCGAAATCTACCGTTGGCAATTGTCTTTTTCTTCTTGAATTTTGAAAATTTAATTACAATTTTGACCATATATAAAAAATTAATTATAATTTTAATCATGTATAGAAAAAAGTTCTGCTCATTTAATTATAATGTTGTCTTTTTATTTTCAATTCACACCAGTCGCAATATATATTTATTTCTATTTTCATATTATCAATCTGAGTGGATCTAATTTAAAGAATTTTTAATCAAAAGAATAATTAAATGTCTAGAACTTTTTGCTATCCATGATCAAAATTGTAATTAATTTGCTATATATGATCAGAATTGTAAATAAATTTCAGAACAAAAGAAAAATGAACCCGAACAGTAAAAAACTAACGTTCCTTAATTTTTCAAAAAAAAACTGCTGAACGATAGAAATTCTACCGTTCTGACCGGTCCATCTAAAAAACTCCGAACCTTGACTTCTTTTTTCAGAAACATTTTGATAATTACCAAAAAATGCTGAATACAGTAAATGTTATTTAAAATAGTTCAAATTTTTATTGATTAATTTAATAAAACCACCTTAATTCGATATTCCTACAAAACATTGAGTTACCAATTGCTGCTATTACACAGAGAAAAATTTGTTTAAAATTCATCCGAATTAGCAATAACCACATCATTTCAAATTAGCTAGGAAATTAAACTTAGTGTTTTGTCATACGTCTTAAAAATATATCATATGGGAAATTAATCAAAATATATTTTAAATTTTGCTTGTGGGATATATGCCTTGTTAACAATAGGTTACTTGGAGAGTTGTAATAAGAACATATTAATTGATTTGTTGCTGTCAAAAATTATATTTTCAAATGTGTCCTCCTTTTCTTCTTTAATTGTTTAGTGAAATATAATAGGTCCGCTTATTATTTAAAATGAACTTTTTCAAGGTTCAAAAATAGTTGTGGAATAATTAACTTAATTTATCATGATATTTTAGTGGCTAAATACAGTGGGATATACGGTTCTGAAATTCAGTTAAAAGGTTTTAATGAATATAAGAAGGTATGAACTTGATACACATCTAAATAAACATAAAGAGTTGTTTTTGGACTTTGTATGGAAATTGATATATATCTTTCAAAAAAAAAATTATTTTAATATTTATTCAATGTTGATTATTTTTTTTTTTTTTTGTGATTTACGAACACTTGGATACAAATGAGCTTGTATATACTTTTGAAATATTGAAGACAAATGCAAATAATATAAACCACATAATAACTCAATAAATGAAAATAAAAATATATATTATTGTTAGAATTATCACCTTTTGGCTATTGCACATCAGATACAGTATATACGAGAGATGAATGTATGAGCCATCCAATTAATAAATATAAGAAAATCAAAGTTAAATTGATAAATAAAAATAATAATGATGGACATAACTAATAATAAGCTTTGAGGTCTAATCTCCTTTATATGAAGCATCAATTTGTTAGAACAATTCTTTTATTCTAAAAAATACTTGATTGGCCTTCTCCAATTTTGACCAGATAATTATTAAATCATATGGTACACATGCTTCCAATTTTATTTTATGTTTTTCAATCCGTATTGATTTCAGAATATAGATATAAATATGTCATATCTAGCCAAATTTTTAACTCAATTCCTCTTTCAAACTTGTCCATCTAGGAAGGTATGATGTAACATCTAATTGATTTTGCTCAATATAAATCCACCAGAATCTAACAATTTTTTTGTATATATGTACATATATGTGTTGTGTATGTATGCTTTTTTTTCAATATTTCTCAATGGATAATATACTTGTGGCAAATCCAGCACTCCAATTACACTCCAATTAAGTTGTTGCCAAAATGTCACACACGATATTTATCCATTTATTTATTTATTTATTTGAACCACCTGTTTGACAATTCTAGATTTATAATTAATCGGATTTCTTCATTATATGCTGTTACATCTTGAACAATGTACCATGCAATTTTTGGTATTGATTGTCAAACAATTTTACGTAATTATGTCATAAAATATCAGTACATCTTAAATCTTATATTGCTTCCATTTGGTACTAACTACTAAGTCTAATTTGCATGTGACCCACTACCTAGATTGCCGCACGAACCCGCCACAGAAGAAAACATAGAATGGTCGAGAATTCGACACGTATTAAAAGAGATGCGTCAGAGTCATAGACTCATAGATCGTAGAAGCACGTGCAAAGAGCACCGACAATAGAAGGTCACGTGCGAAGCGTTTTCGGAACCAGCTTGACATCTCCAAGTTGCACACTTGCACTCCTCGGGTAGTTGATGATAAAAATATTATTGATACAAATTAGAATATTTGAAAATAATTGAGACGGAGACGGCTCATCCACAATTGATAAAATGATGAAATGTCAGAGAATCACAGTATGAGTCAATGTAATACTTTAGTCATAATGATGAAAATAAAATCCAACATATTGTGTTTCATCTGCAATATATTCCAATTTATTTGGAACGAAAAACTTTATTGTTATTATTGTGGTTGTTTGTGTATATTATTTTACTATTTATACATACAATTATATATTAAAGATGTTAAAATTTATATAGTAATTTCTATGCATGAAATCAGAAGATAAGATAAATTATAATCGAACAATTATTTGAATATATGCATGAAATCAGAAGATAAGATAAGATGTTAAAGCAATTGACTTTTTGTAGAGGTCATCAACCAAAAGTATAAAATATATGCATCTCCATCAACTTCAAATAATAATTAATTTCCGATAATTGGTTAATTGTTCAATTACACAACTGGTTGTTTGTGAAAAGAAATTTTGTTCAACTTTTCTTTATAATTTGCGAGCCAAATATCATTGCTTTACAAAAACAGATAACCAAATTCTTCACATTTATCATTTTAAAAAATGCGGAGCATGATTTTAATATGTTTCTTATGAAACAGAAAACCAAATTAGTAGTTAATGCATTAAAGTGATTTTAAAATTATTGCAAGAAGCTTTTTCTTTTTAACTTGCAACCTTGTCATCCTTTAGTACTGCAACAAAAACAAATATGTCTGCTTTACTTTTTAATATAGATATATATAACTTTTTGAATTTTGAAACAATAACATTTTAACGTCCAAAGTACATTATTTAATAAGATATTCTCATTGGGTAATCTTTTTAAAAGATAAGATTAATTTGCTTATACTAATCTTATATTTTATAAGTTTAAACCAAGCATAATCTTGAAAGATTTAACTTTTAAAATAAAATAAAATAAAATAAGCAAATATCTGATGTCAAAGGTCCACCAAATTGAACATGATGTCAAGCTTTGGGAGTTGAGAAATAATTTTCAAAGCTAGGTTAAAAGAAAAACAGTGGAAAATGGCAAAACAAAAAGGAATCACAGTCAATAGTGCTCTTGGTACTTTGCGTGGCGTAAGTGGTACAATAGGTACCAGTGTCACACGTGCGACCGAAGCAACCCGCACGTGCCACGTGTACTGTCAGATCCAACGGCCACAGATGCTTCCCGTGAATCCCAAAAAAGACATCTTGCGGTCGCACGGGAGTTACGTTTATATATTTCCAAATTAAATAAAAAAAGTCTGTAAAACATAGTTATAACATTTAAGATACTTAAATCAACATGCATTCATTCTTTTGTAAAATTTTCTATTATAAACTTGAAAAGTTGTAAAAGGCCGCATACGATCAGGTTGTAGAGGATCCGGACATTAGAGGTAGGTGGTTTCTTTTTGTTTTTTTTTTCTCTCTTTTTGATAATTTTGGATGGAGGAGGTTGACTTGAGAAGAACCAGCTAACCATAAACAAAGCTCCAGTGACGAAATAAGAAAAAGGAGGAGACGGTGCGCTGTCACGATCCATTAAAATCGGTTGAAAGGTTCTTCAAATTAAGTACAAGAAATGAAGAAATTGAACTTGGTACTTTGGCAGCTTTCTATTGATCAAAGCGCTCTCTCTGTCTCTCTCTAACTGTCCCCACTTTCTGACATTTAACTTCTTTCTTTCTTCTGATTTTTTTTTTCATTTATTTTATATAGTCATATGTCCATTTGGGTCTGGTAGGTTGACAGGTTATTAACTTTAGTTATTTTTTCTAAGAAATAAATTATTATAATTATGAGGTCTGAAATCTAACTTATCTCTTCTTCTTATTAAGCATTTTGAAACAAATTCTACAACGGTTCAGATTTTTTTTCTTTAATTTTCGAAGTAAATATTAAATGTTTAATCAAGTTATCTTTAATTTACGACAATACATCAACACATATAGCGTATAGAAGAGCTAATTTAGTTCTATCGCGTTTGTTATACGATATTTTACACGAGATTAGCCATATATCTCTCTTTGTCGCTCAAACAAATCCTAAATC
Source organism: Eleocharis quinqueflora (assembly GCA_964058865.1). NCBI lineage: Eukaryota > Viridiplantae > Streptophyta > Magnoliopsida > Poales > Cyperaceae > Eleocharis > Eleocharis quinqueflora. The sequence continues at coordinate 84,073 of CAXKVX010000523.1, forward strand.
CTTCCGGTCGGTCTCTCTCTGCCATGTCGTCCTCTTCATCTCTCTCCACCCTATCGTCCTAGGTTGCTCGCATACTCTCTCATCTAATTCTCTGGTCATCGATCGAGGTCTTCCTAGACCTACACCTTATCTCACATTCGCCTCTTCATCTCTCAAATCACATGAGAAAATCACGATGGCAAGAAAATCTTAGAACAAGCTGGGGAGCCATCTATCAGCAGAACCCACTTTGCACAACAAATTAAAATCAAAACAATCTGCCATGGACAACCTTCCTTCTTCGGACATCCTCTCTGGCAATTAAACGGTGATCTATCAAATAATTAAGATCTAGGGCTTAGGGTTTGTTGATCACTTACTCACTTGGTTGAACGATTGTTGGTTCAAGTTATTGATAAACGAGTACAGACTAGCAATTATCGATACCGTGTTGGTGATTTCTCGATTCGATATCGATTCTAACACGATCGTGAGTCGATGATTAGTCGAGCTCCAGCTCGTGTTAGAGGTTGTAACAATCCGCAATTTAGACGTCTCTAGAATCACGTTGCCCGGCAATTACGCGCTAGAACACACAATTCATGTCTTGGTCTAAATACTCCTAAATCTACTCAAGTTCCTCTCGGATACGAGATTAGGCTAGTGATTTTCCTAAATCGGGACTCAAGTCAACTATTTCTCAATCAATCAACTTAAATCCAAAATAAATTTAAATTCAAACAAGGAAAATCAGTTTATCAAGTAACAATTCACAACAAAATTCAACAAGTTTGCAAGTTCCACAATTCCCTCAAAGCACAAATATACACGTTGGTGACATATTTTTAACCTACTCCAATTGATCTCAAATTTCCGTTTGATCTTAAGGTCTTTATTTTTTTGGTATGTTCAAGGATACATGCCTACGCTATGATTTCCATTTGTCTTTCAAAAGTTTGGTTGTTTCCTTATTGAATTTTTCATAGCATGTACAGACGAGTTTTTATTTTGTGAATCGGTTTTATCAATTTAGGTTTATTGTCTTATTAAGTTCAAAACACATTCGGGTAAATTTTAACTATTTTATCAAGGGTTTTTTTTTACACTTAGGTAAATCAATTCATAGATAAATTATAGACTTCTATTATTTTTTTCACGGACTTATGTTAGTTTTGAATTCTTGGAGAATGTTATCTAGAAAGTTTTAATTCATACGTAATTTGTAAGTTGCAAAATGACAAGTTTTAAATGTTACGTATTTTTTCTAAGCTAAATTAGAGTTAAGATCTTAATTAATGATAAATTTCATGATTAACAATACAATTATTTATTGAAATAATCGTAAAATATTAGTGGGTTTTACAATAATAAAATAATAATAATATAAAAATAAAAGAAAATGCATTATTTTAAAATAATAAAATAAATAATAATTAATACTTTAATAGTAATTATTTGTATTATTTTAATAATAAATATAATATAATAAGAGTGAGTCTCTTATGGAAAATTTAAACTAAAATCAATTACAGTCACGGATCATTATCAATAATTGTGCAATCAAGTTGATTTTGCATCAATAATAGTACAATCAAGTTAATTTTGATTCATAGCGAATTTGCCATATAATAATATTAACAATAATAATAAAAAATATATAATATACTAAAATGTTGTTAATTACAATGCAAATTTCGTTGCTAATTTTGTCATACCGAACAATGTACTATGGTATTCTAAATTTGCTCTCATCGACTGAAAATTCTAAATCTTGTCACATTCTAATAAAAATCATAAATCCGCCGCTGAGCCTAGATATGCCTATATATCTAGAGATGCGCTCCCACTGAGTAATATGAACAAAGATGACAACTAGAGGTAAAAAAATAGGAATTTTATGGTCTTATTTTTTGAAGGCACCATCTTAGAAATCCGCTAGTATTAATTTGGTACAGCAAACACAAGCATTGTCATTGTCCTCCATGTAAACACTCGTCAGTCGTCAGTCTCTCTATATAGTTAAGCATCCATGATTATCATAACATTATGCTCACGTTACTCTAATCGTTGTAATACAAAATTCATTCACACTGTCACGTAGTCACCAAAAAGTTGAATGAATGTATTAAATTTACGATTGGTGTAATACTAAATTCATTCAAAGTCTCTATTGTATTTTACGATGTAAACAATCATCATCTCAAACTATTTACAGGTGTTTGTAACTCTGACTGTATCACCGCTTAGGCTGGCCCCACTCGTGCCAGCTGGTGCCAGGCTTTTCATTTCATTGATTCAGAATTCGTAGGAGCTATTTAAGGTGACAACAGTTTGGTCGTTTGGCATTTCATGCTGTCATGTTTTATTTTTATTTTTAATCTTGTTCGGTTCTTCTGTGGTGCAGATGTATCCACAACAAGTGTAACATGATGATAATCACATGATTAAATCCATATTAATAAGGTCGACATGTTCGAACAGGGGCGGATCTATGTGAACTTATTTGCGAAAAAAATTGCAAAATAATCATGTATATTTGTACGATTTAATTTTTTTTCGTAAAATAATCATATATATTTAAAAATGTGTCTTATTTTGACTTTCCGAAATTTTTTTATAAAGCTTGCCCTTAACGAAATTTCTGAATCAACTCCTGTGTTCGAACAATAAGACAGATTAGAGAAAATTTTCTTAAAAGTGGAAAAATTGATTTATTTTTTCTGAAGAAGTGTTCAAATTAAGATGTTAATAAAATTAAAAGAATATTTAGGGATCCTTAAGTTGGTCTTGGCAAACAAGTGCATAATCAATAGTTCATACAACTGTGTTTAGAAGATTTTGATCGATCGGTGATATGAGAAGTATACTGTAGATATAAATATAAATATGTTACGACGTGCAACACGCAGTATTATTAATTTAAGGAGATGTCATCATGCATATGCATGGCTTACTTGTACTGTTGTACATGTGCTTCAATTTTTTTAATGAAACCAGTTGTCATACAACATATAACATATAACATATAACAAAAAAAATTGTCATATGTCTTCCTCAATTCCAGTGAAACTTCCGGCCAAGTGGTGCAAAATGTTGTTATTTTCAATTTTTTTCTCTCTAAATCTTTTCTCCGGCCAAATTTTTTGTTGTTGTCTTTTATTAGTTATTAGTGATGAAGTGCCAAAGTCTTCTTTATTATTTGATCTCGTTTGAAATTAGACTCCTCAAGATTAGAAAGCGACGTCAAAAATAAAAACTATGCTGAACTTCAGAATCTCCTCCTTATTTAAGAACGTTGTTTGTTTGACATATGATGTCCAAAACTTTAACAATTAATCGGATTGAATCATTGAAGTGAACAACTTTAACTGTTCAATAGCTAGATCCTCAAGACTTTTTAGTTAGCATTGTAGGTACGTAATAATTAAATAACACAAGTTGAGTAGCATATGGTGATGTGATTGGGAGTGTACAATCCAAAAGCTTGTTAATGGAATCAATGTATTCGATATACAGTCAATGTTTTAGTAAGAAATATAAAAAAAATAGTTAATTCCAAAAAAGAGGACAAGGAAAAGGTTTGGCACCGCACTCTCATTTCATCGCTCGTCGTTATATTTTGCAAAACAGGTGATGAGAACCAACATATATCGTACATCTTTTATTCACTGTATATATATATATATATAGAGAGAGAGAGAGATAGGTTAGGGTACTTCATGTAGCATCCAATCTCTAATGCTTCACATCGTATCTTCAATTTAAAAATTTCAACGACCGATCCGAACCGTTGAACATGATCTACATATTAAAATCTACTTGGAGATTGAATTTTACATTTTTTGGAATTTTTTTTGCTATTTTTTAGAGAGGTAGAAAAATTGCAACTTTTGTTGGTCTATAAACCGTTTGATTAACAACTTTTCTACCTCTTAAAAAAATAGTCAACGGTTCGGATCGATCGTTGGAATTTTCAAATTGGATATAACGAATGTGGAGCACCCTAGCCTTTATATATATATATATATATATATATATATATATATATATATATATATTAATATATAAAAAGAGAAAGGCTATGGTGCATTACGAAATTAAGATTAGTTTTGACATCACGCTCAAATTTCAAATAAGAAAATTTGAAACGATCCGTTCGAACCATAAGGGGCGAATCCATTAAATAACTAAAAAGCCCTGGCACAACTAGGTTCGAGCACTGAGGTTGAGATCAAGCCCGAACACAAATCCACTAAAACCCACTAAAATATCATTAAAAGGCATTTTTCACTTAAAAAATAACTAAAAATACACAAAATTTTTGCAATGTTTGAAATGAAGCCCGAGCACTTGCCTCTAAATAGATTCGCCCATGCAAACCGTCCAATGTGATCGCCATATTGAATTCTCGCTAGAGACAACTTTTCATTTTTAAATTTTTTTTACTATTTTTTAGAGCGGTATGAAATTTGTTGATATAATGATATCTGGACCATCCAATATGACTGATTTTGCACCCCTTTGAAAAATAGTAAACAAAATCTAAAAAATGAAAAATCTGGTTTATAGTAAGATTCCAATATGGAGATCACGTCGAACGGTTTAGATCGACTGTTTGAATTTTAAATTTGAAATTTGAGCGTGATGTCAAAACTAATCTTGACTTCGTAATGCATCATTGCATTTATCTCTCTCTCTCTCTATATATATATATAGAGAGAGAGAGAGTTAGACTATTGTGCAAACGGTCCAAATTATATTTTCTTGGACTCGAAACATTGATTTAAGTTGCTCAATAATTCTTCATATTGTTGTAGGAAATCAAATGTCATGATTTTTTAAGCTTTTGAGATGTTTTTAATTTTTTTTTCAAAACAACCATATTTAATATTAAAATAATGGCTTTCAGGGCTATTTTTAAAAATATTTAAAAATGTCTAGGCAGCTCCAAAAATCACGAATTTCGATTTCCTACAAAATTCTAATATGAAGAATTTATTGAGCAACTTAAATAATTTTTTGTGCCAAAAAAATTATAATTTGGATTGTTTGCACTTCAACCCGAAGTGCAAACGTTTTCACGATAGTCTAACTCTATATATTTACATATATATATATGAGGGGGGATCCGTGGCCTCCTTCTCGTAGCCTCCTGCATCATTTTCCACCAAAATCAATTAATATGGCCGATCCGGACCATTCAAAACATTACTCATATTAATATAGACTTGGAGACTAAATTTGACGTTTTTTTTGAACTTTTTTACTATTTTATCGGACGGGTTGAAAATTGGATGTCTATAAGTCGTTAGATAAATTCAATTTTCAACCTGTCCGATAAAATAGTTAAAAAAAAATAAAAAATCTAAAATTTGGTCTCTAAGTCTATATTAGTATGAAGAATGTTTTCAACGGTCCGGATCAACCATTTTCATTGACTTTGATGAAGAGGCTACAAGAGGCTAGGAAAATGGAGGCTAATGGATACCCCCTATATATATATATATATATAGAGAGAGAGAGAGAGAGAGAGAGGCTAGGATGCTCCATGGAGCACCCAATCGCTCGTGCTCCATATTCGTTATATCCAATTTAAAAATTCCAACGAACGATCCGAACCGTTGAACTTGATCTACATATTGAAATCTACTTGGAGATTGAATTTTACATTTTTTTGAAACTTTTTGCTATTTTTTTAAAGAGGTAGAAAAGTTGTTACTTAAACGGTTTCTGGACCAAAAAAAAATTGCAATTTTCTTACCTCTCTAAAAAATTAAAAAAATGTAAAATTCAATCTCCAAGTATATTTCAATATATAGATCATGTTCAACGGTTGGATCGGTCGTTGAAATTTTTAAATTAGAGATACAATGTGGAGCATTGGGGCTTTGGTGCTCCATGGAGCATCCTAGCCTATCTTTCTTTCTCTCTCTCTCTCTCTATATATATATATATATAGAGAGAGACAGAGAGCGTGCAAAACTGAAATTGTTGTCTATATGTATATATATAGAATCCGACTAACATACAAACGTTAGCAAAACTGAAAACGTGTTAACAGATGCTAAATCGAAAACGATTGATCAAAACTATTGAAATTATTGTCCATACTAAAATCTACGTAGGAACCAAATTTTACATTTTAATTTTTTTTTACTATTTTATCGGAGGCGATGAAATGTGTTTAAATTGGAGGTTTTTCTAAATCATTACATTAATGCATTACCCTCTATGTATTCTTGCATTGCCTTTTCCAAGATTGGAAATTATCATTTCGCATAAGCTTTGGGAGTTCAACCATACTTGTATCAAGACTCATGTTTGTCAAATTAGCTGGGTATGAATCTTTTGCTCTGATACCAATTGTAATTTTATAATCCTAAGGTCAAATTGTTATTGTTGACTCCTGCATTTATATCAATAATTGATGAGATAGTCATTTGTTTCTTGAGTTTTATTATTCATAGTTTATTTTATAAGTTAATGACTTGAATTATGAAACATTGTTAAGGATAATAAAAACTCTAAGTATCTCTAACCAAGATAATTAGCAAGAAACACTAATTATCATGATAAGGTTAGCATGAGGATTAAATGTTGATCAGGTTTCACAAATCAAGAGATAAGAGTATATGTTTAATCTCATGAATGCTTATTGGATAATAAGGCATTAGATGACCAACATGAAATATAATAAATAAATATTCATTGTCATTTATATTTCATAGTATTTAATTTGACGGTATGAGATATTCAGTTTTCTCGTATAGAAAATGCATGTTTGTGAATAACATCCAACACTCACCTTGACCAAGAGTCATAAAGGTGTCATTCCTATATGATACCACTTACGAAGAAGTTCGTGAATATCAATATGACTAAATATATCCTTTGTATATGCAAATGATGATATCACTGGACCCCTTGGTAAAATATGATTATAATGCATGCAGTATGATTAAAGAGTTAATCATACAATATAATCTATTTTAGAATGCCAAGTATAAATTAATAAGTTTATATGAAATGATTATGACTTATTATTTTGATATCATGTGACATCAGATTAAATACGAACATCAGCTCTAGTTGTTGTTTTAATAGGATCATGATTTTATGTGAGTAATATCTTCTATATTGTTTAGTTAATCACAATGTACAATGCTGGGTACCGCATGTGATTTGTGATAATTAAATTGAGTTTAATATTGCTACTAATATAATATATATCCTAATGGTCAGACCTAAAATGATCAATGCTTGAAGAAATCGTACGATGATGAATTAGTAATTCTAAGAATTAAATATTGATATGTGATACATATTATTTATTCATAATAAATGAAAAGATATATATTAGTATGAGATGCAAAATGAGTAAAGACTTCATTGGAGGATTCAATTATGAGCACATAAATTGGGCTTATAATTAATAAGGCATAATTAGATTATGCAACATAGGCTTAAGGCCCATGTAAATTTTCGGGTTTGATATTAGAGGTGTATTGGAAAAATTAGATATGAAGAATTTAATATGATGGAATCATATTAATTATGTATATATATGTGATACACAAATTGATTATGTATATATATGACATGCCATTATGATATGAGATATCAATATTTTTAAAGATGTCAATGAGGATATCAATCTTTTAAAGCTATCAATGGTGATATCAATCTTTAAAAGATATCAACCGAATCAATTTGTTATCATTTTCTTCTCTATCTCTTTTTCTTTCCATAAGCAAAAATTATTTTCCTTTTGTGCTAAAATTATTGTAGCAATCGCGTTAATGTAGCAAGCGAGACATAATATAAACATATCAATCCCTTCTCTCTCTAGATAGCTCTCTCTTCTCTTGTCTTGTTTACATTCTCATGTGTTGAGAATTAGATACTTAGAAATTACTAATAGGAGGAAGTAGATATAGCATTCAACTTTCTAAAAATCCTCTCTTCTTGCGCATCCTATGTGGACTTGAAAGAACCTCCATCTCGTTGGTGGAGAAGAAAGAAGAACAAGGATGACTCGGTGCTAGCAATCATCTCAATTCAAGTGAAAGGTATATCTCAACTAGATCTTTATTACTTAAGACATGTAGATCGTATGTTTTGTAGTGATATTTTCTTGTATGTTTGATGCAAGTTACTCGAATTTTAAATTCATCTTGTTATTACATAAGCATAAACCCAACATAAATAAGGCCTAAAATGATTGAGGAATCATTTAACAATTTCAATTAAAACTTTTGAACCTTAATCACCTATCTAAGTCAAGCAAGCAAGTAATATAGCACTTTCAATAAATCAAGCAAGTATGCAAAAACAGAGTAAAAGAGAGAGTAAGAGAAAGAAAGCAAGAGAGCAAGAGGACACGCTATGTAATGTGGTTCGGCTTATCAACCAAGCCTACATCCACGACCCACCTGATGCAAAATACCTTCCGGGAGCAATTCCACTAAAACCAATGTTTTAAAAGAAGGAAGCCTATCCTAAAGGCTCCAATCCTTTGCAAGGGGCTACACCGCTCTAAAAGGCCTAATCGTCTAATTGACAACACAATCAAAGCAAAGATTGAACTATTTACAACACAACGTAGTTCACCAAACTAAAACAATCCCAAAAGTATTCTCTCGAATTGACAATTAGAGAATTAGCTATCCTAACACACTCTCAGGATGTGGATGCTGAAGGAGAAAGGCTATTGTGCTCTTTCTAATGCTCAATTGAATGCTTGTAAACTGGAGGAGGACTTTTTTTATGCTTCTGGTTTGTATCCCCTCAATATATATAGGCTGGACACATCTTGGAGTCCTGAAATCTTGATCAGAACTGCTTTCATTACATATTTCAGCAACCCATTACGGAACCTATTGTGATGGGTTGACACCTTTTCAGTTTTTCCCCTGTTTGCATCTTTGGCTGACTTATGGGCCCTTCTTGACAGAAACTCGTTGTGACAGGTGAGAAACCCGTTATGATGAGTTGGCAATCCATTGTGACGAGTTAGGCATATGTTATAGCAACGCAAGGCTTTGCCAAGCTCCTCCTCTGCACTGTTTTCTAGCTCTTCTCCTCTTCAACCCGTTGTGACGGGTTGAAAACCTGTTGTTACGGGTTCTCTTGCGTTATGGTAACGCAAAGTTCTGTCTAGCCTCTGTCTTGTCATGTTTTGCTTGCACTTGGTGTCTACTTGATCATCTTGACTTGTACATGTCATATGAAGCCTTTACAACATCAATTTGTACCTATATAAACCTGCATCTCACCCAAACTCAATTGTGCAATATTAGTTTTGATTTGTTTTGCAAATTGTCAAATTAAAGAAGTTTAATCTAACCTAAAAGTCCTATAGAAATTATCTATAAATATAAACCAAATATTAGTCACTTAAAAGTGTTTGGATGCGTATGTTTTGTACATCAAAACTATTTTTTTTCTAAGATACTCATCTCAAAAAAAGGGATACAAGTATTATGATCCTAAAAATAAAAATTTATATGTTTCTAGGGATGCAACATTTTAAAAATGAACCATACTATACTAAAACAAATGAAAACCTTGATGATAACATAACCACTAGTGATTTTATTCTCTTAACTATTAACCATTTTGAGGAGCAAGTTGTGATAGGAAATGAAAAAGGAGAAGATGAAAGGTCACTATGAAGATATAGACAACGATGATGTACAAGAAGAGGAGGATCAAGAAGAAGAAGAAATCTGATTAAGAAGGTCATCTCGACCAACTCAACCATCTTCAAGGTTACGGGATTTTGTAACCTATAAGATTCAATATCCTATTAAGAATTATGTTTCATACGAAAATGTGTCCAAATACCATAATACCGTCATTGAGTCTATTGGAACAATAAAGGAACCGAGTAATTTTGAAGAGGCCAAAAAACATACCATTTGGCACAAGGCAATGAAAGAAGAATTAAAAGCACCTGAGAAAAATAGTACTTGGATAATTGTTCCTTTACCTAGAGATAAAAATCGGTTGGATGCAAATGGGTTTTCAAAATAAAATATAATAGTGATGGAACCATTGAACGATACAAGAAAAAACTAGTTGCCAAAGGGTATATCCAAACATATGGTGTTGATTGCCAAGAGATGTTTGCTCTCGTAGCAAAAACGAGCACCGTTAAAATTTTGCTCTCACTAGCAATAAATAATGGATGATACTATCAAATGATGTTAAAAATGCCTTCAAAGAACACTTGAAGAAGAGGTATACATGATCTTACCATCAGATCATGAAAAGGAACAAAGTACTAACCTTGTTTGTAGGTAAAAAAAAAAAAATCAATTTACGGACTCAAGCAATCCTCAAGAGCTTTGTATGGTCAATTATCGCATTTTCTAGTTAATCCCGGCTTCAAGGTAACTCAATCTGATACCTCCTTATTTTCAGAACATGAGAATAACGGCACTACCGCTGTTGTAGTCTATGTGGATGGAATAACAGTAACAGAAATAATTATGGAAAAAACTGTCAAGTTAAGAAGCATTTGAAAGAAAAATTCGGAATTAAAGATCTTGGTAAATTAAAATATTCTTAGAAATAGAAATAACATACTAAACCAAAGGTATTTTTATTTCCCAAAAGAAAGTATTCTCTAGACTTGTTGAAAGACACGAGAAAGTTAGGATCCAAACTAGCCTCTATCCCAATTGATAGTAATTCTAAACTAAACACCGAAGATGGTGACCTCATAGATGACATTATTCAATACTAAAGGCTTGTGTAAATTAATTTACCTAACGGTAACAAGATCGAATATTTGCGGTAAACCAAGTAAGTAAATTTATGCAAGCACCAAGAAAAGAATCTTAAGGTATTTAAAGAAATCATCCGGAAAGGATATATGGATGAAGAACAATAAATCTAACAATATATGTGGATATTACGATGCAGACTGGATTGGAAGCTTTGATCGAAAATCAACAACTGACTATTGCACGTTTGTAGGCGGTAATATAGTCACATGGAAAATCAAGCGCCGAAGCGGACTATCGAGCAATGCGTCAACGACAAGCGAGCTTATTTAGATCAAGCAACTTCTAGGAGAATTGAACAAGGTTCAAGAACCTATGAAGATGTATTGCAATAATAATGCGACAAGACACATTGCTTCAAATGTCGTATTTCATGAAAGAACAAAACATATTGAAGTCGATTGTCACATCATTCGAGAGAAGGTGCAAGCCGAAGAGATCGAGACACCCTATATGAAGAGCCAAGACCAATTGACCATCATCTTCACGAAGGAACTCATTCCAAAGCACTTTGAAGATATTACAACCAAGCTAGGATTAAAAAACATCTGTAATTCTAGCTTGAGAGGAGTGTTGAGAAGTGTTGAAGATGTGTAGAAGAAGTCAAAGCAGTGACAAATAGTTGGTGAAATAGAAAAATAGATAAATAGATAAATAGAAAAGAAGAAAATAATTGCTATTGTATAACAGTTAGGCAGAGTTAATCATAAGTGAAAAGCTATTATAAACACATGCGAAAAAAGAGGATGTAACAAGACAGAAAAATCAAGAAAAAAATCTAAAAAATCTAAAAAAACACAAAAGTACAGAAACTCTCATATTTCTTTCGAAAACAATGTAAGGATAAAATTTAGAAGTATTGTTGAACATATTGATGTCTATCACTGAATTTATTGAACCCAAAACATCAAGATTATTGATATTTTTTTATGAGATTGGTAATTGGTTTGTTGCACTGCTTTTTAGTTACTTTTGTCTTTAGTTGATGATGCAATTGCAATTGCAATTGCAATTGTAGTTATATCTATTTAAGTTTTAGGTTGTATCTTGGTTATTTACAGATACATTATCTAACTCCCAAAAAAATTGATTCATAATCTTCGATTAGACATTATTTGTGACACCCCTCAGATTAGAAATCATTTCTGCATTTACAAACTAAGTATTCTAAAATCTGTATGTTCTTCTACAATTTTGGGTTGGCAACACAATTTCTAGCCATAGAAGATCATACATTAGGCATGATACCATGAATTATGGACAACATATTTGGCGCTTTTAAAAATTAGCAGGCTGAGATGAAGTTGGTAAATTAAAAAATTATAGTACTAGTATTTGCGTATGTCAACAATAAAATAAAATAAAATAAAATGAAATATGAGTTCGTGGTTATTTTTAAAGGAGCTGATATGCAGATACGTGCACCGATACGTAATCGTGTTATGCATATTGAACAAGTTGTTATGCATGTTAAACGTATTATTATACATGTTAATTGTTACGCTTATCGATATCTAACATATACGTTCGTTGATACATAACAAAGTATTTAACATGTATATTTATTTTTTTAGTATAAAATAACATGCATAGCGACATATTTAACATGCATTGCGATGGTCGTATCAATTACGTATCGAAGAAGCGTATCGCTGAAATATTTTTCAATTTTAAAAGTAAAAATTATACAAGCATAATGGCCTCATTAACTTTTGGAAGAAACTAAAAAGTTACTATCATGATGAGCTGCTTGTCTTCCAATGCTTTGTGAGGTGTGCAATAATTGGGTGGGAGATGACTAGCTACCCAATTATAAAAATAAATAAATTTTATTTTAATCTAAAACTTGATTTATATTGCTTAATTTGGATTCCTTAATTTTTTATCCTATCAAAAAGTCATCATTATCTTATCTTTTTCATGACACTCTGCATCATTATATATTGTCTGGGAAAAAAATTGTAAACGCTTCACAAATCTAAATTGCAGTTTTTGCCTTTTTTTCTTTCTTTAATAAAAGACAAAACCATTGTTATAAGAAATAGTTCTAAACTTCTAGTATACTTAAAGAAAAATTGTCTAGACAAAATCACTAAATTTTCACTTCACAAATAAGTATCTAACTAAAATTTTGAACGATAATTAATAAGAAAAATTATCTTCAAATAATAACAAAGTCACGAGTAATTTTCAAAATTAGTTGAAATTTCTGTCTCAGGTGACAACACAAAAATCACGATCAATTGAACCTCACCAAAACCAACAAACATAAAAGGAGAAATTAAATTTTTAACAACGTGAAAGAAAGGACAAGCTAAAAGACAAATTTCATCTTACATCCCAACGGTAAGGAAGATTTGAGGCTGAAACCTAAATTCATACTGGTGTTCGACTCGCGCTTCGTGCGAAAAAAATAAATTTGAAATTTTTGTATTGCAATAATAAAATTATAATAAAAATTAAATAAAAAACAACAAGAGAAAAAATTAGAAAAAAATATTATCTACAGTAATTTAACTATAGTGTGAATAGTGACGTGGACAGTGAGAAACTTCTGAAAAATATTATCAGCAGTAATTTTACTGTAGCGTGAACAGTGAAAACACTGTGGAAATAACCAGTGCTCCAATGTTAAGACATGAGTATATAACACTGTGAAAATGAACAATGCTTCAATGTTGAGACATAAGTATATAGAATATGCAACCTTATTGCTCCTGTTGCACCATTTAATTATGAAACATCACGCAACTTAACTTAATTATTAGTACATAATGTCTAATTTAATTTATTTCAATTTTGTAAAGATAATTTTATTTGTTGGCTTCAACGTTTTATACTATATCACTAATCCCCAATTAAACCACATGGTTTGAAAAAAATTTCTACGTCGAATGTATTTACAACTAAGAAAATATTGATATACTTAAGTTACTTTTTTTTCTAGAATTCTAATTGTTGAATGTATGTTTCATTGTATATCAATGTAACGAAATGATATACTAACTTAATTTTTCTTTCTTTCCTTCTTTCTTTTTCTTAAAAAAGCAGTTGGGAAAGTATTATGTGGTTATTTATTTGTCTATTACATGGTACACCAAGAGCAGACAAAAAGTACTTCGAGCCACACATGTATCCAAAGCGCCAACCAAACCAGACTCAGATTCCGTCGGTCACCAGCTAAATTCCCCTG